>NQII01000273.1:190923-208635 GCA_002778355.1 Clitarchus hookeri | reverse complement strand
GATTTTTTTTTTTTTTTTTTTACTAACTACCCTATTACTAAGTGTTAAATGTTGTCCGGGGGTAGGTCTGGGACTTTGTTGCGTCTCAGGGCTAGGCCCCATACGCCTACAGGGGAGGGAATTTAAGAAAGGAGGGATAAAGCAGCCATGGCCAGGTTTGTAGCGATGACTGCATCCTTGAGTGTGTAATAGCTGAAGCTATAGCTATAAGGGGGTAAGGAAAAAAAACCGGCATAGACACCGTAAAAACCCTCCCGACAGGAAAGAAGTTCAAAACTTATTCAAGCATTAAAAAATGCTAAAGGAGGCTGCAGGTGTGGATTCCATTCTCTTTAATGTGGAGTTGAAAATCTAGAAGAGAAAGAGGCGGGGCTGTGGGCGCAAGCGTCCTTGAGGTTGAGCTGCTGTCAATATTTCTGCGCGGGCGTACCAGCACAACAATATTGACAGCAGCTGTTGAATGCAGGGCCTCCCTGCTTCTCGTCGTGGAAGTCGGCGAACCGGGCAGCTAAGTGCGACTATATGCGTGCTCGTGGCTGTCTAGTGCCTCACCGCCAGAAATAGTCCCGCCTCGCACTACTTGACCCCGCCCGCCCCGCCGCCTGCGCCAAGTCAACGACGCAGGGAAAGTAGTTCCACGTCTAGCGCTGAATTAAGTGTTACGTACACATTTGGGAATACTGAAATCATTTGCTTTGCTTTCTTTTCCTTTCAGTGCATCTAGTGCAAGAATTAGCCAATTTGTAAAATATTTACATTTAGGGTAATTGTACAGTTTCAATTGCACGACGCATCAATAAAGTGATCAGGGTCTTGCCAGTGTTAATGTCGCACGTGGCGAGAGAATGCACAATGTGCGTGCAAGTAGAGGTTTGCCGTGAACAGCAGGGTATTCCCCTGAAGTGTTTCTTAAGGGAGCTGAGCGCCCTGCAAAATTGTAATTTAAACTGCCTTACCGTGTATTGTGTAGTCTACCTGTCCAGCAATACATGTTCTGTTTTGAGAGTTGCACATGAATTTCTCGAAAACTGTTCACCTCACAGCGTTCCAAAAAGATGAGCTTTTCTGTTAATTCAGACGTGCTGATTCATAGGATGCCTTTAAAAAAAATCGCGTACAGCACAGGGTTATAAAGTTCCATAAAAAAAATACAATGCCAGAAATTAAAGGGGGTGATAATGCCTACCGCATTTTCACAGGTGTAGGATATCCGTTCTACAAAACACCATTCACCGATTTGTTGCCTAATCGCAAGTAGTTTCTTATATTTTTAACAAAAAGCCTTTCAAAATTATTTTTTTTTTTTGCGCATAACTCTCTCAGTAATTACTTTAGAAGAAAATTAATGAATTAATTCGTCGAAGTTTGTCATGTTAACAACAGCCGGTATACCGTACGAAGAAGCTGCGATGAGGTGTACTGCACACGCCCAATAAGCGATTGGGTGAAGCGAGGTGAGTATGGAGCAGCGTCGGAACGAAAGGACGGGGGAAACGGGAGATCCCCGAGAAAACTAGCCGACCAGCGGCATCGTTCAGCACGATTCCCACTTGAGAAAACCCGGAGTGAACCGGCCGGGGATTGAACCCGGTTCGTCTCGGTTTGAGGCGAGCAGTCTAACCGCTCAGCCTCCACGGCCCCAAAAGAACTTCGTGAGAAGATATAAAAGCTTCACTAAAGCCTTACTTTGGAAAGTGGGCTTTCCGAAAATGAGGTTTCGGCTGACTGTATTTTGGTGGCAACATTCGCCGGCGAATGCGTTCGTTTATTTGTAGGCCGCCTATTTAACATCGTCCAACAGCTGTCATTTGTTTATTCTCTACTTGCACTGCTTTTCCACAAACAGAATTCCTCAGAACGTGTCCCGCCTGCCCGGAGCTTGAACTGCGTTGTAGTGTGTTCACCTACGAGAAGTCATCGCACCCCAGACGAGGAAGGAATGCAGCTTAACCCTAGAGTTGCCACGCATGATGTAAATATTATTTTGGAGCCCTCCAACACGGCTTTTCCACACTGCTGCATCTTACGACACACTAGCCGGACTACGAGAGGAATTTTGCTACGGACTTAGTCATCAATAAAGTGATAGGGTCGCCGTAGAAAGTCACGTAGAGAGACGAGGACACTGCACGCCACTTCAGAGCCCTGCCATTACAAGAGAACCCTGTCCTCTTCATGCAGTACTGTCAACGTTATTATAGAGTACACTATAGGCCATTCGCGGTAAAGTGATCACTTTTGAAAGCGCTCTCATTTGGAACAATAGATAATAAATATTTTTTATTTCAGCCTTAGACATCGAATTCCTACTGCGGCGGAATATGCACACCGTGTTTATTAATTACGTGGCGATGCATATTTAAAAAGAAACTATGGCTGAAAGGAAAACGTGGCCAGGGCCTCAGAAGTGCTCAGTTTACAGTGTACAGCCTACAGGCGTGATGTGCGTGTCGACGTCTGCTGCCACGTCGTGTGTGGAATGTGGGCGTGGTTGGCCGCCTGCCCGCCGACATACGCTGGACACACGGGAAGCCTTGCTCACGATATGCAGTACTTGTAGGCCTATGCACATTGTGTACTCTTACATCGCATGCACATTTAACATCGCCTTGGGCCTAATCAGTTTATTCAAGCGTCGGTTAAGAAAAATGTGAAATTGTTTGGCAAGGAAAAGTTTGCGAATTCATTAATTTTTACACTGAAATAAAAACAGAAAGCATAAGAAGTAATTTCAGCATTCGAAAATGTTTATCTAATACTTTTAATTCCACATCAAAATATATGCCTACTTTCCCTGTCGTTATCGAGGGCATGTTCCAGTCAGTGTGTGTGTGTGTGTGTGTGTGTGTGTGTGCATATAAGCAGGTAGGGTCAGTTACATTTTTCAAAGGTTTATTTCAAAAGTGGTCAGTTAATCGTGAACATGCTATAGCTATGTGCACTAGTATAGTCTATCGACGTGTTATTCACACTTTTGGCATCAAACCTTCGGAAAAATTACCCAATGTATGGCAAGTTCGATTCTTTCCTAAATTCCTCGTATCACAAGCGTTTTATACTTTTGTTAACATAAAAGTACCTTACTTTTTTGGTTAAACTGAACTTTTACTTGTCATGTTATGGACCATTTATAACATTTCATTCAAAATTAAAAGGAACAAAACCAGAGAGAAAATGGGTGTGTTGGTAATGCCTTTGTAAGAAATAGTTCTTAGGCAAAATATATTTAAACTGAGTGCGCACGAATGCGGTGCGTTGTCCCTTCGATGTCATTTCTAGACTCGGTTAAGCTTTGTTTGCTTGAGGCGGAGGAGTAGCCTGAAAGTAGAACTTCAGCAGGGCTTCAAAACAGTTGAAAGTAACCGTGAGTGGACTATAAAGGCCGATTCTCAAAAAGTTAACGTGGAACTAGTTACGTTAACTCTCCTTTACCGTTAAGTTCACGAAGTAGCATTTTCACGCTGAATTAAGAGCGACGTAAAGATAAATGTTTCATGCTACAAGTTGATACAACTAAAACGTTACGTAAATTTAACGCAGTGTTCAAGAAGCGATTGTTTTCTGTATTCCTTTTTATTCCTATTCACGTGCGTCTGGAGAGCACGTTGTGTATTATGCAACTATTGCAAGCAACAGACAACGNCTACGAGAAGGCATCGCACCCCAGACGAGGAAGGAATGCAACTTTACCCTCAAGTTGCCACGCATGATGTAAATATTATTTTGGAGCCCTCCAACACGGGCTTTTCCATACTGCTGCATCTTACGACGCACTAGCCGGACACGAGCCAAACTACGAGAGGAACTTTGCTACACACTTAGTCGTCAACAAAGTGATAGGGTCGCCGTAGAAAGTCCCGTAGAGAGACGAGGACACTGCACGCCAGTCCAGAGCCCTGCCATTACAAGAGAACCGTGTCCTCTTCACAGTACTGGCAAGGTTATTATAGAGCACACTATAGGCCATTCGCGGTAAAGTGATCACTTTTGAAAGCGCTCTCATTTGGAACAATAGATAATACATATTTTTTATTTCAGCCTTAGACATCGAATTCCTACTGCGGCGGAATATGCACACCGTGTTTATTAATTACGTGGCGATGCATATTTAAAAAGAAACTATGGCTGAAAGGAAAACGTGGCCAGGGCCTCAGAAGTGCTCAGTTTACAGTGTACAGCCTACAGGCGTGATGTGCGTGTCGACGTCTGCTGCCACGTCGTGTGTGGAATGTGGGCGTGGTTGGCCGCCTGCCCGCCGACATACGCTGGACACACGGGAAGCCTTGCTCACGATATGCAGTACTTGTAGGCCTATGCACATTGTGTACTCTTACATCGCATGCACATTTAACATCGCCTTGGGCCTAATCAGTTTATTCAAGCGTCGGTTAAGAAAAATGTGAAAATTTTTGGCAAGAAAAAGTTTGCGAATTCGTTAATTTTTACACTGAAATAAAACAGAAAGCATAAGAAGTAATTTCAGCATTCGAAAATGTTTATCTAATACTTTTAATTCCACATCAAAAGATATGCCTACTTTCCCTCTGTCGTTATCGAGGGCATGTTCCAGTCAGTGTGTGTGTGTGTGTGAGCATATAAGCAGGTAGGGCCAGTTACATTTTTCAAAGGTTTATTTCAAAAGTGGTCAGTTAATCGTGAACATGCTATAGTTATGTGCACCAGTATAGTCTATCCGCGTTTTATTCACACTTTTGGCATCAAACCTTCGGAAAAATTACCCAATTTATGGCAAGTTCGATTCTTTCCTAAATTCCTCATGTATCACAAGCGTTTTATACTTTTGTTAACATAAAAGTACCTTATTTTTTTGGTTAAACTGAACTTTTACTTATCATGTTATCGACCATTTATAATATTTCATTCAAAATTAAAAGGAACAAAACCAGAGAGAAAATGGGTGTGTTGGTAATGCCTTTGTAAGAAATAGTTCTTAGGAAAAATATATTTAAACTGAGTGCGCACGAATGCGGTGCGTTGTCCCTTTGATGTCATTTCTAGACTCGGTTAAGCTTTGTTTGCTTGAGGCGGAAGAATAGCCTGAAAGTAGAACTTCAGAAGGGCTTCGAAACAGTTGAAAGTAACCGTGAGTGGACTATACAGGCCGATTCTCAAAAAGTTAACGTGGAACTAGTTACGTTAACTCTCCTTTACCGTTAAGTTCACGAAGTAGCATTTTCACGCTGAATTAAGAGCGACGTAAAGATAAATGTTTCATGCTACAAGTTGATACAACTAAAACGTTACGTAAATTTAACGTAGTGTTCAAGATGCGATTGTTTTCTGTAATCCTTTTTATTCCTATTCACGTGCGTCTGGAGAGCACGTTGTGTATTATGCAACTATTGCAAGCAACAGACAACGAGGTTAGTGTCGTTTGTGTATATTTGAATTATAAACAAATTTACGAATTGAACAACTTTGGAATTAAATAAAATCTATCATTTCGCTTTGTAAGACGGCGCCAAGCTCGACTCGGCGATCTTCTTGTTTACTGTTGGCTGTGGGTCCTGCAGGGCGTGTCGGTTGACCGGAGGTGCAATGCGACACGTTGAATAACATATATGTACTTGTATGCTTTCTATACGTATGTGTGAACCGCCACGCGAGAGACGGCTTCACAACATACGCTGGTTCACAAAGCGAAGGGTCTGGCTCAAAGTTTCCGAGTACTATTTGTGTTTCGCCTAACACGTTATGCACATTAAAACTGTCTGCGATCTGAAAATTTACTTAACCGGCAGAGAGCTAATACAAGTTACAAGTCAAACAATTGCATTGCGGCAAACAATAACAGCATGATGATCGGCAAGGTGGCAAGGTAGTACTCGACACGCCATTGTACGTCATACATAAACAAATAACATTCCTTTATGTTGCTAGTGCTGCGACACGAGCCTGCATGTGGTACTAAGGCATGCCGCTAGGTTGGCAGTAATGCATATAGAGAAGATGTCACCGCGGTACATGTTCGCTATTTGCTAGGATTTAACTACTGTGCACACAGTTGTCTTTAGATACTGGCAATGGCTCCCACGCACGTATCAAGTTCCTATCACCCATCTCATTGGGTCAGTGGGAATGAGACATAATAAACTTACTCTAAAAACAGAACTTGTG
Source organism: Clitarchus hookeri (assembly GCA_002778355.1). Classification (NCBI taxonomy): domain Eukaryota; kingdom Metazoa; phylum Arthropoda; class Insecta; order Phasmatodea; family Phasmatidae; genus Clitarchus; species Clitarchus hookeri. Next base: position 202,497 of record NQII01000273.1, on the reverse strand, counting down.
TGGTTGCTCTGCAAAAAACTTCATCGAATCTTGATCAGGATACGTTGGCTCAAACATTTTTGCGGGTGCAAACAAATAAAGGCATGAAAAAACGGCACCAGCCAACGTCCCCCGAAGTCTCTAAGAAGGGCCACTGTATTGAAGCCGAATCCTGGCCACACTACAAGATGACTGCATCGTCGTAAGATATAAGTTAGGGTTAGTGCGTGCNTACTTTGTTCCATCGAGGACAAATGTGCTAGCTCTTTTGTTTTGGACGTACTGCACCTAAACATTCCATCACTCGTGTTTCACGATGTGCGTTTTGCTTGGCTCGCGTTTGCAGCACGAGATGAGATGTCAGATGCTTGTGAATGTCGCGATTAGACTTGAAGAGCGTGCACTCTGTTCTCCTTCATTATTGGACAGCATTGTCTGCACACGCCCTCGGCTACTCTATCCAGTAGTAAACATGGANTACTTTGTTCCATCGAGGACAAATGTGCTAGCTCTTTTGTTTTGGACGTACTGCACCTAAACATTCCATCACTCGTTGTGTTTCACGATGTGCGTTTTGCTTGGCTTGCGTTTGCAGCACGAGATGAGATGTCAGATGCTTGTGAATGTCGCGATTAGACTTGAAGAGCGTGTACTCTGTTCTCCTTCATTATTGGACAGCATTGTCTGCACACGCCCTCGGCTACTCTATCCAGTAGTAAACATGGAGGGATGTTATAACCGTATCACGTCCAACCAAGTAGAACACGATATAGAAACCTCTCACCGTGCACGGCGGCAGCCAGCGTGCCAACCGCTGTGGCACGAACATGTCTTACACACGAGTGTACGCTGATACCAACAGCCAACTAGCTAGTACTGGATCACGCTATTTTGTTACCGCAAATAATTATGTCATATCAGATTTTTTTCATATGAGTTAATGATCATTCTTTCCAAACGAAGTATTTAATTGGCTCTACCACTGTATTTAGCATGTAATGTTTACGATAACCCGTGTCAGACGATGCCGCTGGTCGGCGGGTTTTCTCGGGGATCTCCCGTTTCCTCATTCCGGCGCTGGTTCATACTCACCTCAATCACCCTCATCGGCTATCAAGACCTCGTTGTTAAGAGCCGCTCAAATCTCTTCACTCGCTTTACGATAACCTAACTGATCAAATGAACGTACTTGTAAAATAGTTGTGTGCACGAAACATGTGTATAGATGATGTTGGAACTACCAAATAAACGTTCCGCTCAACAGATTATTTTTAAACGCTGGGAACGAATGCAGATGTTTGGAGCAAGAGCAGGTAAGTTGAGTTACCAAAATACTTTTCAATGCAAACAAATACTTTTCAAGTAAATTTATTGGTACCTGCAATATCTCTCTCTCGGTGTTCATAAAAACAGCAGGAACTTCTGTTTTTATGGAGGTTCCGGGATTTCCATGCGAAAATTAAAATTCTGAAACAGAAGATTTACAACGAAAGGTTTGTTTTGCAGTGATATACCTCCGACGGAGCAAATGGATTTTACCCATAAACTTTATCGTTACTAGAATTATGCACCAAACCAAAAAATTGTCACATGATTTGTGGGCTAATTCGATACCCGAGAGCAATAAACACACCTTTAACCAAAGGGTCGGTGAAAAATGCGCTAATTCACGATAAATCTGAGCCATTCACCGACAGCGCGTTCGTAATATATGTAAGTTTTCACGCATGAGTGCGAATGAGTCTCGACATAGATATGAGCGTCGTGGGAACTCATCACTGAAGAGGTATATAAGTGCGGTGAGTTGTTCCTGGCGCATTTGTGAAGTAATTAAAGATTGTATGCAGCAATCTGAGTACGATAAAGCATCACCTTGACGGGACACCATCAGTCACATTGCTAAGTGCGGCTTCTCAAGCCTCAGTCACGTTGAATGTGTTGCCCTAACTAACTACGCAACCACGTCATTTAAAAAACCTGTTCTTTCCAAATCAATGGCAGCCACTCTTGAAAACCAAAAGCCTTATTACATCCGTTGGGTTAACCTTGATAAGGTCATAAATAAATATATGTTTTAGGCGTTCCAACGAAAAAAAATACATGTTCAGGGATGTATACTAACGCCATAGACGTGTGCCGAACCCACCCAAATGATTACCATATTTATTAATTTAAAATGTTGGTCTTCGAAATGTATTTGTTATTGTGTAATTTCAGCGTGTCTAAGTGCATGCTGGTCTTCTGTACGAGACAGTCAGAGATACCGAAACTCACTTGTCCATCGCGTCACTGCACACTTCGCCTTCATTTGATTCATTTCTCTTTTCAAATTTATACCAGTTAGTAGAGACCTGAAAAATTCGCGAGTTCAATGACCTACAGGCTAGACGGCAAAGTCGAATGGACAAATATGCAGATATCACCTGCACATTGGTTGTCTGCTGTGAGAGTGGAAGGCAACGATTGGACCAGCGTTCTCCAGGAGGCGTCAAACACCGTGTGGACCAATGGTTGAAATTATATAAACGCACGTGTCTTGCATTCTAGCTTGTCCCGAAATGAATAAGAGAATTTTTCAGGTCTCTACCAATTAGTCTTTCACAACCGAATTTTCCATATATATTTTTGGAAATAATGCGAAATGTGGTCTTCTTATATCTCATTTTGGTACAACTTTATCTTAATTACCACTACTTTGAAGGTTCGAATTGAAAAGTAGCCAGCACGGCGGAAACGCCTGGGCCCGCACTAGTTACGCAGTCCACGTGAAGACGGCTGCCCTCGCATGTGACTAACGCTCCGTCAGACACCGCGACCAACAGAGATGTGTCTGTGCTTCGTGTTACTGGCGGTAATCGTTGACGAGAGTACGGAATGTGTAGTCTCGACAATGACAAACACCTCCCACGCCTCACTGACTGCTCTCATTGGACTTGACTTTGTGCCAAGTACAGCGCGGACCAATGCNCGACAAACACCTCCCACGCCTCACTGACTGCTCTCATTGGACTTGACTTTGTGCCAAGTACAGCGCGGACCAATGCTATGCATCGGCCGAGATACAGGGGCTTGTGAGTGAGACGTTAACCGTCAGTAAGAACGTCCTCTGTGACCCGAGAAGAGTGCTGCGAACGCCAAGCAAGGTGAGTCACGGTCACTGATACAGGAGCTTGTGAGTGAAACGTTAACTGTCAGTAAGAATGTCCTCTGTGACCCGAGAAGAGTGCTGCGAACGCCAAGCAAGGTGATAGTCACACACGACGTGTGTCAGGCATGCGGCCGGGCGACAACTCACTGTACGTGCCTACGGGATCGCGAACAACTTACTTCAGTTTTACGATCCGCCTGCTACACGCGGTGATTTATTGCAGTTGCCGACCGGTGAGCTTGATCCCACATGTACTCGCTATTCAAACTTATTGCTNTTACTTCAGTTTTACGATCCGCCTGCTACACGCGGTGATTTATTGCAGTTGCCGACCGGTGAGCTTGATCCCACATGTACTCGCTATTCAAACTTATTGCTCTCGCACGACAGGCGGATTATCTCTGACAGCGAACACAATCAATTGAAATATATAGTGGCTGTAAGTTTCTTATCTTTACAGTTACGTGCAAGATAGACAATTATCGCACTCTCGTGTCTACAGCACGCCAGTGCCAGACGTAGGCATCGGAGCGTCTAGTGCCCTCGCACTGGAGAGTGAGTCCTTCGCTACGTGCCCGGTGGCGTGGCAGTCGATGCTCTACGTGCATTTCTTATATTCTACGTGCGATTCCTCCGCCAGAATATCATCAATACGAAGTTGAACAAAATAAACTTAACGGACAATTACACGTAACGCCATACTGCACACCACATTCAAATGGATAACTTTCAGTAAAATACAACATGCTCCGCCATCGTACTTCGAGTTTGCTACGTACAGCATTTTTACATCCTGTTCACGAAAAAAAAAATTATTTAATAGAATTTTGTTCTATAATTAGATATCCATAATTCATTTGAGGGCAAGCTAGCCTGCAAACATGTCCACATGAACGTTTATTTTTCAATTGATTCTCCTTTTGTAAGATAAACACCCCGGCGACTTCGTGCCAATAACGAAGCTGTAAGAAAACAAGAACCTAATGACGCGCTACCTGGTGTCGTATGCATGAACCAACAACCAGTAAACAAGGCAAGAATGTTCTCTTACGCTAACCTTTGACATGAACAAGATATTGTCATCAGAAAGTCCACAACTCAACAATCACGCTCCTACCCGGCACGAACTTCCTGCTGTCATCACCAATATCTCTTCTTGTAGTGTTTCCTTTTAAAATATCCGATGTTGCGTAATTTAAGAATAAATTGTGAACCAGCAACGAATAATCACCCAGTTCAAATCCCGTGCAACTATTCCTTAATTTTTTTTTTGTAACTTTGCCTGCCATGCAATACAGAACGAACACATAATACGTCTGGAGANGGGGGGGGGGGGCCGAAATCGTTAAGAGCAGGCCAGGATTTGAACCCGGGTCCCCTAAATCAATAGTGTTATCACAAGTTTTTATTTGCATTACAAGTGATGTGATTTTTAAATCAATCACTTTGTTCTCGGTGAAATTTATTAACTTACGTACAGAATACAATTATTTGACTTCTCTCCTGTGCATTCATTATGGTAGGACCAGGAATCAAACTCCGGTTCCTCTGATCGAGAGCTCATTATGATAGTACCGTGTACCATGCACAGACCAACCACTTCGTAATTGTTTTTATGTATTCTACTATCATTTCTTTGTATACTGCAAACACTCATTTTTTTGTTGTATATACTCGACGCGCCCGCATCAATAGGAACTACAAGAAGCCACTGCATTGTAAGCGGCGTGAATTATGTTGACAGGCAGGTAAATATTTATGTTGCGTTCTCCATAGTACTGTATTCGTAGCCTGCGTTGGAAATATGGCGTCCGCCTCAACCTGAACGCATACCTTCAAACACGCGGTATTACGATGAGACCAGTAACACACTAAGGTTAGTGTAACGTGTGTTGTTTCTAAAAGGTGGTACGCGAAAGTTGCAGTCAACAAGAATCGNGAGCCGAACTCGCACTGATCTGACCTCGAGCAAGAACATTCCTACCAGCAGCGTTGCCAACACGGAAACTGAAAACTTCACTATAGAAAAAAACTTCCTTCAACATATGGCGTGTATCAAACTTGAAGAGTGAAGGTGCGAAACATATTGGCTACACAATTCTGATGAATCGTTAATAAATATTCTCTTGTTCCAGAAACATACCGTTGTGTTTATCGTAGGAGTAGTTGTAATTAGTAATAGTAATAGTGAAAGTGGCAGTCAAATCATGAACTCACATCTTCACTCAGAGCGAATGTAAACAGTCTACATAAATGCAAGGTTAACTTAAAGTGAAGAGAAATATCCTTTTAAAGGGGAGAACGCCCTATATTGCTTGCCCTGTTTGAAAATTGCAACAGCTGTATTTGCTGCCTGTGTGACTCCAGGGCGAGAAAATTAGGCACGCCAGTGAGTAACTTGAAAGCAGCTTTGAATAGCAAGTCGGCGCAGTAAGGAAATGATGTTGGCAAGACTGCAGCTTTGCAATGACGTCACTGGGCAGCAGCGTGGTGGAACGNGTTGGCAAGACTGCAGCTTTGCAATGACGTCACTGGGCAGCAGCGTGGTGGAACGGCGTTGGCCAATCAGCGCGAGGTAGGGTACTCGCGAGCCGGCCGGCAGCCCATGCTGTTTCGTCTCTGCCCACATCATATCTTGTGTCTGTGTTTGGCACCTTTCGGCGATTTGTCAGGCCTGCCTTCGACAGAATGAGCAAAGTTGAGGGGAGTGGAAGCCTGTCGACTAATTAACCAATAAGAAACATTGGTGTCGGGTCGAACGAGCATAAGTAATCAACCAAAGAGAAACATTGGTGAGGGTCAGTCGGCTACTGGACATGGTACTGAGGCAACCGTCGGAAATGTAAGTTTTTTTTTTCTAAATAAAGTTTCTAATAATATTTTTTAAAAATAATTTACGAACAATTCCATTTTTGCTTTTTTTGGAGAATGTTGTGATTTTTGGGTTCAATGTCATACAAGTTTGCGGGTTCAAGGTCAATTGGATACAATATGGCTGTTGAGTGACGTCATGTCATGGAGGCTGGTCAGTTCCAGTCCCCCGTCCCCTCTCATCCAAAACATTCGAAATTTAATTTTTTTACACATATTTTAATAATTTTTTTAATGCAATTTTTGTATTTACAAAAATTATTTTTTAACAATTTTTGGGAGAACTTTAAAAACAATTTTGCGAATTTATTGTGTTCAAAGTCATCCAAGGTCAAGGTGTTGGGTCAAGGTCACCTGGATCCAAGGTGGCAGTCGGATTATGTCAGTGTAATTTTTACCTGTTTTTTATTTTTTTTTCGATTTTTTTTTTAATTTCATGGAATTTTGTGGGAATGTATGGCTTTTAAAGGTCAAAGGTTACCAGTGTCAAGGTCATCGACATCCAACTTGGCGGATGCGATATAATACTGGCCGACCTGGCGAGGGCCGGTCATGTCGGGAGCTTAGTCGAACCACCTGTGATTGAACCCCGGACCTCCTACATGTACATCTTTAAATAATTTTTTTAAATACATTTTATTTTTTTATACATTTTTCATGTTTTTTGATATTTTGGGATTTTTCCTAATTTTTTTAGTTTTAAGGTCATACAAGGTCATGCACACAGGGTCAAGGTCAAGATCATGGGTTCCAGGTCATAGGTAAAAACGAGCCCCTAAATACTTCCAATAGCTTGAAAAAAAAAGGGGGGAGGTTTGTTCTTTGCAAATGAGGGGCTCGGTGCATTTTGAGGGGAAAACGGGAATATTTAATGGGAAAAAAGGGCAATTTAGTCGATTTTGAGAATAAGGAAATTATGAGGGGAAATGGCCGCCGGGCGACCGGAATGACAGAGCATGAACCGCTCCGATCCCCCATCCCTTTGCGCCAAAGTCCCCTTAATCATTATAGTTACGTCCATTTTAGTAAAATAACCCCGACCTAAGGCGTATAAATCTTGCCCTGAAAGGCGTCCCATGCTCCTGCCGACTTAGCTACTAGCATGCATGCTGAAGGGCACAGCTGAACTCTGAAGGGCTTACGCTGTCATAGCGGGATTTAGGAGCTCGCCATTTATCATGAGGCAGTTTGTCTAGTCGCTGTCCACATGCACGAGTGGAAGTAATGTTGTCAATGTTCGCTTCAACACAGCATTTTGCCAGTCCAGCTAGTGTTACACGTCTCAGTCCGACATCATGTTTGATTCTTAGAATATATGCCACAAAGATTGCGGTTTTATAAGAAAAATGAAACGAATATACAAAGACCTGAAACTGCAACGCCAATGTTTTTTCACAGAGAGACCACAAGAACTAGATTATAATCCATCGTCAGGACTAAATACGGCCTCCACTACCTCTATACTGAACAATATTCAAACCAAACGTCCGTGAGTCTTCGCCGCTTACATACTCACCGTTACCTGTACTTGGCAGCCGGTACCGTCGCGATGTGGCGCCTAAGTCTCAACTGGGAGCAGATGCCGCTTTGCAGCAGCGATTTACACCTTTTTGTCACAGCCACATACATATCTAGGGTAATTTTAGGCGTTGGAATTAAACATTATTTTGTTCGTAACTTGACTTGTATCATTATAACGCTGTGTCGCACATCACGACCAATGGAAATGCGGTTGTACTGGATGTCACTACTGGCAGAAGAGGTTTATGACACTAGTGAATACTCGTGCGATAAACTTCGTGAAGTGATTGCTGATTCAAAATCAAGTGGGAAATATTTGGGAACGCTTTTTACCGAAACTGAATACATATTATTGGAGATATGGGCCCTTGAGAGTGGAGAGTGAAGAGATTTGGGCTGCTGTTGACCGCGAGGTCTTGAGAGCCGATGAAAGTGAAGTGAGGTCAGTGCAACACTGCTCCCAAGAATGTTGCAGATTCTGTCGGCGGCAGGTTACGATTGAAGAGCATATCTGTAATTGGGTGTTGCTTTCTTGTTCGGACAGCATTGTCTGTACACACCCTAAGACTACTCTATCCAGTAATAAACATGAAGGAATGTTATCACCGTATCACGTCCAACCAAGTAGAATACAATACAGAAACCTCTCGCCATGCACGGCGCCAGCCAGCGCAAGTAAACAACTGAATGTGTGCGTTGCTGTCACAGAGATCAACCACCCCCAACTATTACATTGTCTCTTACGGGGATATGTCCCTCAATGGGCGACACCTATCCCAAAATAAAATTGTTTCAAATGCATTATTTGGCGGTTAAGTTTTTTCAGAGGAAGAATCCCGAACCACCCCTCCCACCAGGGGGTATTTTANTCAAATGCATTATTTGGCGGTTAAGTTTTTTCAGAGGAAGAATCCCGAACCACCCCTCCCACCAGGGGGTATTTTACACCCTCCCCTGATAGCATTATAACCTCCCAGAAGCACTACACGGTACGCCACTGAAATGCAAGTAGGTAGCTCTAATGACAACTGCAGTATAGGAAGGTGCACCAATCACGCAAGTGTCGAGTGTCTCCCGGCTGTGCGAATGCAGGCGGGCCGGGCCCCACTGCACGTCACCATATATGGTCACGGCTGCCGACCAATCAGCCCACACTGAGGCGGCTGTGCTGGCCTACGTATGCGCCATTCACCGTTACTTCGCACTTCTCTGAAGCCCTGCTAAAGTTATACTCATAGTCACCGGTTACGTATCCGTCAGCTACATGTCAACATTAACACTGCCATGTGACTACGTTTCAACTGCGAAATGCTTGTTTACTGTTTTCAGCCGTTCAAAGAATTCTGTCATATTTCAAAAACCATTTCGTATGAATGTTCGCAACATTGGCCTACAACTATATTTAGGTCACCTTTATGACTTTTTAACAATATTTATGTTGACGATAGCTCTCAGGGTTATTATTTTACATTGTTAACATATTTGTTATACACGACATAGCACATTACACATCATACACGCTAATATTTTGCCGCGGCTGTGTCTAGCACTGTTACAATTGCGGGGGATAGAACTGTAGTACATTTAACCTCTGTTGGGTTATTTCGTTCAAATGACGGCTTCAGTTGGAATAAAAATTAAAACCAAAGAATAATCAGTCCAACTAAGACACAGTATATTCAAGCACGCAATTCGTGCCGCTTATTACTTGCACGCAGAATCGACAAACACAACGTATAGTGGTGAACATGCACACAAATAGGCCTACATTTATTCCGTTCATATATTTACTAAAAGTAAGCAAAATGAATCTATTAATTTTATTAATGTTCTGAATTAAATATTTTATTTTTTCATATTCATTATTTTTAATAACAATTCACATCCCGAACGCAAATCTTGGTTACGCTATTAGAAACAACTAGGATATGAGAGGGCGGGGGTGAAGGGTATACACTGCCTCTTCCTATAAATATAGTGAAGGTGCGGACACCCGATTTTCGTTTAAATATTCCATAGAGGCTAGATTGCTATATTCTACTCGCACTCCTGCAGATGTCCTTGCGTTATCGACCGCGCCGCGTGACTTCATCAATGACAGTGCGGCATTTGACTGAGACCAATCGTAATTAGCTTACTCCGGTACTAAAAGTCTGTGATTCGCGGGAAAACACACAAGACTTTTAGTAGTTGAAACCATCCACTCACTAAATCGGATCTGCGTTTAAAGTGTTTTAAAATACAACATGACAAAAATTCTTTTCGCGAAAATCGGGTGTCCCTAAGTACAGAGTGTCACAATGAAAGTAAATGGAAACACTGTTTCTGTTCACTAAGATGCGTTGATATACTGCATTCAACCTTAACTCGACTATTTATTATAACGTATCTCTGACAGAAATCCATTTTCGCTTCTTGGTTAGAGACATTCCTCTATACTTGATGCACAATGTAACTTTCAGTTTTGATCGCGCCAAAATGAAATATATATAAGAGAAGCAAAAACGTGTTTATGAGGGGCGCCTAAAGACTTGCTTCCTTCTAGGGTGTATGCCCCCTCTTAAGTTGAAGTTGGAGGTGTTACTTAGACACTTTATGGCCTTGTTTATTTACGTCATGCTGGTCACTACTCCACAATGACACGTGTCTGTGAGCAGAGAGACTGGACACATTCAGACACAATGTGTGTCGTCGGCAAAAGTGCAACCAAACAAACCTGACAGCTCACACCAACATGGCTGCCAAGCCCACAATCCAACAAAGCAGTCAATGTAAACATCATGCCTGCCATTTAATTGGACAGTGAAAAATATTTACAACTGACTAAACGTAAGCAGGGGGGTGGGGGTGGTATAAGTAATGTCTGGAAAGAAAGAGCCACTATTTCAAGGTCATATGATTTGGACATGTGAATATTAGGTATTATTTTTTTCTGGAAATATAAAATTGGGGGGGGGGCGAAATTAGCTGGATTGTTATTCTCAGGATGTACAAAAGATTCTGTCTCTTTTCCTGAAGTGATAACTTTTTTCTCGAGCTACATTACACGCGTCTTGTTGGAGGAGTGCAATGACAATCAGTTTTATGAGGTGTATTTCTAACGACTCTTGCTCTCCACAGCCCACTAAAGAGTCTTCCCCTTCGCCCTTCCGGAAATGACTACGCAACAGTAATTAAGGTAACTTCCAACGGTGGACTAAACGATGAACGAGTTGTGTTCATTCAAAGAAACATCTATTTCGGATGGCGATTGAAACACAGCGACCATGAATAATTTTATGGCTGACTCAAAGAACTGCCAGTATTTCCTACAGTATAATTGCGTTAATTAATTTTTTCCGTTAATCTGTAGAGAACACTTAGTCTATCGCGAAAATTTGACAAAACAAATGAAGCAGCCAGAAGGGATGGTCGTAATTGGAAGTACTTTGGTACGTGCACACCGGTGACAGTGCCGTTACCACGAGGATTATCAAGGTGATCTATCATCCCAGGGGCCAGAGTCATTATTTATATTTTAGTGCTAATGAGTGAGGATTTCGCCTATCCCTCGATGGACCATACTTATTCCATCATAAAATGGCTTTAAATGCATCATTTGGAGGTAAAATTAAATTTTTCCTGGGAGAGCACCCCCAAACCTCCCTCACCCCGGTAGTAAGTAACCTATCATCCCCAAAGCCACTACCAAGTTACGCCACTGATTACACTTGCTACAATCTGTAACGTCTATAAAGGTACTATAGGGCTTGGGTGGTTCCACGACGATGTTAGGCAAGGTATCCGAAGTACCAGAAAGTCAGTACCGGACCTAGATTATATATCTCGTAGATATGTCTATAGACAGTATTACTAGCACGCGACAGGAGCCGTGTTGTAGATATGCGAGAGGCCGGGCGGACGTATAGTGCTATTCGCCAGCCGATGTCACTTTGCCCCTATGTTGGTGGCACCAGTGGGTACCTGAGGATGCCTACACCCGTCGTGAAGTTCCCTGTCGACTGACCAAGGCCACACCAAGCCTTGTGGGCCATGCTTGATGCAACACCATGATG
>NQII01000273.1:131203-181730 GCA_002778355.1 Clitarchus hookeri | reverse complement strand
GCAATTTGAGGGGGGGGGGGGAGGAGGAATTGCATTTCTATGAAATATTATCATGAGTTGATAGACGTTATGTAGTCAATATAAATGGCACGGTCAACTAGAGTGCAATGCCATAACACTCCCTGTCTCTCTAGATGTACATCTATTTACGCGTGTACGTACATACATATATACATGGCTTCCCTACCGCACAAATATAAACTGAAGTGCACGGGTGACGTTCCAAAAGTTTCTCCAAGAGTCAAGTAACACAAGGTAAGATCTGATCAAAGCTAGAGTAAAAGCGGTTCTGGAACGAGTATANCATGAGTTGATAGACGTTATGTAGGCAATATAAATGGCACGGTCAACTAGAGTGCAATGCCATAACACTCCCTGTCTCTCTAGATGTACATCTATTTATGTGTGTACATACATACATGTATACACGGCTTCCCTACCACACAAATATAAACTGAAGTGCACGGGTGACGTTCCAAAACGTTTCTCCAAGAGTCAAGTAACACAAGGTAAGATCTGATCAAAGCTAGAGTAAAAGCGGTTCTGGAACGAGTATANCGTTTCTCCAAGAGTCAAGTAACACAAGGTAAGATCTGATCAAAGCTAGAGTAAAAGCGGTTCTGGAACGAGTATAATGTCAACAGCATGCTTTCCCGAAAAATTAAAGGAGTTCTGGTATGCGATGTATTTTGGAATCTTTTTTTCAGAAAATGAACTTTGTACATAATAAGCTATACTAAGCATAAATAGTTAATGTCGAAAAAGAAACATATAACCAACTTTACTATTTATTTTAAACATTAAAAATTTATCGTCCATCGTTTATATTTTTTCATCTCTGCTTACAGCTTAATTTAACATGTAGGTATGTGGCTAAGGCCCAATATAAGTTTACTAGGGATTGCTTCTTTNCATCGTTTATATTTTTTCATCTCTGCTTACAGCTTAATTTAACATGTAGGTATGTGGCTAAGGCCCAATATAAGTTTACTAGGGATTGCTTCTTTATAAACGCTGGAACGAATATTTTTTCTGTTGGAATGAAAGTGACATTCACACACGCCGACGTGAGGGGGGAGTTCAGCGTGTTTCCTGTCGTGTCTAATCTGCTTTCTCAGACAACTCCGTGCTCAACGTGCACAGTATCTTCCAGTCCACTTAATTCAGTTAAGACTCACGCCATTTCGCACTTGACACTTCCTCACTCGCCGGAATATGGCGCCTGGCAGATGCCTAGAGTAATTACTCTGCGGTTCCGGGGCGCCAACAAGAGCGATAAAACATTTACTCAGAGTGTTTGGGCCCATAGGCGTCGACTCCCTGTTTCCAGAAGGGGCAAGTATCAAACTTTCTATGAATGTACCCATTTTTCATTTAAATATTATCTCTCCCTCACACACACACACACACACACACACACACACACATAATGTGCGGTGTATGTGTTTGTGCATGCGGTTATGCACTTATAAACAAAGTATACTGTAATGGAAAATAATGAGGCAAGCAGTTTACAATAAGTTATAAATATTGTTACAAGATGCCTGCCAGAGGGGCGTATCCAAGTTCGCGAGGGCTGGAGGTCTTAATAAAAATAAAAGAATTAAATTTGATTTTTGAAGTTATATACTTCTTTTGGCGCGTTGAGGGTAAAAGTTTAGTGTGCAACGGAAGTTGCGCGCGCACTGTGTAACGAAATTCGACAGTGAACGTGGTAGGGGTATGACCCAACGCGCATGCGCGTATCGTCTAGCTATATACAAACGCAAGGTACACAACATAGCACGTGGTTATATTTAAAACCGACAGAAAATCAGTTCATGTAATAAGCAAATTGAAAAACATTTCACTTATATAATTTGAATTCAATTATGATATGGAATAAGATCTGAATGAATGTAAGCGTGAAATGGTAACATACGTAATAAAATTTTATTTTAGTCACGCCAAAGAAGTATAACTTCTAACGCGCGTACATAAGTACATGCACCCATTTTTTAAAATTTATTACCACATCTATTATGTAGAGCATTAAATTATTTGTCTCCACTATTGCCCTTTTAATTTCTCTGTGAGTGCAATATTAAACGTCTACTTCAACTCTAAGTAACGTCCTTCTCAATGTTTCTGGTTATAGTTACTTAACTAACACACGTTCAGTCTCTCTGTTGCCATCATTTGTAATGTCTTTCACTCACTCATACAGTCCAATAGTCCAGCCTGCCAGCCGCACACCTCACTGCTCTGATGCTCGCAGTCACAGACTTTCCCCCCGCCTGCCATTTCTCTCGCCGCTATTAGACTCTCTCGTCTCCCGCCGTCTCTCGCGCGATCGCCCAGACTCCCGACTATCATCAACTCTCGTCTCGGGGGTCCGGCGCACTTTTGTACTATCGCCGACCATGATCTGGAAAGTTCAACGCACCCCGAGTCACTCCGAGATAAACTAGGGCAGTAAACCACTATAAAATTTTTCACACATCTCAAAGACACTCTATGCCCAAGGTCGGGAGATGCACGCACCCTGATAGGCATAACAGGCACACTTTGTGAACATTCCTTTGTGAAAAGCCGCTGCGTCTCCCGTTGCAACTGATGGCGCGCGCTTTCATAGTAAATCACCCGGGCCTCGCACGCTGCCACAGCGGCCGCCTGTAACAATACTTACGTATTTCAAACAGCAGTAGTGGACATACGCTGTTTATCAACCCAGAAGGGTGACGCCCCTGTTGGCTGGAAAGTGGAGGGGAGGCCATCCCTTTACCCCCCTCCACTTTTTCCAAACCAATGTTTGGGACAGCCAAAGAGTAAAGTTAACTCGCAGAGTAAACGCCGCATAGTAGTAGTCCAAAGTGTCTGGAGCTGTTGTAACTATAGTAGCACTTCTTCTGCAACTGCCATCGAGTACTGCTCGCATTTGTATGTAGGCTTGTGGTAAAACCCCGGGTTTAGGTGACTGGCGCCCTGGGCAAGGATAACTTGACACCCCCTCCCCCCCTCATTTTCTTCCCATCCACACATTTACTGTCCTGTTGTTATGTATGGTAGGTTAATGTTGGAAGTTGGCGGTATGTTGCCGAAAACCGTTGGCTTGTACCTAGTGCAGTAAATAAAAGACAATCATCCTATGTAACTACAAAAGGAAAGTTGATTTTTATTTCAAGTAATGAAAAATATTTTCTTCTAGAAATCTTCTTGCGAGTTGTGTCCCAGTCTGACTACCTGTTGCAGGCACGGCGCCGTCCGCCATGTCTTCGACAGTTGCAATATTCGCGAGTTGCCATCGCCTTTTCATTAGGAGATTTCTGTGGATTTTACTGTAATGAGTGTTTGCGATTCGCTGATCGTTTTCCAAGATTTCGATGACCGGATGTGATTGTATTTGAGGATCACAGACACGAGTGTCGCTGCTACGGTTTCATTAAGAGCTCGTGTGAAGCCGTGCCTGTGCTTCTCCAGTCAAGGGTGGCTCGGGAGCATAGCGTCTTGGGAAAAGCCAACATGGTTTGTCTCAAACGATCCACCGGCAAATAAAGAAAGGCTACTACTACATCGAGTAAGAGTAGTTGAAACCACCCGTCCCTGCTGAGAATGCGAATGGAAGGATGCACCTAGAGTGATATCTGACTCAACTGATAGTCTACTCACGGTCAAGTGAGCACTTTTGAAAGCTCGCTCATTAAAAATAATAGTTAATAAATATATTTTATTTTAGTTTTAGACATAAACTTCCGAGTGCGGTGGAATATACAGGTTGATTCTAAAATCATGGGACAAACATTGAGGGGTGGTAGAGCTCACTAAAACAAACAATTATTGTATAGAAATATATGGACGGAAGTGACTCGTTGAGGCACAAACACAAAAACATAACACATTAACGGAAACATAAAATGTTCATTAGCTGCATACTTAACGAGTGATTCCGTACAGAAAATGTTAAAACAGTTGCCGGAAATGCATCCACCAACAGTCACGCATGCTTGGCGACCTCTACATATGGCGTGATTGGCTGACAATGGTGGCGTGCGTGAAATACCCGGCATATTTGAATCTGTTCGCCAATCACTCCACCGACGCTACCAAGCTTGCATTTCTGTTGGTGGTAGCAATTTTCAGCAATTATTATAAACATTGCTGTAAAAAGGCATTTAGCGGCGACATTGTAAATAAACAATGTATTGCATTTAATGTGTTATTTTTGTGTTTGTGCCTCAACGCGTCACTCCCGCCCGTATATTCCTATACAATAATTGTTTGTTTTAGTGAGCTCTACCACCCCTCAATGTTTGTCCCGTGATTTTAGAATCACTCTGTATACACAGTGTTTATTACTTGCATGGCAATATTTACTTAAAAAGGAGGTTAAAGGATAAGGAATGGCTGAGAGGAAAGAGTGACTAGCGCCTGAAAAGTGCTCACTTGGCCGCGCCTGCAGTATGAGGTCGTCAATGCGCACAGGGGCTGGCGTCACATGGTTCCCTTCCCTTCGTTCCTAAGGCGAGGGGCGTTGCAGGCGGAGTCATAGTAAGTGACTAGTGTGTATACTGGTGCATCACGTGGTGGCAATGGCACGAGCGTGGCGGCCGCCAAGCGGAGGCAACTGGCGTGATTGGTGACGTCACCGTGAGTCACGCACGGCTATAGCATCGCGTCGTCGTCCCGTGACACGCGGAGTGTGTGTTCCGTCACATGACTCGTGACGTCACGGCGGCCGGCACAGGAAGGAGCGTCCTCGACACCTGCCTCTGGCTCGCAGCTGCCGCCCACGAGTGTTCGTTAACTGGATCCGACACCATCGTGAGTGGCCTCCAGTCTCGACAACCCGGTTACTCACGGAGCCTGCCACGCCTTCACTTAATGCACGTGAATAAGTAAAAATAACACGTTGCCTGCTTCCTTGCGCTGTCACGTTTATATTAATACACAGCCTCAACCATTATAATAGTCTTATTTTTCCGTCACGTTAATGACTGAGATTATTGCATGGAAGTTTTGTGTATGAAGTCCATGTGTCCCGATGGAAGTTTTCTTGGAATATTCCATGCAAGCGTGCACGGCCGCTCGTGTGGATGGTTCTATGGAAGATTTGACCGAGTGCTGGAGGCTTTCGTGGACGTTTCTGTAATTAGTCGTCCGCCATTTTCTTCGGAGGGTTTCCTACAAGGTTGGAATTTCAGCCAATCATAGTGTGGTACTGACGATAATTGTAATTTGTTTATTTGGTTTTGTGAAATAGCGATAAGGCCATTACTCAAACAAAAATAGAATAAACAGTAAATAAAAAACAGGAAAAATGTTTAGAGTTGAATAAGTAAAATCAAAACAAACGGTGTAGTGTTGACTTGTGCGGCAGAAAGTATCACGTGACAGGTTATTCCATAGAAACCTCCGTACCTTCTTGCATGCAGACTCGTATTGCAGGTCTCTTAGAAGCTTCTGACGTAACTTGTACCGAACATTGTATCGTGTTACACAGGTTCTACAAACAAGAGCAAAATGTACTGTATGTTGCGAATTAATTTAAATATCAAGGATCTGTTTCGAACATACCAAGGAAACCTTTAGTACAGTGTAAATGCAGGTTAACTTGGGACAAACTGCGATATGAATTATTCCTTCATAGAAGTGATTGTAAACATGTACCGGTAATAATATCCCTCCAACTTTATTAAATACGTGTATTTTTTTTTCTAACCTACTCTAAAACTAAGTGTTATGTGTGAGCCCGCTGTAGGGACGGGAGTTAATTGCGTCTCATGACTAAATCCCATACGTCTACAAGGGAAATAAATCATGCAAGGAGACATGCATCGTGGCAGAGACGGACTGGGCTGCCATGGCCACAATTCGGTCATGACAACCTCCCTGAGTGTACTTATAGCTAAACTACTATACTAAGAAGAGAAAGGAAAAAAAAACCGGCATAGACACCGTAAAGGCCCTTTTGACAGGAAATAATTAAAAATTGTTGCATGCATTATCAGAAATTGCTGCAGGAGACAGATAGGTGGAAACCATGCTCTTTATTAGTGGGTAGGGAAAATACTAGTAGAGGCNGGGGGGGGGGGGTGGCACAATTGGGCCTCTCCCTTTCCCCCTCCCGATTCTCCAGTGGATCCTGAAAACTTAAAGAAAAATAGAATAAGCTGCCAGCGAGTGCCTGCAGAGCCAACACTAACGGGCTTTTACTCATTCCTGATAAGATGGTAATTGCCTGATACGAAGAGAGTTAATTTTAACCTAAATAGCCTATCACTTACACTAAATTCACGAGGACGTTTTTTTTACGTACCTTTTAATATTATTATGGACTAAATAACATCTGAGGTGTCTCTTTAGGACACCTCGTGCTAATCTAATACTGTATGTCAAGACATACAGCTTGCTAAATTAAGTAAACTATATCTATCTTAAAAAGCTGCTTAGATTGTAACACAATTGGCCTTGCAGTTTAAAGACATGTAAAGTACACTGAAGAACCAAAAAAACTGGTACACCTCCCTAATTTCGTGTAGGTCCCCCGCGAGCACGCAGAAGTGCCGCAAGACGACGTGGCATGGACTCGACTAATGTCTGACGGTTATGCAGGAGGCAATTCACACCATGAATCCTGCATTGCAGTACACAAATCCATAGGAGTACGAGACGGTGGAGATCTCTTCCGAACAGCACGTTGCAAGGCATCCCAGATATGCTTAATAATGTTCATGTCTAGTGATTTAGGTGGCCAATGGAAGTGTCTAAAGTCAGAAGAGTGTTCCTGGAACCACTCGGTAGCAACTCTCGACGTGTGGGGTGTCGCATTTTCCTGCTGGAATTGTCCACGTCCGTCGGAATGCACAATGGACATTAATGGGTAAAGGTGATCGGACAGGATGCTTACATATCTGTCACCTGTCAGAGTCGTATCTAGAGGTATCAGTGGTCCCATTTCATGCCAACTGCACACGCCCCATACCTTGGCAGAGCCTCCACAAGCTAGAACAGTCCCCTGTTGACATGCAGGGTCCATGGATTCATGAGGATGTCTCCATACCCGTACACGTACATCCGCCCGATACAATTGGAAACGAGACTCGTCAGACCAGGCAATGTGTTTCCAGTCATCAACAGTCCAATGGTGGTGTTGGCGGGCCCAGGCAAGGCGTAAAACTTTGTTTCGTGCAGTCAACAACGGTACACGAGTGGGCCTTCGGCTCCGAAAGCCCATATCAATGATGGTCCGTTGAACAGTTCGCATGCTGGCACCTGCTGATGCCCCAGCATTGAAATATGCGCCATTTGAGAAAGGGTTGCACGTCTGTCACGTTTAATGATTCTCGTCAGTCGTCGAGTTGATGAGTGGATGAATGGTTGCGGCATCGAGCGAAGGACGACGAGCGAGAGGAGGAGGGCGCGGCGAGAGAAGTGACCAGATCTATGACTGCGAGCATCACAACAGTGAAGAGTGCGGCTTGCAGGCTGGACTATTGTACTGGGCGCCTGAGTGAAAGACATTACAGATGATGGCAGCAGACAGACTGAAAGTGTGTTAATGATGAGTATGAGTTAATTGACTTTAAGTAAACAGAGACTTTAACAAGAACGTTAGAGTAAAAATAGACATTAAATATTGCTCTCACTGAGAAATAAAAATAGTAATAGAGGAGATAGATAGTTTAAAGCTGTAAATAATATATGTGTGTATAAATTAAAAAATCAGATTTAGTTCTTTTTATTTTAAGACCTCCATCCCTCATGCACTCGGATGCGCCACTCAGGCGTCTTGCAACAGTATATACACACATGTAAAACTCAGTCACTTCTGTAGCTTCAATACAAAATACGCTCTTTATTTGAATTTGACTGCTGTAATATTTACATTTTCTGTACGTCAGATCTCATGGTTTCCCCTTATCCTCTTCGCCATGACTTGTTTTGCATGCACTGCTAGTGTGGGCTATATTTTGATTTGATTCTCGTGGGTAAGTGAACCTGATCGCCACACATCAACAGCACAAGTGAGACTCGCAATCAGCGTTTACTGCGACCCTGGCATGCAGGAGCACTGCTGAAGGAAGGTCATTCTTATTGGCGGCAATTGTACGGCACAATCTGAAGTTCTCGGAATGGCGCCGAGTTACGTGTGGCGAAGAATGCTTCGCCTTTCTCTCCGTCTCTGCGAGTCGTGTTCGCAGTTCACGAAAGTGAGCACTTTTGAAAGCCCTCACATTCGCAATAATAGTCAATAAATATATTTTATTTTAGCCTTAGACATTAACTACCGAGTGCAGTGGAATATACACACTGTGTTTATTACTTACATGGCAATATTTATTTTAAAATGTGGTTAAAAGATGAAAAATAGCTGAAAGGACAATGTAACTAAGCTTCAAAAGTGCTCACTTTGCCATGAACAGCCTATACCATTTTACTCATAGTTAACCAGGATTACCAGCTTACCCACCTGCAAAGTACTTTCTATTTACTTTTTGCTCGTAAAAACAACTAATAATTTTCGAAGAAAATGCAAAAAGCAATTGAAGCAATCAAATGTAGAATTTATAATTTTTTTCATTTTTCAATATATTCTTACTATTATTTTACTTTTATAGTTAAACATATAACAAGGAAAAATTAAATGCATATTGTTTCTCCTTAGAAATAGTGTTATATTTTTTATATGTGTGCTATAATTTAGAGAATACTGCACAATAAAAGTACAAAAACTAACATTTCCCATACGAATTGAGGAAAATGGGACCTTACACTGCTAACAATTTGAAGATAAAAAAAACGGCAATTGGCAAATTTGTAGATACATGTAATGCTCAACAATTTTAGTTAAAAAAACTTTTTCGATAAATATTACCATTCTCACTAAAAAGGTTACTTTAGCAGAAGATGAGTTGAATGATGGTGGCCATCTTAAATTATGTTGTACTGTGAAAATTAATCGAAGACGGTGAAGGGTGGCCACCCAATATTTTTTTACTTATACACCCAAATAACTAGAGCAGAAAGAATTTTTTCTATACATACACTTGCACACAGAAGTGCTGTCAGCTGCTGGATTAAGAGGAAGATATTTCATAACCACTTGCCAGACAGGTCTAACCTACTAATAGGCGTTATGAGCATTGGCCACGCAATGACGCATGCACTGTGTTGCACAACGCTGCACTGTACTGCTCTTTATGTACTTGGTTGCACTATCTTGCACTCTGTTAGTCCTCTATGCCTTTGTAGCGGCGTTGACCTTTTATGTGCATCTTGTAGTGCTCGGTACTTCAGTCTCGAGGGAAGTAAGTACTGTCCTGCATTAGACAGCTCATATTTACTATACTTAACATCCTTATAACAAAACTCAGAGAATGCCAAAACCTGCACTTTTTCATCTTTTGTGTATAATAAAACTCGAGAAAAATAACAACGAAATCATAATGTGATAACTTGTATTCTCCATTTAATATAACTTCAGAGAATTTTGATTGTTCAAAACAAGTAGTGCTCGTTCGCCACATTTGTTTTGTCGGTGAAGAAAACGATGATTGTCTTTTGTGATATGGGACTGTTTTGGGGTTCTTCTTATGAGAGAGTTAGAAGTAACATTCAAATGACTGTAACTCTAAAGTTTAGGACAGAACACGTGAATGCGTCGCTGTTTGTACTCGTGAGAGAAATACACATTAAATATGTTCAGTGAAATTTAAAAAAACATGTAAATCGTTGTATTTATTTGGATTATTAACTACACTAAAAATAGTGGTTATTTAGGTCATGTGCATTAAAAAACCTTCCGCAAGAATATGATGCGATTAATATCCCATAGATTCATAACAATGTGAGGAATGCACAATGTAAATATTTTCAGCAAATTCAATTTCATACATAAAAAAAGTTGTATTTCCAGTGTTAAAAAGCGGGGTAAAAGCATTTTTAAAAGACCACACATATTTCAAAAATTTTATAACAGTTTTGAAAAACATTACTTCATAACACACAATCTTACTTTTCACTTCATAATTCGTCAATGCATGGCGCGCCTTGAACGATTACATTTCTAAAATGACTTTTGTCAGACAGTGATACAAATAATGTAATTGCTTATTTATTCAATTAACAAATCATGACGAAAGTGAGCTCAATGGCATTCGTTGGGAGGAGAGTTTTACATAACCATAATGTCTGCATGCTCTAACAAAAAATGTTCTTAAAACTGATTCTCTATAATTAAAAAAAAAAATTGTATAATATTCTTAAAGCATAATTTAAGCAACAACTGTTTTAGTTATCATCTAAGTTCTAAATTATTATTTCTAATGCCAAGTACCATTTTTCTTGTCATCATTGTAAATATCACCAATATAACAGCCTACATCTTGCAGCAAACATCGGCTGACAAAATACTGTGCAAATGATAACATTTACTGTTTAAATGCCTCATTTTAGAAAATTCACCAGTGCATCCACCGATGAACAATGAACGTTCACAAACTAATGGTTTGATCAAGTTCGGTTTAATGGATTTATCCACCGGTTCAACTGGCCTGAAACGTTGGTGGATCTGGTGGATTTGCACCGGATCTTGAACCAATGAATTTACTAACACACATGTAAATAAATTAAGCATTCGTGAACGGTAGAGTCAAAGAAGGAGAAATTGCCACGTTTAATTGCAACAGAAAACAATTGTGTTTTGTAATGTGCACAAACTTCGCAGAAAGATGTAAGAATTAATTTGTATTTAAAAAATAAATTATTGGAAAGTATTAATAAATGTGTTAGCACAGTGTTTAATATTGATTTCCTGTATTATAAGGTTATTTTGCATGTATGAGTTTATTCATTTGCATTCATAACAAAAATATGTAAACAATCTTATGTTTAGAAATTCTCTCAATCGGTGTACACTGGTGCACAAAAACATTCACAACTGGTAAATATATTGGGGATTTTCTGAAAACGCAGGTGCTGTGCAGATTGGTCACAATGTATGTACATATGTAAAAATGTACTGAAGTTGTATAAAACACAGTATAATAACTTTTAACACATTTCATAACAATTGTTTTGAAGCAGAAGGCTGATGAACTGACATTTCAATGAAATTAAAACATTTGCTACTGAAATTAGCATAAGGTGACGGTTAATAAACATAATTTCAATTAAACAGTTATAATACAAATAAAAAATTTTCAATTAAATTTTTAAACCATTTGAGAGTTATAATAGTATTTGATTCTCAAAATGAGTGTCTGGAAAAAAAAACAATAAAAAAAAAAAACTCTCATTTGACTACCGTAGTATGCCACAATCGCAGATTGTCATGAAGTTCCTTTCGTGGAGTGTAGGCATACTTTGCTACATCAACAAGCACCACACCTTTGTTCTTGCATTTTGCAGTAGTAATTAATACTTCCCCAACTGGAGATAATCTTCATCTTATCCTTTAAGTTTTATATATAAAAATAATGCATTTTTATGTTTGAATCATTTTTTTAAAACAGTTTATTTGACAAGTTTGTTTCCGACTAATTAAATTGAAAATAAAACTTTTATTCGTTTCTTACATTTTTATATATTTTCTGGCTTCGTGGGCCCCCTCAGAGACACAGGCAAACAGACACAGCAATAGCTACCACCTCCTTTCGGCGCCACTGAACATATAGTCATTCCTTGCCATTGATCTCTTCAGTATCTACAATTCTCCACATTTCCTTAATCACTAAATGAAGAAGTGGGTACAACTTTGAAAACCTGTAGTTGTTTCGCAATTTGCAACACATGTACACTGAGGCGACAAAAGTCATGAGATACCTCCTAATATCGTGTCAGACCTCATTTGCCAGGCGAAGTGCAGCAACTCGACGTGGCATGGACTCAGCAAGTCGTTGGAAGTCCCCGGCAGAAATATTGAGCCATGCTGCCTCTATAGACGTCCATAATTGCAAAAGTGTTGACGGTGCAGGAGTTTGTGCATGACATGACTTCTCGATTATGTCCCATAAATGTTCGATGGGATTCACGTCGGGCGATCTTGGTGGCCAAATCAATCGCTGGAATTGTCCAGAATGTTCTTCAAACCAATTGCGAACAGTTGTGGCCTGGTGACATGGCGCATTGTCATCCATAAACATTCCATTGTTGTTTAGGTTCATGAAGTCCACGAATGGCTGCAAGTGGTCTCTAAGTAGCTGAACATAACCCTTTCCAGTCAATGATCGGTTCTGTTGGATCAGAGGACCCGGTCCATTCCATGAAAAACAGCCTACACCATTATGGAGACACCACCAGCTTGCATTGTTTCTTGTTAACAACTTGGGTCCATGGATTCGTGGGGTCTGTGCTACACTCGAAACCTACCATCAGCTCTTACCAACTGAAATTGGGACTCATCTGACCAAGCCACGGTTTTCCAGTCGTCTAGGGTCCAACCGATATGGTCACGAGCCCAGGAGAGGCGCTGCAGGTGATGCCGTGCTGTTAGTAAAGGCACTCGAGTCGGTCTTCTGTTGGCATAGCCCAGTACAGCCGAAGTTCGCTGCACTGTCCTAACAGACACGTCCGTCGTACGTCCCACATTGATTCCTGCGGTTATTTCACGCAGTGTTGCTTGTCTGTTAACACTGACCATTCTGCGAAAGCGTCGTTGGTCTCGATCGTTAAGTGCAGGCGGTTGGCCACTGCGTTGTCCATTGTGGGAGTTTAAACCTGAAATTAGGTATTCTCGGCATGTTCTTGACACTGTGGATCTCGGAATATTGAATTCCCTAACCATTTCAGAGATGGAAATTTCCCATGCGTCGAGCTCCAACTACCATTCCGCGTTCAAAGTCTGTTAATTCCCGTCGTGTGGCCATAATCAAGTTAGAAACCTTTTCACATGAATCACTTTACTACAAATGAAAACCCAGCCAATGCACTGCCCATTTATACATTTTGTAAGCGATACTACTGCCATTTGTATATTTGCATATTGCTATCCTATGACTTTTTTTTTTTCCTCAGTGTATATATGGAAGGATAAATTAATTAAACAGATTTTCTTATATTTTTGATGTGAACCCAACGTTTTGTACCTCCATGACCAATCGTTATGCCCTCAACAACACCTGTAGCCCCCGCTAAACATCATGCCGACGACCAGAACATCGGGCGTAGCCCTAAGCAGCAGTATTTCGTCGGTGTTTGGGGAGGCATCAGCTGCGCCCAACAGCGTACGAGTCAGCTGATGGTCCCACTTTGATTCCACCATGTGGGCAATACTAGGACAATCCTGTGGTTCGTAACCCTATCGCCTGTCATGTGTGCTCCAATGCACCACTATGCCATCAGGGCGTAGCACAAAGAAGACAACCTCTGTCTTCGTAGTGCCCCTGATCAAGGCATGCATTAAGAGTCGGTGCCATTGTGTGACACCCGAGGGTATCATGAGCCAATGTCTCTCAAAACAGAGCTTCATTTGTTTCCATTTAGCCCCAAGTGAATAACACAAGCACACTGTGTATTTGAATGTATTTAATATTATGTTAAAAGTGTAGTGCAACGACCTCCGACTTGGTCATGGGTCTCACCCGTACCAACCTAAGTCCAGACCCCAATGTAATCACATGACAAGACACATTTGAAGTAATTAGTGAAAATATGTTTATTTGTAATTTAGGATTGTTAATTGTGCCCTTCGTATCCACAAATTTTGTTTATGGGGCAGACACTTGCAACCTATTTGAACACTGTAAACTGAACAGCGCAAAATTATGTTGTCGTTATGTTTCTTTGTATTTTCTTAATTAAGTGTTATGTATTTTCATGAGAGCGCATGTGCAACTTCAATTAGTTAATACAGCTTTCTCCTCTTTCAGTTTATATAAATCAAGGGCAAGAACATTTTTTCTGAAATATTTTTGGAAGCATTTTTCACACTTCCGGCATCTTCCCGCTCTTGTAGGCGTCTATCGAGTCTGAAGTGGGTGACTATCGGGCAGGCTGCACATGGTCAGCGCTTCGTGGGCTCTTTATCAACCTTTGTCCAATTAAAACGAATAAAATATTTCTTGTTTTCAACAGAATACTTAACATGTTAATTTCATTTTAGCCTGGAAGGAGGGCCCCTCCTGCTCCAGCAGGCTTGTTTATGCTAAGGAGTGTACTTCAAGGTAATCCACTCAGAGCATTGGCTCTCTTTTCCCTGCGCCAGCCACCGATGAGCCTTGTGTGCCGGAAACACATCATGCTACATAAGTTACATAGGTTTTTTACGAGTGACTGTATCAGGGTAAAATAAAACAGTAGTACATTATGGTTTGCCTTTAATTTTAGGTAGCGTTGCTTAGTGGCAGTTAGCGAGCTTGGATAATTGCATCAGTCAAGAGATGTTTTTCATTATTGTAACCAAGACAGTTGTGTTACCTTCAAGGTAATGTTTATGACTATATGCACTATATGCATAATATGCAGTATATAAAACAGCTGAAGTTCAGGGGCTATTTATTTAAGATATTGTGACTAGACCAGTGTTTAAACCTACTTCTCCTAATTCACTGCCAACGTTACTCAGTATTGAAGTCATTAATTACATTAAAGGGTATCCTGTAACAGTGTTTTTTTTCTTTCAAGGTTTGATTCCAAGACTGCTTACTTTAGAGTGAATAAATAGCCTGTAATAAAATACAATATAAACAACAGGTTTTTTTCTTGGAGATGCCATTTCCGAAACACATTCTGAACAGAGTTATTAATACGACATCGTCTGCCTCTCACTGGACTCCCGACCACGTCACGCCACACCAATGCAACAGGGCACACTGATGGAACAGCTTCAGTGGGTGTGTGTATGCAATTCTCCTTTTCGCTCATGAGGCGAGTGGGTCTCGTGACCCATATAGCCACATATTTGACGGAACCACAACAATCAAAGTAATCATATTGAATTTGCAGAAAGTAGCTGGCCAATCGTATAAGTTTCACAGTATTTGCATATTCTACATTGTTCCCCATGTTTTATTACACAGCAGAGAATGTTGTTTCAGTTAAATACATACGACAAGTGAGATGTAGTAGTGACAAAATGCCACATGGTTTTAACAAAACTCTTAATCCAGGCAATTAATATTTGTCATAATAATAAGGCGATTCTTCAAGTTTTATGTATCAAATTTCAAGAAATGTTATATGGGCAATTTTTGTTAGAAGATCACGAAACACAGCAGTTCTGGCCATTTGTTTCAAACATTAAAAAATTACATTTACCAATTTAAATTTATGTATCCTTAAAATAATTATATAAAGCACTGTGACAATGTAAACATGTGTGCATAATATATATTTATGTTGGTTGCCAATTATTTCTACACCTAAAGTTATTGTTTACTTTTCAACATATAAGTAAGTTTAAAGGGGTTTAAAAAGACTTGAAGGGACACTCTGGCTGAAAATGCTATCCCGAATCAATATATTTTATCATATCCCAGTGTTCCATGTACTTTGTGGTAAGCATAGCAAGTAATTTGTTTCTAGGGCAAATTAATAATATTTTCCCCTTGTCTGGTAGAGGTCGTGACCCCACAGGAAGATATCTGCGACCAACAGGATTTTATGTGCATCTGTGCCACGACATGACGTACTACTGCGAGTTGGTGAAAATCCATCAATGTAGCCAAGTGTTCAAGCATACTGGACTTTTGGCAAACACAGTACTATTAAATATAATAAATATGACCTTAAAGCCATTTTCTGCCCACTGATTATGAATCGCTGTTCATACTGCCTCCCGAATCAACCGCGATCAGGTGCAAGTGCTCCAGAGCCACATGTAGGGGCACCGGAATAGAAACGGTCCGATACAGTTTGTGCAGAAGCCTTGTTCAATCAACTTGCATCTCAGCTGTCAAGTGGCCATCTGTGTGGAATAGTAACTTGCAGTTCCATCAGTGTGAATCTCAAAAAATTCAGAGAACAGAACTGAAACCACCACAGGACTTCCTACCCTCTCCATTGTCCAATATCAAAACCAGTGTGCCAGAGCATAGTGTTCCAAAACCAGATCAAAAACAATGAAATGTAAGCAATGCTCGGACAACCTCTACCAAGTGTGCCTGATGAGTGAAGAGTGGTATATAAATACAAACAGCGAGGTTTGTTTGCGGATGATGTAAAAAAAATGCAAGTGGCTGCCCCAGTGACAGCCTGATCACTGCCTAATACAGCCAACAACAGAAACTCCATACATGGGGACATGTGTGCCGCTCACCCATGCACACACCTATTACCTTGGAAGGAGACAGGATCTGCCCTTACCATTCCATTCACAACCGTGCTTTCAGACATCATGGCCTTAGACTCTAACAAACCAAGGCCCATATTTCCACAAAGCACAATATCGACGACACCAGAGAAATTCCAGACTGCCTATGTTTTGTGGACAAGGGATCAAGAACTCATGAGCCTTCCTGGCTGACTGCTATGCTATGGGGCAGGCGAAGAGGAATGGCCCAGCATTGTTGGAAACCAGGTGACTGGTGACGCCCGTGCTTGGTGGGGATCAGTTGCCATATATAAGATGCCGAAGCTGCAGTTTACCTACAAATTCACATCACGTTATGCCAGTACGTACACCATGCTGAAACAACTGTTTGGAGTGTTTACCGAGGAACAATGGTAGCAGGAAGACACGAAAACCTTTGTCAGTCGGAAAATTAGTTTTGCAAACTGGCACTATGAAAACCTACCCCAGAAGATGTGCTGGAGGCTATCGTCGAAACAGTTAGTCCAGAATACGAAGAAACTCTGAGACCCCTGATTTTCACCAGTTTCCAAAGACTCATGCGCCACAATCAGTGTAAACAGGGACCTGGAACACCAATGCCAATACTACCAACATAACATCAATTGGGAGGTTTGGCAACAGTGACTCCCAAGCAGCAAGTCAAAGTGCAATGTCAAATCGGGATGTAGAAAGCATAGCTGACAAGAACAAATCTCGTCCGCCGCCATCAGCCTCACCTCCTGTGAAACCAGCCAAACTTACGTGGCTGGTGACAACAACAAACGCGCCAGGCAAAAATGGTAAAAGTGATGCGACAGTCGCACTGGGCAATGTTAACAGGACTTTGAAAACGTGCAGTGTTCCACGTTGTCAGATATGCACTGACGAGCAGTTTCACTGGCAAAAGGATTGCACAAACCACCCATCACAACTGGCAGGAAACACCAGGTTGAAGTAGGCAAGATTGGGACTCTGCTTTGCTCCAACAAACGAAACTGCAACATCAACACCAATTCACCAGAACTCACCTCTACGGAACTACTTAGGTCAAGTAAGAAACAATTTTGATCGTATATTATGCATTCCAGGTAGGGTTAATGACTGTGTTACTGTTGCTCTAATTGATACCACAGTGTCACACAAATATGTACACTCGGAGTTGGTAAACAAAGAAGGCATCAACCAGTATTACCAGCCCATTAAACTTGCAAACATGTACTGCAATAGCTATATACTAGGTGAAACAATGTACTCACTGAAAATTCGCGATATAGACATGCCAATAAAGGACTAGTGTCAGCCGAAATTCGTGAATATGCCATTCTCGGCATACCATGGTTAATTGAGCATGACGACATAATCGAAATCGCTCGAGATCGTATTCAGTTTGTCAGCATGGATCACCGCACAGTGTACCACTTAAGCAGACATCAAGATTTTCCTGGGCCTCGTAGATTTAGACAACTTCGAGCATGCAGTACCAGAACAGTATCAGGAAGGAATCCAATGGGTTCATAATGAGTGTATCTATGTGATCGCAGCTGAAGACCCACTGTAACCGAACACACCTTAAATACACCCATGACGACCCAATCTACACCATGCCCAGGCAGTATGGTCTGTTTCAGCTTAAAACTATTAACGAACAACTGGACACATTGATTAAGAATGGTGACAGTACGCACATTAACTACACTTTATGTAAAATGTTGGTGCTAAATAAAACCAAATCATGTGGAACCTTGTATATTCACAAAATTGCACACCTAAATACTGCACTCTTCAGCCAATTCAAATATATATGTTAAGCAATTACGACAGATACATGAATTTGGTTTGGTCAGTGATGAATGATCTCAGATGTTCGAATGACTGAGCCAGATGCTTAAAATTTTGTCAGACATACAGCAGAATCCTGGGGTGCCTATCTCCCCTTGACAGTATGACGCAAGGAAACCCCACAACATTTTGCTATCTTTTTGCTGGTTGTTTGTGTACACTAAATAACCACATGCGCCCACATCACAGACCAGAGGTATATTTCATCCTATTTTGATTTGCTTGTTTAATCGTGTTTGAATATATTTATTCATAACAATATTTTTATGGTTTGTGCAATTTTTCCAAGACAGAGTAGAATGTCTTTAGTTTTATGTTCGCATGAGTCCACTTGATTCGACAATGTTTGTGATGGAGTGAGGACAAAGGCTAAGAGTTAATTTCTTAAATATGCATATTTATATACACCCATGGCAATGGTTCACATTATGATAGTAAATCATGCTTGGCTGCTATATGATGCAATAAAAACATACAAAAAAATAGAAATCAAACCTTGACCACAAGTAACANTGAGTCCACTTGATTCGACAATGTTTGTGATGGAGTGAGGACAAAGGCTAAGAGTTAATTTCTTAAATATGCATATTGATATACACCCATGGCAATGGTTCACATTATGATAGTAAATCATGCTTGGCTGCTATATGATGCAATAAAAACATACAAAAAAATAGAAATCAAACCTTGACCACAAGTAACAAAAAAAAAAAAAATTTAATCAACAGAAATTACCTGAAAATATGAAAAGCGAACTATAACAAGCAAAACCAAAGCACCGTATAAATACATGCAAATCCTATCAATTGAATTTTCAATGTTAAAACGGATATAATAATTTGCCTTAAAAACTTTCCCATTAAACTTTTATTCCTAACTATGGCGCTGTTAACAATCTTAACCCGAATTGTGCATTCACTGAGAAATGTGACATTACAATATAATTACGAGTGATAAAACACCCATACAACATAGAACTTACATACATTGCAAATAAAATAAATTAAAGGGTTCATCGCGCATAAATTCTTAAACAATTTACTAACAAGTTCACTGTATTTAGGCGGGCGGGGGGCGAGAAGGAGTAAAGGGGATGTAGTAGGGCCACGCCAGTCAGAGTTTAAAAAAAAAAAAAAAAAAAAAGGAGGGGATGGCATGAAATGACACACACTCCGACCTTGAGATGGTGTTGGGGGAAAACAAAGATAACATCAACCTGCTACTATATAAGCAACTACTATTGCCAGTAAATTTTAAAGAGCATCCCACATGATCTTGTAAAAATTCCAAACACATATTCAGACAGAGTGGTATAAGGTATGCACAACTGTGAAATGCTCAGCTGTTTCTAGATCTTTCATTACATACATGCAAGACTGCAAATTATTCCAGGGTTGCAACAATAAAAACAAAAACTATACATATGTTTTATATTAAGCAGAGCATTTAAGACATGTCTGAGAGAGGTTCGGGCGACTCTTGACATCAACGTATGGAGAGCAGATAAGGATGAAATGAGGTGGAAAAGAAGCAGCCCCAGAATTCAAGGGCAGGGAAAATGTGAGATCACCGAGAAAACCAGCCAGCCAGCGGCATCGTCCAGCACGATTCCCACATGTGAAAATCCGGGATCGAACCCAAATTAC
Source organism: Clitarchus hookeri (assembly GCA_002778355.1). Lineage (NCBI taxonomy): Eukaryota > Metazoa > Arthropoda > Insecta > Phasmatodea > Phasmatidae > Clitarchus > Clitarchus hookeri. Next base: position 161,996 of record NQII01000273.1, on the reverse strand, counting down.
CTTCGCTCTAGCCGCTTCACCAATGCAGCCCCTTATAAACATATAGTAATTTATGCAGACAAGTACTGATTGATGATGCTATTAATTAACTCACCTTTCCGATATTTTTCCGATGTATTTCCTTCTTCTAATATTGTATTCTGGACACAGGGGTTCCAGTTATCACCATTGCCGTACTTAAACTCTATAATTCTGTATATTACATTAAAAATATTTTTAGTTTTTTAGGCATGCTTTTTTCTGCAATTTTCTTACTACTTCATTGCAAATTAATTCTACACATCTGTACTTAAAAAATTTCTGTTGTTTAGGCATGATTACATTAACATTCTCGCAAAAAACCTGCACCTTTAATTTCTTTGGAAAACACTATTGTAAAAATATGCATGCGCACGAGATCCACACAACTCGCAACAATGGATGTTGACATTCACATGGACTGTACGTCATTGGCGGGAACCTCCCTTGGCACGGGTGTGGTGGAATTTGGAGTGTTACCGACAGTTTCACAGAAAACAGGTGAGGGCTGTAGTAGTTTTGCTTGCACATGGCTACTTTGCGCCTCTTCCTCGAACCAACACCCCCACTCCCCTGCCCGCTGCCATTCCCTCTTGGGTGCAAAACCAATACTTCCATACTTCCAACGACTTGCTTTATTTTTATCCCATCCACATCAGTTCTCGCTCTTTTCCCCACACAGAATAATCCATTTAAACACATGATTTTTTAAATCCATTCTTCCAACCAATCCCCTTCCCACAAATTTCTATGAGACAGTTTGTGTCGTGGACCCCACCCCCCTGTAAGCACCGCTGCAGAGTCCCTATACAAAGAACACAAACTGACTTGAAATTTTATATCATATACTGGAAACCACTCAGTTATATTAGGTACATCTGCGAGGGATTTTAAAGTTACTTTAGTACATACTTTAAACAGAGATATTACTGTACTACATTTGAAAGCTTGGACAGTAAAACACAAAATGGGCTATTCAATAAGAAGCTAAGACTTCTCAAAACATTTAAATTCAAAATTTGTTTTTTCAATGAAACTAATGCAAAGGAGAAAAAAATATTTACCTACCTTATGTGCATCAAAAATTTCTATTTAGATAAATGTTTTGCACTCAACGTAAAACTGGGCCTCTTGAACCTACAGTGCTATAAAAATAAAATTGATCTTTTTTAACTATCAGGTTGATTAACTGTGGCTAATATTAACTAATAATCTGCAATCAGCTTTTTGGCTAAAATGTTATTTATGTTTCAAAATACACCAATTACAACATTACAGTCCTCATCCAAATTTTAATAAAATTAACAAATGAATGGCATGTTGATATGCCCCCGCCGTGTGATAGCCTTGGTGACGGTGGCTCGTGCAGGAGAGGGTGGAGTGTCTGGTACATATCGCAGTGGTAACTCAACACCACTCGGGTTAAGCAGAGCCGCGAATGGGGCCTGCGCCTGTGCGATGGCAGGTGCTACTCACTCCACTCTCTTTTCAGCTGCAAGCCAAAAACAGTAAAAACCACCGCAGGAGGCGGAGTTTGAAGCGGTGTCTCAAGGCAGGTCATCTGCGGTGGGTGCAGTGTCTCTGTCCAGAACATCGGGATGTCAGTGCTCGCAACCACTGGCAGGTGGTGTGGCTCAGCAAGATCTGTTCTGCCCAGTATTACAGCAATGTTCAAGGAGGCATCCGGTTGTCAGCTGTTGCAGTAGGCGGCGTGTTTATCACGCCATCACTCTGCGGAGGTGGTATCGTGGCATCCGAGGGCTGAAGCTCTGCTGCACAATCACTGTTTGATTAGTGCTCTGTCCCTGTCAAATCACCAATCGACTTGGTACGAATTCATGGCCGCTTCGTACGTCATGCACACTTCAGATGTCAGTTTGTCTGTCGACCAAGTCGGTGGTCATCCCATATAGTGCGCAGTGACTGTATTGTGGCTGTCACACTCGTGCATGTCACACCTATCCAGCAGTGTGTAGATGAGAGGGGGAACGATGGTGGTCGGCTGAGTATAGTCTGCCGACTGTACACTAAGAGACGGCGATGACAAGACAAATGCCGTAAAAATAGAGTGCTGTTAGGAGACAGGTGCCCTGAAAATAGGTGGTGGTGTGGGGGCAGGCGCTCCGAAAACAAAAGGTGGTGTAATGCCATATGTTGGTACCGTTGGAGTTGGACAACAACATTGTTTGTTGTTAAGTTCAAAAAGTTGTGTGCACTTAAGTTTACCGCACTGTTTCCATTGCACAGTCTTATAGTTGAAAATGAATCCCATTTCACGTAGTGGATGTTCTCACTGTTGACACCAGCGAGGCAGCACTAGGCAGTAGTCAGCTGTTGGCTTCCGCCAGGGTCATGGCCCACACAGCTAGCGACATACACCCAGGCGGCGCAGTGCAGGAGGAATGGTTCCAACAGCACGATAGAGCGGCAGGGAGGGAGCATCTGGCGTACCCCTCCTTGGTTGATCTTCTTCCCCATGTTGGTGGCAGAGAGGCTGAGGTCACGGCCAATGCAGTGATAGATATTTCTCCTGCCCATTGGGGCAGACACATGTAGCCGCAAGCTCAAGATGGAAGATTTTCCCTCATTGTCAGAGACAATGGTGATCGTTGACACCAAAATCGTTTAAACCGCCATGTTGTAGTTGTCTGGACTCGGAAATTTCTCACAAGGTGAACAGGAGGGTGAAATTACATGGGACAAGAAATTTGACAGTAGCAAAAATGTTTTGTGAACCAACGGGCTTAATGGATCCTACACACATGAAACACATATGTTTCACAAGGCACATACAAAACATGGGATTACACCAGAAAAGGCACAAAACATATGCAACACAAAAATACAGGGAGTGGCATGTAGCTGAGAGATGCAAATTAAAAAATGAATTTTCAGGTGACTGGCACATGGGTGCGACACATGTAGGTTAGGTTTCGTAAATATGTTTCCGCAGCACCAACAGCTACAACGGTTAATTTGGTTTAGGTTTTCGGTATAGAAAGGCCACATGGAAAGGCGCGGTTTCTACACAAGGAAAATGGCGTAGGAAAAAAATTGTATAATTTGAATATTTAGGAAGAAAATGGGAAAGTGGACACACAGATGGACGCCATTTTGGTGTGGGGTTGGAAGTCCGCACATCAGAGGGCAATGTATGTTATGTGGATTGTTAGCTGCCTGGGACAGATGCCGGCCAGACTGTGAATTTCTTTGCTAGGGCTCCAGCGTGGAGAGCACGAGGATGGTGGGCATGTGGTCACCGACTCTTAGATGTGGCCCCCTCTGATGACCCGGTGTCGGATATTCTGCTATACTCCTTTTGGCCTAGTCTAGTGAGAGCTGTTAGAGTCCCTCTCAATGCATACTCACTCCGGTGTTGAGATTGTTTAAGACTAACTCAATGGCTATAGGCTGTGATGCAACATGGAAAAATCAAGAAAAAGTAATGCAGCTGTGAAGTGGCTGGAGAAATAAAGATGTTGGTGCCTGTTAACATATACACTTTATTTACTTAACTTTCCAAAGAGGCGCCTACAATGTCACTTCCCCCCCCCCTCAAGCTCGGGGAACTTTTACACTGTGAAAACGGTATGAGGCCTACAGGTTATTACGTGCTTATACACGATTATGAACATAACTAAGCCTTTATTCCTATACTTCAGGCAGCATGTACAGCTTCCACACCATGAACTTGTTATTTTGCTTTTATTATGTTAATCACTGCATATAAATTGTCTGTAGGCATATGGGACTGTGATAACACTTGTCGCAGATGGAAAGGGAATTATGTTGAGAACATTTGTTCACACTCAGCAGCATCGTCTCTCAGCACTTCACTTGGGCCCAGGTCTCATGATAAAATGTATGGTAATTCGTTGTCTCTGCCGGGAATGTGTTCCAAAACGATATCGAAGGGTCTTAAGATGCATACCCTGCACACTATCGAATAACAACAGCCACATTTTGGCTGCACACAATGTGAACTGTCTCCCTTCTAAATATTGTCTATATTTTCCATGGGCCTTTTATATCGACAGACTTTCACTTTCTTTTACTGCAGTACTTGTACTCCGTCTCGTTGAACTTAAGCTACCATAGTTCACGACAAATTGGTTTCCATTTGTGTACAGTTGGTATATCGTACTGTTCCGATTATTACCAAGATTGTGTCTGTCTGCAGGTAAACCTTTTGTTTGGAATCAATACCATAAATGTAGCACTGCGGGAACTGTGCTTTTGGTTCTTCAAAAGGTGTAATATGTGTGAAATGCAGAATACAGTTTCTCAGCATATTGACTATACCCAATATTTTTGTAGCTCTTTGTATGTTGTTGGGGGCGTTCTGCCTCAGCAATATTCTGTAAGTGTCTGAGTTGTGTATAGGGTCCCTCTTTGCACACCATGTGCTCTACAAAGTCTACAATAGTTTTTCCCACATGACATTTTGCAGTGACACAATCAGCTGGCGAGTGGCCAGTCTGTCGATCATTAGCTCTAAATGCTGCACATGTTCGTCGCATATCCTAGAAAAGATTATGTCATCAAGAAAGGTGGTCACAAACTCCCAGATGAAGCCTTCTAACATTCGTGCCGTTATATGTTGGAAAGTTGACAAGGTGCACTTTAATTCAAATGGTATCACTCGGAACTGAAATCGCCTTACCTCCATTTGACAGGGTGAATACAACCCGCCCATCTAGGGCGGCATACACATGTGCATTACATGATCTGGCTAGCACAACTTCAACACCGATTTGTGGGGACATGGCGCTCTATGCGTCTAAATTTGATGACCTGAAGTCTACATAAAACCCAATCCCCATAATCTTTCTTACTTGCCTACTAACACAAGGTGCAATTTATATATACTGTTAGATGACTCGACAAATTCCTCATCAAATATTTCTCCTAATTTTTTACATACCACTCTCTGCTCCTCAAACCCATATCTGCGAGGTCCTGTGTACACTGGTTTGCTTTCCACAGTTGCTATTGCATGCTCGCCTGCAGTAATAGTGTCAAGTATGTAGGAAAATGCAAACACATCCTGCTGCTCACCTGATACCTAATGCACTTGGTTACTGTACACTTGCACTTTGTTAGCAAGGTTGTCGAAGCTCATCACTTTGCTTACCTTGGTCAGTGCAGCATCCACTGCACAGGAGACACTACGATTCCCTGTGCTGACATGAATGCGGTGAGTCGCTAACTCTGTGGTGGCTTCCTGCACTTCCAGCCACGTGTCCTAGGACCACTTCCTTGCGAAGTCCAGCGACCAGCTTTATCATTTCTAACCTTTTAAGTGACAAATTTATTTATATATATTGGGGTTAAGAAGTTTTAACATGTTACCGGAAGCGATAAAGGAGCGTAGATCACTATCATAATTAAAAAAAAGCAAAAAAGTTACTAAAAGAAAGAGATAAGCAGTCAATATAAATTATTGTAAAATGTCACATTGTCAAACGGAATGTCGATTTTTGCTAATTTGTAGTGTTGTAGGTATATGTAATAGTGTTTAAAAATGTTTAATTATCAGTTCTAAGTAATTGGCAAAATAAAATAAATAAAAAATGTGACTAATACAGATAAAAATTATTTAATTAAAACTTTGTTGTTTGATTGATTGGATTTCAAAAATGTTTATAAACAGAATGCAAACACAAACCTATCAAGTTTGTAATTTCAGTGAATGAAACTATATTTAGAATTGATTTTACTATTAGATACTCTAAAACTAAGTAAAGAGTCAGAGATCCTGGGTAGGGATAGGACCTAAGTGAATCTCAGGGTTGATCCCCATTCGTCTAGGCATGCAGGGAAAATTATAACTACAAGGTAATTTGCTTGTGGCTTTACTCGGATTGGACAAAACATGGCCGTCAATATTTGACATTAATTAAAGACACTATTCGAAAAGAAATTTAAATATACTGACGAATAAAATTTTCGTAATTATTGAGTGAATTTAGTATCATCTGTTGACTAGAAGGAGTACCTTCAAAAGAAGCATTCATTCGATTACAGAATCCAAAATTCGAAATTTAGATTATATAGTAAGCACTGAATAATCGGATTGTTTTCATTCAATTTTGCCCATCAATATATATTATCGACCGTAATGTAAATATTTTTTTCCCCACACACGCGTTTGTGTGATTTCTTAATAGATTCATAAATAAAATGACAATTAATGACCTATTTTGTTATATTTTATCGTCTGAGAGATTGTCAAAATCCATCTTCTTTNCCTTGAATGTTGACACATTTCAATGCAAAGTATTGTGCCACATCTATAATATGTAATCAAAGTAAAAGTTTTTCTCTCTCTCCCCCCCCCTCTACAACCAACCCAGTCAAAATCAAACTTGCACACACACACATGAAACATCAAATTTTTAATACTCACATTTTGGGTTTATAGAATGAAATGTTTTTCGCTTGCATTGCATATTCTTTTGTGTGAAATTGTCAAGATTAAAAACTTTTCTTGTGGAATATCCATTAATAATATATACATGACTTTTATAATGGGTATGTGCATGTACGAACACATGTACACACACACAGTGGAATGTAAACATTCCATGTAAACATTGCCATGTGACTGCCACATGGCAATGTTTGTTTACGTTTGGTGGAAGGATACAAAATTGGCTTGAAAGTAGATTTTTAGCAGGGCTTCAAGAAAGTCTCTTCCAGTCGTGAACCGACTATANTTTTTAGCAGGGCTTCAAGAAAGTCTCTTCCAGTCGTGAACCGACTATACAAGGTAATTTGCTCGTGGCTTTACTCGGATTGGACAATACATGGCCGTCAATATTTGACATTAATTAAAGACACCATTCGAAAAGAAATTTAAATATACTGACGAATAAAATTTTCGTAATTATTGAGTGAATTTAGTATCATCTGTTGACTAGAAGGAGTACCTTCAAAAGAAGCATTCATTCGATTACAGCATCCAAAATTCGAAATTTAGATTATATAGTAAGCACTGAATAATCGGATTGTTTTCATTCAATTTTGCCCATCAATATATATTATCGACCGTATTGTAAATATTTTTTTCCCCACACACGCGTTTGTGTGATTTCTTAACAGATTGATAAATAAAATGACAATTAATGACCTATTTTGTTATATTTTATCGTCTGAGAGATTGTCAAAATCCATCTTCTTTAAAAATTTTGTGGGATGTGCTGTTCTTGTAAACTTGCAATATGTTTAAGGCGTGATCGAAATATTATTTTTGGACCGAGACGCTACAAAACATTTTAGAGCGCTATTTAGTATGGGAAGATAATGTCTGCTATGCACTGCTTATTTGATAATTTTGCAATAACCGTTTGCAGTGTTAGAAAATATTTTCTCATTATGCTTAAGCAATAAAGCATTTTTTGTATGCTCATTTNTCCGCAATAACCGTTTGCAGTGTTAGAAAATATTTTCTCATTATGCTTAAGCAATAAAGCATTTTTTGTATGCTCATTTTAAATTGTGGTTTTTTAACCAGGGTTTCTCTGTATTTTTGTAAGTTTATGGTATGTTTGATTTCGGCAACTGAGTTGTGTGACCGGAAGTTGTTGCTGGCCATCAAGCCATATTCCCAGTCTGTACCAGGGTGTGCCGGACTATGATATGTGTGAACATGAGGGAAACTTCATGCTTTCTGTTAAATAATAAGTAATTCTGTTGTCGTCTGTAATCTACCAAATAGGTTTATGTTTTCTCTCTCATGCATCTGTCAGTTACTCCTTTAGACAGAAACAGGACACCAGCCTGTCATATTTGTGTTTGTTCCGAACATAACCTCGTGTATCACAACCATTTTTAAGCAGATCATACTCGGAAAGCCGACATATTCTATCAGAGAATTTTATATTTGCGAACAAATATCATTGTAAACATGTGCACACACATGCTTTCTTAATATTTTTTATACTTACATTACTGTAAATAACAGTTTCCCGCCAACAACACTGACTGATCTGTTCTGATTGGTGGTCGTGTAATAAACTTCACTTAAAATTTAAAATATAGCTATTTCTTTTAACCCTTAAGAAAATCTGAATAACACACATGACCTGCTTAATACGTTGGAAACCAATACAAAATATAACACACTTTGATATCTCCTGCCCATATCTTAACACATAATTTAACACTTAATTTTTCTATTGTTAACCCAGCTTAAGAAGTTGAAAAACATAGCTTGAACATACCACTACTTGCTCAAGGAAGATCAACATAAATTATTGCAAAGAAAGGTACCCATCTTGGCTTAACTTATCTTCGAAAGTATCGAAAAGACCTAACTTACACTTCGCCATCGTGTGTGGTGAGGTGTAGCATGCTGGCCATACTCCTATAGAAAATTCTCTGGCCGAACTAGTGCAGGATGAACGAAAGTATGACTGGCTGCAGTATCTACTAGTGCTAATGTCAGTTGAATGTTGAACTTTAGGGGAGTGTGCAGAAGGGGTCATGTCTGATGCATGTAAGTTGCAGTCAGCTGATTGCACATTATCATTGGTGTTGTTGCCGAGACCGCATGAATGACAGTATCATCCAGGTTCTGCCCCTACTTATAGTTTCCGGTTGGGGCACATTTCGCAATGGGCAGTCCTTGTGACAGTGAAATGTCTGGATCGGGCAGACGTGACGCTACGGTAAAAGTGCGTCAATGCACTGTCAACTGGTTTCCTCGGCATTTTTTTACTGTTGTAATTTTGCACAGAAATAGCCCGCCAATATTTCTCAGCTGTTTACCTTCCTTATGTTGAACCTGTTTCTTTATCAGCTTGTTGCACTCGGAGTATGTTATTAGTACAGCTTACACAGATCATTCATCGTCTTGTGCTCTGTGAGCTCGGCGATTACCGCATGACACACATACCCCTCCACACTTTCTCCGAGAGCTGATGTTATAAATTGTTGTGAGAGTTCGTGTAAACTACTGATATCGGGCAGTATCTCTGGTAATGGGGCTGTGGGTTGGATGTAGTGAAACAGTTGTAGTTAACATGCAACGAATCCCTCAAATGATTTACCATCCCGCTGCTTCTCGCCTCACATGGACTATCACACATATACCAAACCACGGAGCTGGGCTTCCACGCATTCTCTCTACTCTTCATGTGGTGCACCGTACTGCTCCAGATGTTCTGTGCATCATTAGAGGAACAGATCCATGTCCTTGGTATTCACAGCAGTGTACTTCGGTAACAAAATTAATTATGTTGGCATTCACCTATGCATCACTACTGCAGCACTTATAGTGCTTTTTACGGTTGGCGCTGCGATGAGGGTGACACAGGATTGTGTCCTGCCATCCAGACCATTTTCCACGTCACACGCCCACCGCACCAACCGGCACCTGTGTCTCGCCAGTACGAGTGCCGATCACCGAGTGTAGTGCGAGTAGAAGTGTAGGGCAGGGAAGCACAACAATATAACACCCCTGTCCAGGCGGGGGAGGATGTTTTATGCCGAACCACGGGCATGGAAATTGTAGTGCAATACAATTTTAATTAATCGAAAGGAAAGAAAGACACATCAAGCATGTGGGAATTCAAGGATGTCTCTAAAAGCACATTAGGGTTTTAATGTGATTATTTACAAATTCATGCCTTTTTTCACCTCAGTTGTTTCACCATAATTTCGTGCTATCCACATTTGATTGGTAATTATTTGTGTACAAGGGAATAAAATGAATTTATTTTGTTAATTTTCATGCAAGCATTTATGTTTGTTTAAATTGTTCAAGTCATCAGTAGGCAGAAAGTAGTGCAGGGCGAGCAGCGTGCTGCCATAGTTCGCACCTCACGAGCTCCCCAGAGGCAGCAGCCATTTAGGATCTCAAGGGGTCGGTCGCATCACGTGCATACTTCGGGTGAACTCAACTTTTGTGCACTGATAATATAATTTGCAATTTTAAAGAAACATCTCAGATCCTTTTAATTTGATTTTCACACGGAGTCGTCACCCCTTCTTCCTCAGGACTTGCATCGCCTGGTGAAGCAAGTAAATCCACACTGGCCATTCGTGCCTTTTTAAGTTTAGCCTATCTGGCAGGCCGCAAGGCTAGAGCCAGCGCAAAGTTTTCACCTGAGAGTGATGTAAAGTGTTTTGTGCAAGAGTTATTACACACAAGTTTTCAGACTTTGCATCTTTTATTTCAAGCACTGCCTTCGTGCGTTTCGAGGTTCGAGCCCCTACAACCAGCTATCACCTTAATTTAATGTAATTCACCTAAATAATCAGCATGCTCAACACCGAGCTTTTACCAGTGAAATGNTCAGCTATCACCTTAATTTAATGTAATTCACCTAAATAATCAGCATGCTCAACACCGAGCTTTTACCAGTGAAATGTCAGCATGATTAGGCCCAATCTTTCATGACGTAAGTATCAGGCAAGAGAAACGCCTGATTCTCCTGTACAGAGGGGATCATCCAGAAATTCACCAAGGGACTGCGTACGTCCGGGCGAACGGTCCCGCCATATCCTAAGAACATCATCATCAGCAGCAACCATCGACATCGCCTGCCAAAGTTGCCTGGCACCTAGTCGGGTAACCAACTCCAAAATCCACCTAACAATGTCTTATACCACCCCTCAAAACTTCAATTNTGCCTGGCACCTAGTCGGGTAACCAACTCCAAAATCCACCTAACAATGTCTTATACCACCCCTCAAAACTTCAATTCACCCAGTACCAACCAGTCAACAGGGATTAATTGCCACCCTTCCGTGGGGTGTAACTTTCCCTCGTCATTTTTTTTCACATTTTTTCGATTCAGAAACCTCTAAAATTTCCCGACACTTCAACACCTCTTCGGGCAATTTTTCTNTTTTTTTTCACATTTTTTCGATTCAGAAACCTCTAAAATTTCCCGACACTTCAACACCTCTTCGGGCAATTTTTCTCGCCTGTTTTGCCTCCCGACAACATCCAGAGCATGTCAAGAGCAGTGTTATCAACCTGGGATATAGCTCTGTTGCCAACCAGACTCCTGATCGATGCCCAGAGATGCCACACCACGTGGAAAAAAGCACTCCAAAACCAGTTTCGCAGCTGCCATTACATCAATGGCACAGTGAGTCGGCCATAACCAGACAGGTAGTTGTCATCACCCATCCCCCTCCAGCACCGTGAACTACACAGCAGAGCGTGCGGTTGCACTTGCACTCACCCCTTCGTTGCTTCAGCACAACAATACCATCTGGGAGTATCGATCGGCGCAGCGTTTGTGTGCGCTGGTGCATGCATCCCCTCCAATGCCGGTCGGTACACCCCTCCACGCGGGTGCAGGGAGGACAGCCGTGAGGGATGGGCTGTGGCCTTGACCCCCCAATGCTGGGTTCGACTGCCACACTCGGACCGTCAACAATGGCTGGCCTGACACCTGAAGGCTTCTCGACAATTCTGTGGTGGAAATTCTTGCGCCCCACCCCACAGGATGTAGTGGCCGAGTACGAACTAGGCACAACATATTGCAAGCGCGCTTGTTAGAGCAGCCCAACAAGCAACCACGCTGCGAACAACCGTGAGCACATGGACAGATCCAATGTGATAAACCAAATTCTAAGCCAGAGGTAATTTAAAGTTTTAGACAATACCAGTCGACAAAATTCAAACATTCAGTTCCCAAACAACCAAATCTTTTGAGCCAGTTTACTGTGCATGGGCCAAGGTATCCTTACTCTCCAGTGCAATTTGTGCCTACAGCATTACCATTTAAATGTGCCTAACTACGACTGAACTCGCGACTGTAGAAAACAGAAATTTTCAGTGCTCACATTGCCATGGCAATAACCACCAACTGAACACTTCTACCATGTACAAAGATTTGTTGACTGTCAACCAACACATTATCACCGTCCAGTGTGCCCAGGGGGCGAAATTAATGTTGTGTGGAAATGCAAGATGTCTGCAGTGCATGTATACTGACAATGTTTGCAGCCTGGTTAGAGACTGACATTATGAGACTGCAAATTAACGTGTCTGCAATGTAAAACAGCGGCAGACACCACACTGCAACTGTCACACTCACGTGGCAGATGTAAACGAAGCAGTGCTGCTTGCTCATTCCACAACCTGCCAGCCGACCTTGACTTCAGCACCTATCCCTCTCCTACTATCTGCCCCTTACAAACCATCACTCACCACCTTCTTTCCCATACCTGCCTTCTCCCAACAGATGATTCTAGTGCTACCAACCCACGCACCCCAACTTCTGTAACAAAAACCCGGTAACACAATTTTCCATGCGCAACTTTGTTCCACCATCTGCGAGCACGTTGCCACACAGTAGCGGAAGGCAACACCAAACAACTGCAGCTATCCCAACCCTTGCATCTGGACCAAGCAGTGTTACTACGCCCTCGGGATTCCAGTCGCTACCCACCTTTGTGGGATCACCTACAGAGGACCAATCAGTGTTCCTAAGTGACTGTATGTCATGCCTGCAATGCTATGGGGTATGCATGGAAGAGTGGCCTAGCAGGCATAACTCTCCAGAGAAGCGCATTCCTGGTGGCAATCTATCAATCACTACGGCCTACAGTGGGAGGAGGTCCTCCATGCTTTCCAGTGCCACTTTGGAGGAGCATTCACATCACTTCAAGTACAAAGCAAACTGACATTAGAACAACAGCCAATGAAGAAACTAAACCTATTCATCACCAGAAAAATACATCTTGTCAGACATTTCCACCTACACCTGCCGGAGTGCGAAGTGCTCCAAGTGGTGGCAGAAACAGTGCACCCAGAGTACCACGCCGCATTGGTACCACTGCTTAATAGCAGCCTCGATGAACTCATGTGCGCCGCGATAATCTTGGAGCGAAATCTGTGCCAGATGTGTTACGAACGGGAACGGAGTGCCGCATGATGGAGCCACGAGCAACATAAAAACAGTGTGAAGGGAGAGGAAATAGTGCATAACAGTGCTAAAAAAATACTATTTTGACCAACAATGGGACAAAAATTCCAGTGCAGTGAATAGTAGGGCATAAATTACTTGTGAAAGTGACAACAAAAACAATAATGCAACAGACATTGTGCGANCAGTGCAGTGAATAGTAGGGCATAAATTACTTGTGAAAGTGACAACAAAAACAATAATGCAACAGACATTGTGCGAAACAAAAATGCGAAGTGGGACAGAACAAACTACAGTCAACTCCATGATTATTGTGGTGGTCAGGAATACCATTGGCACAGTGCGTGCCCTGATAATCCTTACCTCAAACAAACAAACAACCATGCAAGCAGCAATCCCGAAAATGGGAAGCAGAGTTAAAGGAGCCAGACATTTCCTACACCTCAGTCCCGTACAATAATACCAACTTGTCACCGTAACAAGTTCTGATTAACCAGGTTAGTAGCAGTCATTCACATTTTAGTGTTTATTGACGGTCATTATTTCCCACACATTAATAGACACTGCTGCCTCACATAACTCCATTCAGCATAGTTTCGTGCATCCTACAGATATCATTCCAGTCACTGAAGTTATTCGTTTAGCCACAAATAAGCACACCAGTACCGCACTAGGTCAAACCACAGTGACAGTTCGCATACGTGACCTAGAAACAATAATCACAGCAGTTGTTACTCCAGACATTAGGGAAGATGCCATCCTTGGTGTACAGTAGCTTACTGAACAAAATACCATAGTTGAACCCGTGGCATATCGCATCCATACAGTACAGCCCTGACTATCCGCGGAATTGGGTGGCAAGGGCACTGCGGATAGCAAAAATCGCGGATGAACCGAAAAAAAAAAAACTGAAAATGAGGTGCAAACACAAAAAAAATATATATATATATTTCAACATAAAAACTATGTGTTATTGTACAAAAAACATAATAAAACTTTTAAAATACATACATATGTACAGTACAGCAGAAACCTTTGCTCTACATCTAAATCAGTAAAATAAAGAACAGTAAACAAAAAACAATGCCATACATAGTACTGTACAAAAAGTGTTAACTTACACCTTTTTAAAAAAATCAGTCACTCGTTTTTGCTTCTTGCTTTGGAAACACCTTTTCTTTATAATAAATTGTACTTTCCTTAATATGAGTTTTTCTGCCAGACGTGCATCGTCGTCTTGTTCCTCTAAATATTGAAGCAATCCGTCTATGTGTTCCAAAGCAGTTTCGTGTCGTCCGCGCAGACGCCTCGACTTATTCACTTTCATTTTGTTCTTCGTTCTCGTTCACTCCCATTGCTTTGTTCGTTATCTCTATGTCAGTCAGTCGTTCAAACCCCGACTCACTTGCGTGGCATTCCAGCCACCCTTCTATGTTCTCTTCGTCGACATTCTCACCTCCCGGAACGGATGTCACTAGGTCAAAAAGTGTAGCGGTCGGCATGACTTCATTCTCTTCTTTACAAATGTTTTGGTTGACATTTGTTTCGATACTCGGAGAGACTTTTCTCCATGATTTAACAAGGTTTGAGGGTTTGATGTAATCCCATGCAGACGCAATATCACAAATGCTGTCCAAAATTGTATAATTCTGCCAAAATTCTCTGAGATCGCAGCCTTCCTCGATTTTTGACAGTAACAACTTTGTCCTGTATGTTCTCTTCTTTATGGTTGCAATGACTCCCTGATCCATAGGTTGTATGAGCGCAGTAACATTTGGGGGCAACAACTTTGCGAAGATTTGCCCGTCAGAAGATTTAAGCACACTTGTAGCTGGATGTGAAGACGCGTTGTCAATTAACAAAACAGTCTTATTTGGCAAATGTTTTGAGTCAAGATGTTTATGTACTTGAGGCAAAAAAATTTGTTGTTATTCCACAGGAACCATACAGCTGAACGAAGGTTTTACACAGCGCATTTCAACATCAATGTCATAAGAAGTTAAGCAATACGCATTAGGGAAATACTACAGGAACTCACAGTTAGGGTGCGTGTCGTTGACGTCCGATCTCCGAACAGCCTCCACTGTCTAGCCTGCGCCTGCGTCTACCCCTCTCCAAGGCCACTGGGCACTGCACTAACCCCTACCAGCATTCCTTCACCCTCCACGGCAAGCATGCCGTGTAAACTCACTCGACAAGTCGAGTAATAAACATCTCCGTTGAAAGCAAGATTACTGATATTGAGTAAAGTCAATACATTAGTAGCTATAGTATAATTATTTTTACTTTTCACTTATTCGCCTTTTATTTCACAGCTTTAGTAGCGTAAAAAATAATTTGGCCCATCAACCCCATGTCTAACATGGCGCCCGTGGCAGGCTGCATCCCTCCCCCCTCCAGATCCATCTTAGAGCATATTAGTTATTTCCACGACACTGAATAATTAATCACTTTAATACCGTGATGTACTGTTACACTATAAGTTACAGTTTTAAATAAAATACAGCCCGCCACATAAAATCAATTTCTGGTTCCAGGATATTCACCCGCCTCATGCAAACAAAGCTTAACCGATTCTAGAAAATTACACCAATGGGGCAACGCACCGTATTCGTGCGCACTCAGTGTAGTAATATTTTGCATTAGAACCATTTCTTACTAGGCATTACCAACACAACTATTTTCTCTCTTTATTATTGATGTTATTTATAATTAAAATTTTATAATTTTTAGATAAAATATAATTGAAAGTTATATTTAACACAAGATAAGGTACTTTTGTGTTAACACAAGTATAAAACGCTTGTGATACTCGGCATATTCAGGAAACAACCAAACATGCCGTACGTGGGGTGATATTTCAAATGTTTGGCTCTAAAAGTGTGAAGATACTGCGAATAGACTAACCACTTATGGCCACTTATGTTAGCCTCGTAGTTGTGACGTCACTAGCTTGGCTAGCACAGGTCTCGGCAGTAATGACCAGGACATTGCCTTGTCTACCTTGATGAGTTAGTGACACACCGTCTACAGTCAACGGAAGCTTTGGTTTGCAAAATAAACGGCCATAGAAGGAAGTAACACCAACCTGCAGATTCGAGCTGAACAGCAGTGCTGAAAAAACGTATCGAAGAAGTTACTGGCAACGGTGCAATTTTTGGCTTTATACTGTTTGCGAACAATACAATTTCGGATTCACATTCCAGCGGAAATTTTTCAATTTGGCAAACTGCTTGCTGTGTTTGATCCAACTTTGGGAGAGCATCTGCACCAAGTGATGAACAAGAGTGTTTTCGGAAATCAGTATCTACCTCGGGGAGAATATCCAAAGTGAGTTCATGCAGCTCATAGCAAGCTACGTCGAAGCTGAAATATTAGGTAAGGGTGCTGAGGAAGAAGTTGTATTAAATAATCGTGGACTGCTGTGGAGATATCGCTCTGATTGAGCAGCTCTGCATAATACTGCGAACAGTGCGCAAGGGCAGTGCTGTAACAGAGGAGCACAGCGGGGTTGTTAGTGCAAGTGCACTGAGAGAAACATCTTCTTGCAGAAACCAATCAAATTTCCTTGAAAAGTACTTGTTACATGAACAACATTTTGTTCACTGAACTCATCAACTCTTGCTGCAAACCTCAGCATTTGTTCCTTTGCACCAAATAAATCGTCTAAAAATAATTTGTTGAGCCGAAAAAACATTTTGTTGTTCCAACATCAACTACGTTTATTTACTGCACGCGACTACTTTTCAAATACGTTCAACGAAGCAGCCTGGTTACCGTAAACATTATAAATGTCACTGCAGAGTCGAATCAATATTTCGTTTGAAGCAAATAAAGCATTTGGTTACCTGGAACAATCTGATTTTGTTGCGGTTAAAATATTGGTTTGGTCCAAAACTGGCATTTATTTGGTTGGGATCATTTGATTGTCTTCGTCCAAAAATACGATTCGAGTGTTTTGTAATTTTCGTGACAATTAGGATAACAACAGAGTGCGTGCATTTATTGATGCTTTAGGAATAATGATATAAACAATCCCAATGAAACAACTTCAAGAGAAAACGAAAAAGTAAAGATGTAAAACTTGGAAAACATTTTAAAAGTATATGTCCTATATTGTACTATTACATATTTATAAACATTCGATTTCCATTAGCATTCACGTTAGCAGAGTAAATAATGAAATAATTTGGTTTCTGCAACAAAATATTAACTACACAAACAATTAATTTGTTTACGCCAAACAAACTTCGTCTTCTTCAACAAAACATTTTTCTGAGTGTAAAGACTACTGATAAAAAGCTGGCTGATTAAGTCGTCATAGGCTTGTTGCTGCAAAATGTAGCGGACAAAGTGACGGCAATGTCGCCAACATGCGCGGGGAAATAGTGGTGTTCAAAGCAGACTTCTCAATATGAATTCCCTAACTTTGTTTGTCCCTAATGGAAGCTAGAGCTCGAACTTAGTTTTGGGCGACGTTGTCTTATCTTTTGTTCAGGCCCAGTCGCTTTCTCAACTCTTGCAAGAAGTCTACACAATGTTATCAAGATTCAGTGAGAAGTGGTACATTCTTAAGGCACACGTGTCAGCCGAGATTTACTGAGACAGAAGCACTAGAACAGTTTGAAGAGCTCAAAATGTTCGCAGGAATCTCCGAGTCTACGAGGCAGCGAAGTAGTTTCAGCTCTCGTACAGTACATACACGTATTGGCGACTCACGGTAAAGTGAGCACTTCTGAAAGTCTTCTCATTTTGAATAATAGTCAATTAATACATTTTATTTTAGCCTTAAACGTTAACTTCCGAGTGCGGTAAAATATACGCACTGTGTTCATTACTTATGTGGCAACTTTTATTTAAGAAACGTGGTTAAATAATAAAAAATGGCAGCAATAAAAAGTAACCAGGACCTCAAAAGTGCTCACTATACCCCTTTACTTCAAAACNGAATAAACAATGGCAGCAATAAAAAGTAACCAGGACCTCAAAAGTGCTCACTATACCCCTTTACTTCAAAACAGTCTGTGTGAAATCAACGCGAACAAATTCCAGGAAAATAATTTATAGTGTTACAAATATATATTTTATTCTTTCATATACGACAGTAATTGTAAATGTCTGACAATGTTTGTAGCGCGTGTACTACATGTTAAGAGGAGAATGTAATGAAATATTTTACGTAAAATGGTTTTTTGTGGGAATACATGTATTTCGCTAAATAAATGTTTTGGAAATACTACTTTTTGTCAGAGAAGGTAAAACAACAGAACTATAAATACCATTTAATTCCTTTAACATATTAAGTGTATTCACGGAGAAAAAAATTCGTGAAAATGGTTCAATATGGCATTTTGAAAGCTTGCCTTTGCAGTTTCTTAAGTCGCAAGAGGAAGTATGTTACTATGCGGGCGTAGTTTTATCTGTGGGCTTTCATCGCATGAAATAAAGTCGTGCTACTACAGTTCTACTCTGCACAGTAGAGCAGCAAGACGGAAACACTGCTCGTCTGTGTCGCTCCCTCGCTTCTTGACCCCGAACACGCAGCTACATACTACTCCAATAATAATTATTAAACGTCTTTATTTTTTGTGGTGAAGTTAAGATATTATCATATTCTCTTACACTTAACCACTTTACATAATAAAACATAACACCAATTAATTTAAAAGAAAAATAAATAAAAAAGTGAAACAAAACTTAATGTTTACTATAAAATTAGAAAGTAGCTTACTCTTAAGAGGGATCAGTTCCGCCATCTTGGATTTTTTTACTATTTTTGCCATAAGTTTCATTTAAGATATTACAGACTATTACGAGATGTAATAGTCTGTCTTTATTGATTTGTGACTGGTGACTGCCAACAAGAAATAAGTAATTTATTTTCTTTCGGGAGGTTACAGGAATCATACTAGCAACAGTACTCCAGCAATACATGTTTAAGATCATGCCAAGGCAATGCCCTATGCCTTGTCGACGCCCAAAATAATATACAAAATCTGAGATGCAGGTTACGGCGAAAATTCCGTAAATCTAAGATAACGGGGACTTATCCCCCTTGTACGCTCGGCTGCAGTGCTGTGTTGGAAGATACTCTACTTCTACCTCAGAAGACAGATTGTAAAATGCGGAGTTGCAACGCCGAAGTTGATGAACTCGTAGCCGTGCAGTGGATCGTGTTTGGAAGTTGAGTACCCACTGAGCCGGGTCGTGTAGCCACCAAGTAATTACTGACACGTGTTGCTGTCGCTCAGCATAAACAACACAGGGCAGACGCCCGCCAAGCCAAGCGGCAATCACACACGAGTATTCGCTATTCTCGGGGGCCGCGGTGGTGCAGTGGTTAGACTACTCGCCTCCCACATAGGCTGGCTCGCTCCCGGATTATCGCATGTGGTAATTGAGCTGGACGATGCCGCTGGTCGGCAGGTTTTCTCAGGGATCTCCCGTTTCCCCCGCCCTTATATTCCGGGTCTGCTCCATACTCACCTCGCTTCACACTCATCGGCTCTCAAGATCTCGCTGTTAAGAGCAGTCCAAATCTCTTCATTCGCTCTGAAAGACTCGTCCAAGTGTCTGCGACACCGGTAGTGCAACGAGCGTGCAACGGTTGCTGAAATTCAAACACGGTTGTAAACACGGTAACTTGACGTAGTAAGAAGGCNTAGTGCAACGAGCGTGCAACGGTTGCTGAAATTCAAACACGGTTGTAAACACGGTAACTTGACGTAGTAAGAAGGCAAGACGCACTCATAAGCAACGTAGGCAACACCAACACTTCCTGCAGGATATCGCACTCCGCCTGTCGCCAGAAACAAACGAGCAGCTTCAGTGCTGTAAGCTATAATACATGTTGTTCACAGCAAGTGTTAGAAATGCCAGCCTCCACGGCCTGCATAGACGCACGTAGGTAGTATTTATTGCCTACGACGTAGGTAGTATTGCCTACGACGTAGGTAGCATTGCCTACGTGCTACGTACCGTATCGCTGCAGCAGAAGATTACGTTCATGCTCGACTTATCAATCGCATATGAACCACCCACCTTACCGTTCGAATTCGCTTTTGCTTATGCTATGCTTGACAACTTCCCACGCATTCGTATTTGCGAATTTACGTGAAGTGGCTGACATCTGGTGGTGAGATTTTGTACTAGTGAAGACGGCATGGACATTAGTTCGGCCATAAAGAAGCATTAGTAGATTGAGTGTTATTTTTAATAGTTTTAATGCATTCTGGATGTATTTGAAAGCTTGTGNTAGTGCAACGAGCGTGCAACGGTTGCTGAAATTCAAACACGGTTGTAAACACGGTAACTTGACGTAGTAAGAAGGCGAGACGCACTCATAGATAGCAACACCAACACTTCCTGCAGGATATCGCACTCCGCCTGTCGCCAGAAACAAACGAGCAGCTTCAGTGCTGTAAGCTATAATACATGTTGTTCACAGCAAGTGTTAGAAATGCCCGCCTCCACGGCCTGCACAGACACACAATACTACCTACGACGTAGGTAGTATTGCCTACGACGTAGGTAGCATTGCCTGCGTGCTACGTACCGTATCGCTGCAGCAGAAGATTACGTTCATGCTCGACTTATCAATCGCATATGAACCACCCACCTTACCGTTCGAAATGCGCTTTTGCTTATGCTATGCTTGACAACTTCCCACGCATTCGTATTTGCGAATTTACGTGAAGTGGCTGACATCTGGTGGTGAGATTTTGTACTAGTGAAGACGGCATGGACATTAGTTCGGTCATAAAGAAGCATTAGTAGATTGAGTGTTATTTTTAATAGTTTTAATGCATTCTGGATGTATTTGAAAGCTTGTGNCCATAAAGAAGCATTAGTAGATTGAGTGTTATTTTTAATAGTTTTAATGCATTCTGGATGTATTTGAAAGCTTGTGGCAAGTTTGTACAACAAAACGACGTATTGTCCGTTCAACTTTGCCGCTGTCGTGGTGTTTCAACGCACCAGTTCATTGGGACGATAAACTGAAGAACCGTGACTGAGTGTGTGCGCTGAAAATCTATAAATTTCTTTGCGAGTTAAGTTGTGTGGAAATAATTTTACGCAAGAATATTTTTTATGACGGCAAGTTGCTTAAGTTTAATATATTACTACATTCAACAAAACGTTGGTAGGAAATTGACGTGTATAGGGCAATTTAATGAAAGTAAACATCCACTGCGTCACTTTTAACATTGAGCAGTGATTTGGTGTAAAGGGTGATATATTCCAAATATTTCTCCCCGTCATTAAATGAGACGGAGAAATATTTGTAATATGATGATTTAATTGATTTTACATAACTTAATGCGACTGCCAACATTTATTGTCCGATCTTTTGACAGTCTCATTTAGTAGTATTGCGAATCTTAGTACAGTTTCTAGGCCCACCTAAACAATGTGTAAGCTGAGAAATGAAATGCCTATGTTGGTTTTGGCTAGTAGGTAAAGCCAATCAGGACAGTAAAATATTTCAAATGTTGAGGAATAAGACATTTATTAATTTACCAGTTTATTTTATAGTTATTGCTTATTTGTTATGGTGGCCGGTGATCTTTCAGTAATTGGTATTGGCATTGAAAGCCGCACTTGTACGAACGCCCATTCTCTTGACCACCTTCGTATCGTTCTTACTGTTTATTAAGAAGATTGTAGCACAGGTAACAAAATAATCGCAAGTGTCACTGCCTTCGTGTCTACAAAATTTTTTNTGTTTATTAAGAAGATTGTAGCACAGGTAACAAAATAATCGCAAGTGTCACTGCCTTCGTGTCTACAAAATTTTTTTAAACTCATTGTCTGAAAGTTACTTTTGAATTAAATATAGCGATAGCGATAAAAGAAACGTTAGTATGATTTATATAAGCCAGTAAAAAAAAAAGGACAAAATGTGCAACCAACACCAGGCAATGAAATTAAATAGTATTAACCGAGTTTGGCTAATTGNAAAAAAAAAAAGGACAAAATGTGCAACCAACACCAGGCAATGAAATTAAATAGTATTAACCGAGTTTGGCTAATTGGTAAGAATTGCAGCTTTTCCGAAGGAAAAAAAAAGCCAGAAAATGTTATGCATTGACATTACTAATCACCCCGAGTATGAGTTAAATAGCGTCGTCACTATATAAGCTGTGCATACTATGAGTCGTGACATTAGGGAGGGCGATTATGATCAGAGGAATAGTGGTGTGAAACACGTAACATTTATGAAATAAATATGATATGGGCCTCCTAACTGGGGGAAACTCAAGAATACCTAACCTTACTTCCCAGCAGGTGAGTCACAAGTGTGTGTGACAGCTATCGTGGGTCACGACAAGTACGATAAGGACTAACGGTAATAAATTAGAGTTTTTAAATCTGGACGGCTAACCGCGGTAAATGCAGGAAGGTCTAACCAAACGTAATCTAACTTCAGTGCAGGAGAATCACGGGAGATGTGTGCACTGACGCTCTGTCACGCGTCAGAATAACATTTAATCGGGCACTACGCGACACGATGTAAAACCCTTGCTGGTTTTTACATTTTTCATACAAGGACTGTATTATGAGTGAAACGATAGTCATTTAATCCTGTGAGTCCTTATTGTCAATATTCCAGTGTGTGATAGTGTGTCAGTACACACGCTCGCCCTTATTGAATCACTGTTTTGCGGATTTACTCCCCCGCTGGCAATGCGTGTAACTTTGTGCTACTCTTGAACAGTATTCTTCAGTGCGAGGGAATTACACATAAATATCACTTACTTAGGATCACAGTAATTAAACACAAAGTACAAACTATAACTGAAACATATCGTGAGGTTAGGTTTACTTCGGTNTACTTAGGATCACAGTAATTAAACACAAAGTACAAACTATAACTGAAACATATCGTGAGGTTAGGTTTACTTCGGTTAGGTCTTCTGCATTTGACACAGCTAGGATCCAGCAGTACGTACAAGCCCTTCAATGCCCGCGCTAAGATGCAATATTACACAGTAAAATTCACTACATTAAATAAAACTTCCATGCTAATACTTGACAATGTACATACAGCCCATTACACTGATTAAGCGAACATCAATGACTTTACTCATCATGTAAGCGGTGGATATACTTCCTTGGTGATGATGGTCACACACATCTNTAAGCGAACATCAATGACTTTACTCATCATGTAAGCGGTGGATATACTTCCTTGGTGATGATGGTCACACACATCTAGGACACATTTACCTTCTATTCTAGTGTCTAAACTCCTCACACACCCATATTTCTGCACAAAAATGAGATTTAACTCTTCACATGGAAATAATCGCAAAGAAACGCTCGTACTATCACATTTCATGGTATACATGATGATTCTAAAATCATGGGACAAACATTGAGGGGTGGTAGAGCTCACTAAAACAAACAATTATTGTATAGGAATATATGGGCGGAAGTGACGCGTTGAGGCACAAACACAAAAATAATACATGAAATGCAACACATTGTTTATTTACAACGTCGCCGCTAAATGCCTTTTTACAGCAATGTTAATAAAAATTGCTCAAAATTGCTACTATCGACAGTAATGCAAGCTTGGTAGCGTCGGTGAAGTGATTGGCGAACAGATTCAAATACGCCGGGTATTTAACGCACGCGTGCAGCCGCACAAGATAGTTGAGTGACGAGGTCTTCAATAGAATAAATTGGAGTACATTAGATGCATGTCTGCCTTTTCGCTATTTGTAAAATCACCCATCACGGCCGAACTCTCAAGCGCAAATGCTTTGTTCGCTTATGCAGCAGGTCACTGGCGCACCGTTTGACTGCCCTCAACTATCGCCACCTTTGTCAGCCAACCACGCCATATGTAGAGGTCGCCAACCATGCGTGACTGTTGGTGGATGCATTTCCAGCAACTGTTTTAACATTTTCTGTACGGAATCAATCGTTAAGTATGCTGCTAATTAATATTTTATGTTTCCGTTAATGTGTTATGTTTTTGTGTTTGTGCCTCAACGCGTCACTTCCACCCATATATTCTTATACAATAATTGTTTGTTTTAGTGAGCTTTACCACTCCTCAATGTTTGTCCCATGATTTTAGAATCACTCTGTATACACTGAGAGCCAAAAAAACTGGTACACCTACCTAATACCGAGCACGCAGAAGTGCCGCAAGACGACGTGGCATGGACTCGACTAATGTATGAAGGTATGCAGGAGACAATTCACGCCATGAATCCTGCAGGAAAGTCCACAAATCCAATCTGCGCCAATTTGAGAGATGGTTTCACGTCTGTCACGTTTAATGATTCCCGTCAGTCGTCGTTTGTCCCGTTCTTTCATTATCTTCTTCCGGCCGCAGCGATGTCGAAGATGTGATGTTTTAGTGGATTACCGATATTCACGATACACTCGCGAAATGGTTGTACGCGAACATCCAAATGTTATCGCTACCTCGGAGATGCTATGTCCCATCTCTCGTGCGCCGACTATAACACCACGTACAACCTCACTTAAATCTTGATAACCTGCCACTGTAGCAGCAGTAACCGATCTAGCTGCCGACCGCATCGCGTTACTCTGATTGGTTCCTTACCTCTGTTATTAGCATACGCACGCCTATACCAGTTTTTTTGTCTCTTCAGTGTATTACAAATAACGTAATGGCCCCATGAAATTCATATCAATTGCTATTAGTAATTTAAATACACACCATTAGCTGGTAATGTTTTCCCGTTTTTCGGTGAAGGCGTGATTTTTAAAAATTACCGGCACATACTTCTATTTCCTGGTTCGCAGGAGAAGCTGGACTTTTGGTCTGTTATGTTCTTTTTCTCATGGAAGAGTTTGGTTGTAAGTTGGCGTTGTTCCACATGACTGTTGTAATTAAATTATATTTACTTGATAGGAATACACGCAAATAGTCCATTCACGGTTACTTCGAACTTTTACGAAGTCCTGCTAAAGTTATACTCTGCCTCATGCAAATATTACACCAAAGGGACACTGTACTGCACTCAGTGAAATAAGAAATAGTTCTTGATAGGCATTACCAACACACCTATTTCTCTCTGATTTTATTCATACCAATTACAAANATTCGTGCACACTCATTGAAATAAGAAATAGTTCTTGATAGGCATTACCAACACACCTATTTCTCTCTGATTTTATTCATACCAATTACAAATTAAATATATGATTTATACAGACAGAATACAAGTAAAAGTTATATTTAACCAAAAAACAAGATACTTTTGTAAACACGAGTATTAATCACATAACGTAAATATACAGGAAACCCTCGTAAATATAAACAAAACAGTAAATAAAAACTAGACACATCAATTTTCAAGTGAGGCTGACTGTTGCATTGTAAAAACTCGTTTTCTCATAATTTTTAAACGCATTTTTTTGAAGTTACACACCTCTGGGATAAAGTCTGGTAATACCACATTTCAACACATGAATTATATTTTGTCGTAAGTTTGGAATTTGTATCGAAAGGAAATATTTTATTTAAGCATATAGGTGCATGAAATACTTCAAATAAACTTCACTAAAGCTATTAAATCTTTATAAACAAATGTCTTTATTCCTCTCCCTATTACCGTAGTTTTATCGCTCTCTAAAGAACTGAGTTTAATCCTAAAAAATGATAGAGTCTGTGGTAGTCAACTCAGTAGGTAGAGTTACTAACTTCTCTGTAAACATCGTCCGGGCAGTCTGTTTCGCACTTGCATCAGTCAGACCTGCACATGAC
The DNA here is from genome assembly GCA_002778355.1 of Clitarchus hookeri. Classification (NCBI taxonomy): domain Eukaryota; kingdom Metazoa; phylum Arthropoda; class Insecta; order Phasmatodea; family Phasmatidae; genus Clitarchus; species Clitarchus hookeri. Next base: position 136,337 of record NQII01000273.1, on the reverse strand, counting down.
AGTAGGCGACGACACAGCAGAACAACGTTATGTGAACGTGCTGAATCCTGCATTATTATAGATTGTTGAATGTGTTTAGCCGACTGTGGTTGCAGTGTCAATAACAGACGTCACGTGTAGCTTTGGTGCGTCTATTGTGCACTTGTTCGCTGCACCTTCCCTGCACGCACAGCTAATTCAATATAGCTTCAATATGTTTAGCGTGGTATTCACGAGAAATAAATTTATATTACGAAACGCCACAGTTGTCTTAGGCATTTACATGTGATTTATACAAAAAAAAAATATGTCTGAGTCGATCGAGGTTTGAACACGAAACATTTTAATCGAAAGGGTGCCATCTTACTCGTTTCTCTACTTCAGCCATAAGAAAGAGCGCCCGAAAATGTAAATCAAACCACTCAACCACGGGTATAAATAATTCATTTTTCTGCTGTTTATTTTCATATTCGGATCATTCGGTTACATTATTTTCGTTTAAGTAAACATGAAAATATATTTTTCACTCTGATAAACGGTTTTGTTGCCCTAGCTGACACGTAAACTAATATTTTTAAGTCGAAGTGGCCGTTGGAATATCCGCCAATTTAACGGTCAACGCTTCTCCACTCGTGCGCTCATCTCGTGTGCGAGCTTCAGCGAGTGCAAGCGTACCGGTTTCCGAGAAGCAGCATTCGCATGGGGAAATTACCATTCGAATTTGTTCGAATGCGAGCGCTCGAGCTGTTCTTTCGAGCACAGATCTCCTGGGCAGTTGCAACAAGAGGGCCACTTATGTTAATTAGACTATGCTGCTCAATAAACCAGCAGTGGACGTTTATTTCCACTTCGTTTCCGACATATTACCGACGCGGCGCGAAATGTGTCGGGTGCAGTGCAGTTAGAGCTCGCCCGTCAATGTGCAGCTCGTCACGGACCGTACTGCAGCTAAGCAACAACAGAACGGCCCGGCAGCGCGTGCGCCACATCCTCGAGCTTCATTCTGTCTTCGATATACTGTATTTCATATAAGTTGGCCAGATTCTGACAGTCAGTGAGTGACAACTTAACGTATACGAAACAAACAAAGTGCCATTTACAAAATCCTGTATCAGCTGCACAAACGTACAAAAGTTAAAATTACGTTGGCTATTCTGAGTGCACTGCCGATGCACATCAGAAAAGCAGAAAATACGCGNTCCGATATACTGTATTTCATATAAGTTGGCCAGATTCTGACAGTCAGTGAGTGACAACTTAACGTATACGAAACAAACAAAGTGCCATTTACAAAATCCTGTATCAGCTGCACGAACGTACAAAAGTTAAAATTACGTTGGCTATTCTGAGTGCACTGCCGATGCACATCAGAAAAGCAGAAAATACGCGGATAAGAAAGCGTTCTCAGATTTATTAATACATTTTATTTACAAGGTCACAAAAAATGGTTGTTAGTGTTAAAAACTAAACTTCGTGATAATGTAGTTACGTATAGGTGTTCAAAATGAAATGTACAATAGAACGATACGACGTGGAAACGTTTTCTGAAGTTCTGCTAACTTCAGAAAGGTTTTTCACGTCGTATCATACCTCTCGAACCTTGCTTTCAACACGTCCTTGATATTAATTCCAAAAGCATACAGAAATATTGCATAATATTGTTTAATTATTTTTTCTAATAATTTGACGAAACGACACGAATTTGAAATATATTTCGAGTCCGTAATATAAGAACAATCAACTTTAAAAAAGACGCTATCTGTTATCCAAAAACAGTGGCTCAAACTTCGCTGTGACGTGCTGTGCGCGCCATCTGTCGGATATTATGCGAGGCATTACCAGGCAGAAATGAACCGCTTTCCTGCGCGAAATATAACGAATTTACAAACAGATGCCAATAGTTATATTTTTCCACGAGCTCTGCATAATTTTTTAAGTAACATATATCGTTCGTCTACGTAAATTATACGCCATATTGTTCTCTTGAAACCCATCTCCTTGTTTCCGTAGAAAGTGAGACGCGCGTGAATACTTTTTAATCAGTTATAAAGTTATTCCACGTCACATATTTCCAACTCGAATATATTAGCTATAACGTCAAAAGTGTGATAAAAGATACAACAGACCGTCTCGCAAATGTTAACCCAAATTCACTATCTCGGACAAATTAAAAACAAGTTAGCAAATATTTAATTATTAGCAACATTTTAAATTTAGACTTTTATAACCTACTTATTTTTTTTTAGACAGATGTCAGTCTTAAACTGTATTAAAATTGGTTTAGCATTACAGTAAAATGAGAAGTGGATTAGCTGACAGCGTGTTGATAAAAAATACAGCCCCGACTTGACGGACCAGCTGATGGCGGAAGGATACGTGGTCAGATGTAAACAGTGGCGCTACTTTCGCAGACCTGTCAGAAAGTGGCCTTCTTATACGGTATGGTAACAGCAGTGTAGCCGTACTTTGTGATGTTTGTGACAGCAGAAGCAGCGCGGCGGGCGCATCTCTTCCCTAGGGAAGTTGCGATACCATTGAAGTATCGATACTGGGATCGAAAGAGGAATCGAAAGAATGGTATCGGTACTCATTTCGATACCCGTATCACAAGAAAAGTATCGGTACCGGTATCATATCAGTATCAGTAAAAAAAGTTTTTAATTTAATTTGTCAATTTTCTATTTTTCATAAAATATTTTTATATTTATATATACTTAATTGTATTTTTAATAATCCAATACTTAGATTGTTATCTCATTTCGAGGTCGCTACAGAATTTGTATTTTTTCTTCATATCTATTGTTTACTTTGAAAAAATACAGAGCACAGCACTTATTAGTAAGTATTAGTTATATTTGGGCATTGTTCTAATCAGAGGACAAGTAAATTACTAATGTGTACTGCTTTTGAAATTATCATTTTATGGAGGAAAACACATATTAATAATTTTGGGGCACTTGGATTGACAAGGTTCAAAATTAACAACTAGAAGTAACTCAGAAAAAAAAGTATCGGTATTGAATTATTTGCTGACATAATTTTGGTAAAGTATCGAAATAAACTTATCGATTCCCAAATACCAGGTATCGAAAGGAAAGTATCGATACCAGTATCATATCAGTAGTATCGCAACATCCCTACCGCTCTATGTGTCTGCCGGTCACTACAGGCGCACACAGAGCAGGGCCGGGCCGCTACTACAGTTCTCTTTCCCACGTAATGGGAGCAATCACACCGTGGGACCAATAGGCGCACTGCAAGTGTTCACACACCAAATGTGGTGGTGAATCGTCTGTCGGAATGTCGTCGACTTCGCTACTCCCGGCTCACGTAACTGGACTACCGATACGTGGTCAAGCGAATGACAATCGTTCTCCTCAATTTTGTAGTAGAGCGTTTTTTTGCGCTGGCATGCATGTTTCTCTGTTTATTTCGCTGTTCTTGTTCATTATGTACTGAGTACCAATTCGTGTTAATAAACAATGTATAAAATAAAAAAATCGATCAATCAATCGTTCTCCACGCCCCTTCACGCAGAGAGAACGGCGAAATCAATTTCGTCGATGAGGTTTCCGCACTGGAAAACTGGCAGCAGTGAAAAAAAGGGGACGTTTAATTATTTTGCCAATAAATAATATTTCAATTCTATTGAAGCTATATTTTCAAGCAAAAAATTCATTCTGAGATAAAAAAAAGTACATAAAACACTTAGCTCTTATTTGATCAAGAACTAAAAGAGTTTATAAAGTACGTGAACTTTCTGATCTTATAAATGAACACCCTTCAAATATACGCACATACAAGTTATTAATCAGCATTTTTTTTATTGTTATGAAGAAATGCATTCATTAGGTTGTTCAACGTGTAAAATTCTCTTTTACAAAATTATTTATTGTGTTGTATTTTGTATCCTTATCACTTGAAACTGAAATGCTTTCTGAAACAGTATTCATTTCTTTCTACAAAATATTATTTTAGAAAACACTTATTCATTTAAATTATAAAAAATCTATTCACCAATTTTTTTCCCCTTTTTATGCAGTTTTTATTGTGCGTTTTGTTTTTTAATTGAAAATAATGACGAAAAATTTGCGGGGTTGTTTATAATTTCATCGAGATATGTTTTTTTGCAGTTCTGCCAACTGTAAAAAGGAAATTGGAAATATGGAAGTCACATTTGAGAAACGATAACAAATTTACGTAGCGTATATCTTAAATACGAGTCATTCATTTGATTCTGCGACATAAAGATAAGCGCAAATAAATTGTGTTATATTTAGACACACCCGATTTCCGCGAAAAGAATTCCTGTGAAGTTGTATTTTAAAACACTTTAGCTCAGATCCACTCTTGTGACCGGATGGTTCCAACCACTGAACGACTTGTGAGTCTGGCCGCCAATCACAGACGTTCTGTCCCGGATCCTGATTGGCCCAGTCAAATACCACACTGTCGTTGACGAGGACTCGCGGCCAATAACGAAAGGAAATCTGCGTGCGTGTAAGTAATATATTGCAATCTAGCCTCCATGGAATTACTTTGCGGACCTCGGGTGGCCTAGTTATTTTGAACCTCTTGGGTACCCGTGCGTGGAATAGTCGAATTAAAAACATGTAAGAAGGAAACGGTAAACCAATGAGATTGTGTCACTGAAGTGATCACAGTTGGAGTGTGCAATGACAATGACGTTTTGACAACAAAAGAGAGTAAAACTAACGATGTTAGTTTTGTTTTATAAGGACGGCTTATACATAACTTTTAAATCTAACTGGTTTTTGACCCTACAGGTTATGTGCAAATAAAGACAAATTTAATAAAGTAGATACATCTTTCTTGTAGCTAGAACAGGTGGAAGGCGCTTATTACATAAAACAAGTGTATTACACACGTTAAAACTTGTACAAGAAATAAATTGAAATCAAGCCAGTGGCGTAGGCCGAATTTTTTGGGAGGGTGTGGGGGGCTTCCTTTATTGATAAAGCAGAGCTTGTAAAGATTTATTGAGCTGAAGAACAAGAGTAGATGAAGTCACCCGTATAGTTTATTTTACTTATTTCTACTGTTTTACTATACCGTTTTATTTATCGAAGTTGTAATTTTACTGATAACTAACTATATACATATGTGTGTGTGTGTTCTTCATATTGGTGGAAGG
>NQII01000273.1:107071-124694 GCA_002778355.1 Clitarchus hookeri | reverse complement strand
GCTGCGTGTTGTCATCCAAGATGGCAGCTGGCTCCTAGCTCCTGATGCATGCGCCAGAAGGAAATATATCATAACTATTACTACCCAAAATATATGTGTTTGTTTTGATTTTTATTTTCTTGTAATACTTACGGTTTTAATTTTCTTTTCTCTTTACATTTATTGCCCCTTTGTTGGCGGAACCATTAAAAAATACAAGAGAGAATAATACTTGATAAACATAAATCTCAGTACTTCTTAGCAACTGACATAAGCCCTATATTTTACCAGAACTTCACAATATTTGTTCAGCTGATTTGAATTTTTTTCTATTTTTATAATATTATAAGCACTAATATTATTAGTGGAACTAAAATATTTATGAAATAGTAAATATTAGCACTTGTAATTTGTCAACTTGTATTTTGTACTTTTTTACTGACGTTATTAGTATGTTTATGCTACATGCCCGGGTTACACAAGTTTGTAGTTGGCTGACGGGTTTTCTCAGGGCACTCCTGTTTCCCCAGCTCTAACATTCCACCATTGCTCCTTCTCCACCTCGCTTCTACCTCAACGGGCCACTTGCAGCCTACGCGCTTGACTGCCTCGGCGCCTCCCTCCTATGGTCTGTCTCATGTAAGTTGGCGAGATTTTGACAGTTCGACGAAAGTAGCACAAAATGTTTACTTTTCGTTTATGTATCCTTTCGCCATCAGCTGGTGCGTCAAGTGGAGGCTGTATATTATATCAACACGCTGTTAGCTAACCCACTTGCCATTGTACTGTAACGCTAAACAAATTTAAAGGTATTTTAAACTGACATCTGTCTAATAATTTCGTAACTTAAAAAAGTAAAAATTTTAACCTTGCATAAAATTAAATATTTGCCAACTCTTTTTAAACTTAACCGATACAGCGAATGTGGGTTAACATTTTCGAGATTGTAATTGTAGTTCTTATCACACACTGGACGGTACAGCTAATACATTAAGAACTGAAATAAAATTAATTTTGGGAACTTGCTTGACAACGCACTTTCATTCGCCAACTCACCAACGACTTTGCAAAGCGGGCGGCAGAACAACATGGCGTGTAATGGACGTAGGCTTAACGATTACCGGCCCAAAGGAAATTACTAGTAAACAAAATCGCTGTACATGGAAATATATGTTACTTTAAAAATTATGCAGAGCTCGCGGAAAAATAAAACCATTGGTATATGTTCGTAAATTTGTTATTTTGCACAAGAAATCTAAATTTTCTGGCTGGTTAGTGCTTCGGGAGAGAGACAGATGGCACACATGGCATGGCAGGTAGCGCTTTTGTGAGCCGAATGCGCTTTTCAACAGATGGCAGCACTTGGCCTGCCTTCTGATCCCGTCTTTTTAAAAGTTGACTTTTCTCCTATTACTGGCTTGAACCGACACGAGTTTGAAATATATTTCGTCAAATTATTAAAAAAAATAATTCAGCAATACCCTGTGATATTTCTATAGGCTTTTGAAATTAATATCAAGCGTGTATGGAAAGCATGGCTGGAGAGTGGGGATACGATGTGAAAAGATCTCCCAAGGTTTGAAGTTGTTTTATTTTAATACAGGTCGTTTTAATGTGCATTTCATTTTGAACACCTATACATTTCTACTTTAGCACCAAGTTTAGTTTGTGACACTAAAAACCGCTGTTTTATGACCCTGTAAAATAAAATATATTAATTAATCCAAGAACTCCTTCTTATCCACGTATTTTCTGCTTGTCTGATGTGCGTCGGCAGTGCACTCAGAATAGCCAACGTAACATTANATGTGCATTTCATTTTGAACACCTATACATTTCTACTTTAGCACCAAGTTTAGTTTGTGACACTAAAAACCGCTGTTTTATGACCCTGTAAAATAAAATATATTAATTAATCCAAAAACTCCTTCTTATCCACGTATTTTCTGCTTGTCTGATGTGCGTCGGCAGTGCACTCAGAATAGCCAACGTAACATTCATTTTTGTTCGTTCATGCATCAGCTGATACAGGGTTTTATAAATGGCACGTTGTTTGTTTCAAATACGTAAAATTGNATTTTTGTTCGTTCATGCATCAGCTGATACAGGGTTTTATAAATGGCACGTTGTTTGTTTCAAATACGTAAAATTGCCACTCACTGACTGTCAAAATCTCGCCAACTTATATGAGACAGACCACACATCCAGTTATCCCGCCAGGTGCGACTTACTTTACAACATTTTTTTTTAACGTGTTGACACAGCGACGCGCAAATGATCTGAAGACAAAAAGTAACGTTAGAAGATAAGAGGTTAAGCGCAGAAAACGTTAGGCCGATAATTTTTTTCTGGGACCTGCGGAATAATGTGTAAGGTGTATACAATGTATTGTGAAGTACCTCGGCAACAAGTAGTGCCACCACGAGTTATGAGATGGCGAGTGACTCTCATTCTCCTGCAGCGAGACCAGTGACGTGAGCATCGCTAGCGGGAGGCAGTGGAGTTGTTGACACTCTGCTAGGCAGGTGATCACTACACCACGTGTCATGAAAACTGCCGCCCCGCTTATTGTCCCCACGACACCGAGCAAGCTGGTGTGGTGCCAAACCTCAGGACTCGCTTACGGGAGGTCTTGACTACAATTCCCTGCCGTCCTGACTTAGGGTTTACGTGGTTCACTGAAATCACTCCAGGCGAATCCTTACTGGCCATAGCCAACTCCTCCTTGCTAGTTCCAACCTCTATGAGCAACTTGCTCCGTCTCTAATGACCTCGCTGTCGAGGAGACGCTTAGCCCTACCTACTTAAACTTCTTATGGCGGGTTCACAATTAAAAAACATACGCACAGGACATAAAACATAACAGTAGAATATTCATACGATCAGAAACTTTGTGCGAAATTTATCCACAAATTAATACTTATGAATTATTTTTAGCCGACGAAATTTTGCGACTAGTCTGTCGTCAATTAACAGTTTTGATAAATAATTTTTTTATGTTTTGGCTGTCTTTACACACATATAGTGGACCTAAGTAACAGATTGTGATATTGTGTTGAAAACAGAGAGTGATTTAAAACAGTTTGCATTTTTCCTCCTACGGAAACACTCCGACGCATGTCACAGAGACGATTCTATCTTCCATCCTTTTTTACCCATCTAAACCCATTAAAAGAGATTCTACAAAAATGCAACCTTCAGGAGGCACAACAGCGGAAAAAAATTCAGGCGGAGTTTGTAAAACTGTTCCGACAACAATTTTTAATTAGTTGGATATGCATTATGCCTTTGTCTTTCTTTATTAAATTCAACGTGCCCCAATAAAGTGAAACATGACATTACAAAAACGCAATAAACTTTACAATATACAGGTAAGAAAAAACCGACAAACAGAGTCATATGAAAATGCGGTTGAATTACCATTACAAAATGGTTACAACATACACAATAAAAACTTTAAACATTTGTATAGAGTTTAAAATGCGACACTTATTTGATGGTGACGAAAACAATTATATTAGAATTCTGGCATCACTTTACATTGAATAAAACTGCTTTTTTNGGGTAGTTTTACACTCTTTACTATATTTGTACGTGTTAATATTTCTTACATTGACCTACATGTACCTTTTCTGTTTTGTTTCGAGAATTTGGGTCAACTACTAGTAACATAACGGGAGTTAGAGAAACGGATTATTTTAAATTGCCTCTCCATGTCATAGCCAACTTTGAACTAAAGTAATTTACATTCGAGCCATTATGGTGAACGTCGCTCATAACAACATCACCAGGTTTTTATCTGACCGCTTTATAAGAGGCATTTTATTTATCATCCATTTTCTAAAGGTACGTCACTAAATTACGTGATACCTCTTTCCATATTTTTACCAATTTCTTTTCATCCATATTCCCCAAACAAACGGTTCGAAATCTCCATTTATTAATCGATGCAGCAATCTCCTCCCCAGAAATACCTCGCCAGGCGTACATTTATGAGCTCTACGGAAGCCGTTATTAAAACCCAAGAGAAGCAAACACAAAACTTCGCTCCGGTGACATTAAGTGTCGGACTGAAAACTTCGCAAAGCAATTGTCATGTATCTGTCCACTCGCTCAGCCAGGCTTGCTGAGTGCGATACGGGGCCGCCTGTGTCGGTTTGACTCGCCACGTGAAAAAAACACTCGGCAAGAAATACGCAGTGTTACAAACACCAGCGAACCAATCACACAATATAAACTTAGCATTACTACTTTACAAGGGAAGAAGAAACAACATTTTCTAAAACCATCCACGGCACCCAACACATACATGTGACCTGAGGTACTTTGAGCAACGGACGCATTATATGAAAATACAGGCGTTCCCATGGATACGTTATTGCCGAACCTGAATATTTTACTTCAGGTTTTGGATTTTGTGGCTTTGCTTGTTGGCATCCAACACAACCTTCTACGCATTCCTCCGGATCTTGGCGGACTCCCGGCCATATAAACATTTCTAACACACGGGACAGTGTTTCATCACGACCCACATGCCCGCNCATACATGTGACCTGAGGTACTTTGAGCAACGGACGCATTATATGAAAATACAGGCGTTCCCATGGATACGTTATTACCGAACCTGAATATTTTACTTCAGGTTTTGGATTTTGTGGCTTTGCTTGTTGGCATCCAACACAACCTTCTACGCATTCCTCCAGATCTTGGCGGACTCCCGGCCATATAAACATTTCTAACACACGGGACAGTGTTTCATCACGACCCACATGCCCGCNGGATCTTGGCGGACTCCCGGCCATATAAACATTTCTAACACACGGGACAGTGTTTCATCACGACCCACATGCCCGCGGAAAAACGATTCGTTATAGTGTTTGAATAAACCCTGAATTTTCTCTTTCTTGTTCACTCACCCAGAAAACCCTTATGCAACACGTAATTTTGACGTTCCGTTTGTATTTTTGAAACTTTTTTTTTTTTTTGGAATTCAGAATCAGACATTTGATGTTCTTTGATATACACGGAAACACTGAGAATATTTTTTTAAGAATGTCAATTCCAGCGGAATCAATAATCAAATGACACGCAACATTGACCGCGTTGTCTGAAACTCACGGAACCTGCAAAACATGCGGAATAATGCGTCAGTTACGGAATGTTCTGTTCCCTTTATGAGCCGCACCACAAACTTAAATCGCGATAATCTAACAAGCCATCGGGCCAAACGACCGGAAGGTTCTTGCGATTTCAACAACCAGCGTGGTTTTCGGTGAGCAATTTAAATGACGTGTAATTGAAATAATCCGTGAGGCGTTCCCCAACCCGTGTACAACTAAGGCTCCACTCTCCTCTGCTTGGACTTGCGCAGGAACTGAAGAATAATGACTGTTCACGATTGTTGCTGACGTTGGCACTTATCGACGGCCACATTTATGTTTTAACCACCAATTCTTTGAATTTCCGCACAAAATATTGACTTTCGTTTCCGACCTGAAATAACATTAAATGTAAATATTCCATAGTTGTTTTCTGTAATTATAGTAGATACGACTGCCCACTGTGAGAGTGAGTCGTACGACAACTAGGAAGGCCTCGAGACTGAACTAACGTGAGAACTGCAATCTTTCCAAACACCGGCAATATCACTACGTGATTCAGTTGTTCTTAGTTTATGTTTCTGCTTACTGTTTCCCGCCCGAACTGTGACTGAAGTNAAATATCACTACGTGATTCAGTTGTTCTTAGTTTATGTTTCTGCTTACTGTTTCCCGCCCGAACTGTGACTGAAGTACGCCAAAACTCGCTACATGTTACAGTCACTTGCAGTCAGTAGGATGTGCAGACTGGCAACGTTAACACTGCAATTACTAATTTCTGTTTTGAAGCGATCTTCTTAAGGCCGATTTTTAGATTTCTTAATACCGTCATGCATTATATGGGTAGCGTACATGCAAACAAAAACATATTACATAAAGCCAGCACAACTGACTCGTTAATCCAAGGAGGTAGTCTTCCAGCAAAAAAGTTTATGTTATTTTCTTTATGCTGTAAGTTAACACAATAAAACACGGCATATTGCTGTTACTGTTTAATAAATTATTAGGATATTACGTAGAGCAAGAGAGCAAGCAAAAAGTTTACATATGTTTGAGTATAACGATATTTGTTCTTCTGTAAAGCAGTGTTCAAACTACAACGACAATGCTGTATCTTTCCAGGACAGGTTGCTGTATTGAAACCCGGTAGTCCCCGCTTTAGATTCCGAGGAAACCAAACACACGCGATGCNTTTCCAGGACAGGTTGCTGTATTGAAACCCGGTAGTCCCCGCTTTAGATTCCGAGGAAACCAAACACACGCGATGCTTGCACCATCGCAATCGCAATATTTACTTACGCCGGATGTGACCTTGCGGTGTTTAACAATTTTCTATCAATACGCAGTACTCTATAGCACAGGAGTTGGTGTAAAACACTGTTAACAGATTTGATAGGAACGAAGTTGTTATCGTTTACGGGTTATGTAATACGGATACACAAAACTGATATCTGGGTGTGAAAGTCGAGGAGACCCTCTCTGGACGTCAGGGTCGAAGATGAATCTCATCACGCTTGTTGGACGGAGTTGAAGTGTATGAGCTGCTTTGAGCGTCCTGAATATTATAAACTTGGAACTCGGTCAAGGCCACGCTCTCAAAGACGGCCTCACGTTCCGCGGTACTGTCAACTACCATTACAAGTCATGCCGAGTCCACACGTAAAAAATAATTAAGTTAGAAAACGTGTTCTTTTTTTTACTTTCTTAGTAAACATACAAGTACACTTGAGCCTCGTTTAACCGAATTTGTTGGTACCAAGGGCGATTCGATTAAACAAAAATTCGGTTACCGGAAACATTATTCTTCACTTAGTTTACACAATAGCTGTCTGTAGTGCGTGACGGCTTCTGCCAACATATGCAGATATGTCTCCGTCTCTGTTTCCTCAGGAAGATATTCGTTTTTCAAGGAAAAGAGACGCTCGTTAGCGTGTCATCAAAAGGTATCATTTAGTTTGGGTTTGCACAGTATAAGAAAACGTAAGTACAGAAATTTATTTCCCCCCTTTTCTGGAGTACAAAAAAATCGATTCCCAAATATGGGATTACAAAATATATTTACATGTTTCCTAAAATCCCATGACTTTTAGTTTCCCCACAAAGACCTTCCAATTCATATTTACATATTGTTTTATATACAATGATTGAAAAGTAAAGGATACATATATTTTATAATTTGCAGAGAAACCTTCCCCCTCCCTTTCTAGAATCAAGGAACAGCAGTTCCTTCCCTAATGAAGTCCCTGGCCTGTCTCCCTGAGCAGGGGAAACACAAGCCTTATTTACAAATCTTCGTCATCTTATGGAACATTTTCCGACGAACCCGGGGCGCAAACGCCCCCTGGTGACGCAATGTATATATCGTGCTCTATGTACTCTAAGGTCACCAAGCTTCACGATCACTTTTCTCTTACCTCTAACTGGTGTGGTTTCACCTGTTTCTGTAGTCAAATAGCACCATTACAAATTGCTGTCGGGCGATCGCTGGAGGGAAGGCCCGAGGATGTCTGGTCTTACTACTGTTATGGTCGNGAGGGAAGGCCCGAGGGTGTCTGGTCTTACTACTGTTATGGTCGCTCCAGTATCGACGACCATCTGGCAAGGAACATCATTCAGGCTCCCCTCCACCAGTATTGCATTCCAATCCTGTTTCACCGACCATACATGTAAGAACATTGGGGCCTTCCCTCCAGCAGTCATCGACCACTGTCCCCTAAGATAGGTGTTTACGAGTTTTACGAATGTGCTGTCATCTCACCTGCTTCTCGCTGCCTCTTTTCTCGGTGCTGCTGCTTCTGGCGCCGCTGCTGTTGTTGTGGGCAGTAGGATCTCAGGTACCCCGGCTCTTCATAAGACTTACACTTCGGCCATTTGGGTGGGAGGCGTCGAAGCTCTGGAGCACGTACCCTGGAAGCGATGTCCTTCGCTGTGCAACTCCTTCAGCGTCTTCTGACTTCGTTATCGTCGTTAAGTGTCACCGACCATACTGGACGCCAGGGAGAGGCCCACTTTCTTACCGACTCCACGTCCAGTGCTCATGCCAGAGCGTCCTACATGTTGTGGGGTGAAGCCAGACGTACTGCTTGCTGAACCCTCTGCATCGGCGATGGCATCGATGAAGAAGCCGACTGCGATGATGTCGCGCGCCTCCTCGGAGCATCCTTCCAGAGATAGTTGAGACAGCCGCACGATGTCTCGCCACAGCTCCTGCAGTGGCTACCCTGGTCGCTTGGTGTGTCTTCGCAACTATGAGTGGGTGGTGTGTCACAGGCACCAGCCACCAAAACTTAGCTCCAAGGCTGACACCAGTGTGGGGTACTCAAGTAGATGTCGCTCTGGCAGAGATTGTAGTATGCTGAGTGCAGAGCCGTCTCAGTACGGCCGCGATGTAGTAAGCCTGCTGTTCGGCCGACCAGCCAGTCAGGGTGGCGACTATTTAGAACTGGTCTTGGTGCTGAAGCCAAGAAGTCTGGCTGTCGTAAGGGGAGGTCTTAATTGAGACCCCCTTCTTCACTCATGGCTGCGTGACACCAGTGCAGCAGAGCTACTGACTATCCTCCGAGGTGGCTGTGTTGTGACGACTTGCACTGCTTCCTCTCTCTTCTCGGCTGACGGTGTGATGCTGGTGGAACTCCGTTGCTGAAGAATCTTCAGCAATTGCTTCTATAATGAACTGACCTTCTGTTTCACTTGATTCTCGACACTGTCCAGCCTTTCACATGCAATGTCCAGTAGTCCAGGTGCACTGTCCACTTTATATTTTACACTGTCCATTTTCTTGTCCACACATTCAATTATTGTATTTGCTAACTCGCTAATGTCTTCTATTTTACTATCTATATAATATATTTTCTTCTCTACATTTTCATTTACAGTATTTATTTTCTTGCCTACTGATTCGCTAACACTAGTTATCTGGCTATTTACATTCTCGTTTACAAATTCTATTTCATTACTAATTAGGGTATTTATAGTTACATTTACACTTTCTTTCATGCTAATAAATTTGTTATCAAGGCTATTAGCACTTGCACTCACTTGACTACTTATTCCCTCACTTAATGCTTGCAGGTGCTTCCAGTTCTGCAGACATTTATCTACTTAACATTCACTGCCCTGGTTGTACAAAATTGTCTTAATTTTTGGCCTGCATTTATTACAATAAACTAATTTGTTTTAATATCACTAATTAAACAACTATTGGCTTAACTTAATTTACAGTGGAATTCCTCTATCTCTCTTCTGACACCAGTTTTACAAAGATGCCAGAGGGGTGTATCCGGGTTCGTTATGGAGGGCTTAATAAAAATCAAAGAACTAAATTTAATTCTAATTTATTCACACAGCTATTGTTTACAGCATTAATCTCTCTATTTCCAGTTTACTTTTTTTTATTTCTCAGTGAGCGCAATATTAAATGTATATTTCAATTCTAATTAAAGTCCTTCTCAATGTCTCTGTTTGGTTATAGTCAATTAACTTAGATTCATCACTAACACATGTTAAGTCCGTTTGTTGCCATCNGGTGCTCAAGTAGATGTCGCTTTGGCAGAGATTGTAGTATGCTGAGTGCAGAGCTGTCTCAGAACGGCCGCGATGTAGTAAGCCTGCTGTTCGGCCGACCAGCCAGTCAGGGTGGTGACTATTTAGAACTGGTCTTGGTGCTAAAGTCAAGAAGTCTGGCTGTCGTAAGGGGAGGTCTTAATTGAGACCCCCTTATTCACTCATGGCTGCGTGACACCAGTGCAGCAGAGCTACTGACTATCCTCCGAGGTCGCTGTGTTTGTGACGACTTGCACTGCTTCCTCTCTCTTCTCGGCTGTCGGTGTGATGCTGGTGGAATTCCGTTGCTGAAGAATTTTCAGCAGTTGCTCCTATAATGCACTGATCTTCTGTTTCACTTGATTCTCGACACTGTCCAGCCTTTCACATGCAATGTCCAGTAGTCCAGGTGCACTGTCCACTTTATATTCTACACTGTCCATTTTATTGTCCACACATTCAATTATTGTATTTACTAACTCGCTAATGTCTTCTATTTTACTATCTATATAATATATTTTCTTCTCTACATTTTCATTTACGGTATTTATTTTCTTGCCTACTGATTCGCTAACACTAGTTATCTGGCTATTTACATTCTCGTTTACACATTCTATTTCACTACTAATTAGGGTACTTATAGTTACATTTACACTTTCTTTCATGCTACTAAATTTGTTATCAAGGATATTAGCACTTGCACTCACTTGACTACTTATTCACTCACTTAATGCTCGCAGGTGCTTCCAGTTCTGCAGACATTTATCTACTTAACATTCACTGCGCTGGTTGTACAAAATTGTCTTAATTTTTGGCCTGCATTTATTACAATAAACTAATTTGTTTAATATCACTAATTAAACAACTATTTGCTTAACTTAATTTACAGTGGAATTCCTCTACCTCACTTCTGTCACTAGTTTTGCAAAGATGCCAGAGGGGTGTATCCGGGTTCGTTATGGAGGGCTTAATAAAAATCAAAGAACTAAATTTAATTCTAATTTATTCACACAACCATTGTTTACAGCATTAATCTCTCTATCTCCAGTTTACTTTTTTTATTTCTCAGTGAGCGCAATATTAAATGTATATTTAAATTCTAATTAAAGTCCTTTTCAATGTCTCTGTTTGGTTATAGTCAATTAACTTAGATTCATCACTAACACATGTTAAGTCCGTTTGTTGCCATCNTTCAATGTCTCTGTTTGGTTATAGTCAATTAACTTAGATTCATCACTAACACATGTTAAGTCCGTTTGTTGCCATCATTTAAAATTTCTTTCACTTATGCAGCCAGTCCAGCCTGCCAGTTGCACTCTTCACTGCACCGATGCTTGTAGTCGCAGATTTTTCTCCCGCTAGTAACTTCCAGCACCACTCGTTACTCTTCTGGCTCGTCGTCTATCGCTAAGGTCGCACAATCGTCCAGACTTACAACTCTCATTAACTCTCCACTTGAAGGCCCGATGCGCTTTTATAGTCACTGGTCTTGACCTGGAATGTTCGCCGCACCCTGAGTCATGCTGAGAGAAACTCGCTCATTAATGCAGAACATTTTTCAGATAAAAGCGGAAATTAAATCTGCTGAAGGTCAGGAGTGTGCGATCCGCAAAAGATTTATTACGGTGTTATGCTTTCCCTAACAAGATATGCACATCTTGTATTATCGCTCACCTGTCATTCAAACATCTGTTATGACTCGCCGCCTGCTACCATATTACTATTCTGTCCTTCTCTTCCGCCCTCTAGAGCGGGACAAAGTAGAGAGCGGATAACACTTCACGCATGTTAAGCGAACAACTGTATTTTAAATGAAAACTCAACATTTTTCCCATACACGTTTTTCTAAAATGCACCATTATTGAGATACGATGGAAAACGCAGGCGTTTCTGCATGATCGAGGAACCCTATATCGGCTGATTGCATTGTTTCTTATGAGGACATATGATTTAATTATTTGCTATTTTGCATAACGGACACCTCCCGGGAACATAACTGTCTATTAAACAAGGACTTGTGCCTACATATTCTCGAATTTCATTATTTTGCATTAGAGTAATTATTTTGCACAAAAGTAATTAATGTAATACTTTAATAGAACGATATAAGTATTTTACATATAATATGATGCTAATAAAGAAAATAAATTAAGTATCGCATCTGCAAACTGCTAAAATCAATACTTCATTATTCACTGCATATGGACTCGGTTAAAGGAGAAATGCGTAAAATCGCGATTCTGTTATTCAGGACTCTATTGCAATAGCAGGCACGGACATCTTAGCACAGCTCAGATTATTGATGCAATGACAACTGAACTGAGTTTAAGTGCTGTTTGTAGGTCGCACGGCTACAAATGGCAGGGGCGAAGTTACCTTAAGATGTTTTGGGCTCCTAACCACTTGACCAAGTCACGGATTTTGTAACCTCGCTGAGGGCGCACTGAATAACATCGCTGAAGAGAATTTTAGAGGTATTAAATAATGCCATACAATTAAAAGCAAAGTTTTAAACCTCCCTTTTTGATAAGTCACTCTGCAGAATAACAGAATGAACACAGACGTAAAACATGGCAACGAATGTGAACAAACGCGAAGATATTTGCCAATCCTCTCACATCCTTTAAGGTGTAAGCGTTTCAGATCAAGCTAAGAAGGGGAACATTTTTAACAATGAAATTCTTAATAGTTCACTAGAACGGTTTCTTTGGATNTTTCAGATCAAGCTAAGAAGGGGAACATTTTTAACAATGAAATTCTTAATAGTTCACTAGAACGGTTTCTTTGGATCCTTTGCAACGAACCTTTGAAAAATCACCCTAGGACTAACATGTCAACATGTGTTTTAAATATCTTGTATACCACAAATACATAACACTGTGATTTTAAAGTATTTTATTATTTAATAAATGAAACTTTTACTTAGTATCGTCTATAACTTGTAATATTTATTTTGCATTCAATACGAATTAAAAACAGTAAAAGCAGCGATGTGTTGGCAACGGCTAGTAAGAAAGAGTTCACAGTCAAAATATTGTTTTGACAATTTTTTGGTATTCTATTTCTAAAATAAACCTTGCCTATTAAAATATTTAGGTTTTTAGTTAGCACTGACGAAAAAAAAAACACTGGAGAGCCAAAAGAAAAAAAAAACTGGCATAGGCGTGCTTATGCAAATAACAGAGGTATAGAACCAATCAGAGTAACGTGATGCGGTCGGCAGCGCCTATATAAGACAACAAGCGCCTGGCAAAGTTGCTGTATCCGTTACTGCTGCTACAATGGCAGGTTATCAAGATTTAAGTGAGTTTGAACGTGGTGNTTTCAGATCAAGCTAAGAAGGGGAACATTTTTAACAATGAAATTCTTAATAGTTCACTAGAACGGTTTCTTTGGATGCTTTGCAACGAACCTTTGAAAAATCACCCTAGGACTAACATGTCAACATGTGTTTTAAATATCTTGTATACCACAAATACATAACACTGTGATTTTAAAGTATTTTATTATTGAATAAATGAAACTTTTACATAGTATCGTCTATAACTTGTAATATTTATTTTGCATTCAATACGAATTAAAAACAGTAAAAGCAGCGATGTGTTGGCAACGGCTAGTAAGAAAGAGTTCACAGTCAAAATATTGTTTTGACAATTTTTTGGTATTCTATTTCTAAAATAAACCTTGCCTATTAAAATATTTAGGTTTTTAGTTAGCACTGACGGAAATATACACTGGAGAGCCAAAAGAAAAAAAAACTGGCATAGGCGTGCTTATGCAAATAACTGAGGTATGGAACCAATCAAGGTAACGCGATGCGGTCGGCAGCGCCTATATAAGACAACAAGCGTCTGGCAAAGTTGCTGTATCCGTTACTGCTGCTACAATGGCAGGTTATCAAGATTTAAGTGAGTTTGAACGTGGTGTTATAGTCGGCGCACGAGAGATGGGACATAGCATCTCCGAGGTAGCAATACAACTTGGATTTTCGCGTACGACCATTTCACGAGTGTACCGTGAATATCGGGAATCCGGTAAAACATCAAATCTTCGACATCGCTGCGGCCGGAAAAAGATCGTGAACGAACGGGACAAACGACGACTGACGAGAATCATTAAACGTGACAGACGTTCAACCCTTTCTCAAATTGGCGCAGATTTCAATGCTTGGGCATCAACAAGTGCCAGCGTGCGAACTATTCAACGGACCATCATTGATATGGGCTTTCGGAGCCGAAGGCCCACTCGTGTACCGTTGTTGACTGCACGACACAAAGCTTTACGCCTCGCCTGGGCCCGCCAACACCGCCATTGGACTGTTGATGACTGGAAACACGTTGCCTGGTCTGACGAGTCTCGTTTCCAATTGTATCGGGTGGATGGACGTGTACGGGTATGGAGACATCCTCATGAATCCATGGACCATACATGTTAACAGGGGACTCTTCAAGCTGGTGGAGGCTCTGTCATGGTATGGGACGTGTTTAGTTGGCGGGAAATGGGACTCCTGATACTTCAAGATACGACTCTGACAGGTGACAGATACGTAAGAATCCTGTCCGATCACCTGCACCCATTCATGTCTATTGTGCATTCCGACGGACGTGGACAATTCCAGCAGGAAAATGCGACACCCCACACGTCGAGAGTTGCTACCGAGTGTCTCCAGGAACACTCTTCTGACTTTAGACACTTCCATTGACCACTTAAATCACTAGACATGAACATTATTGAGCATATCTGGGATGCCTTGCAATGTGCTATTCAGAAGAGATCTCGACTGCCTCGTACTCCTATGGATTTGTGGACTGCCCTGCAGGATTCATGGTGTGAATTGCCTCCTGCATACCTCCAGACATTAGTCGAGTCCATGCCACGTCGTCTTGCGGCACTTCTGCGTGCTAGCGGAGGCCCTACACGATATTAGGCAGGTGTACAAGTTTTTTGGCACTTCAGTGTAATTACGAAATGTGTATCAAGTTTGGTGAAATTCGGTCCACTGGTTCAAAAATTGAAAACGGGGATACATACATACATACACACTCACACCTTCACACACATACACACAGACAGGAAAGTGATCTCATTAGCCTTTCTTCCCTTTGGAATGTAGACTAAAAACTTCAGCATTTGACATTAAGTTTTTGTTCCTTTTACGAATTCACCGATACACAAAACTCACCTACTGAGATGGGGCTGTTATCTATTTCAAGGGTGAAATTTACACTTTTAGAACTCACGAATATAACAAAAGATACGCGAAAAACATTGACAGTGTATGTTGTAAGTAGGTAGAAAATAAACAAACAAGGCCGTATGAATACGATGTGCGATGAAGAGAGACATAAGTCAAAAGAGAAATATTTTAAAGGAGAAATATTTTAATGTTTTTAAGAGACAATCTTTTTGGCATTGCCCATTTGAATATAAAGCCTTTACTTATATTTTGTGCATCAATCGGCAACTATAACAATTCATATACAAAGATTTGAGCTTAAACGCGCCTGTAGTCTTCAACATGCAAGAAAAAAAAAATTGTTGTTCTTATTTTCTGCGCAAACAAACACTTCTTCTTCTTCTTCTGACTGCTGCTTCATCCTGATTGGCTGCAGCTCATCGCAACGCAGTATTGTGGAACCAGCTTTATTTGGCCAAATGAATGAATGTGGCACATTCGTGAAATTGTCTCTTACATCTATGTTCCTTTTATGTGAAAATCACAAATGTGGTACATTTGCGATTTTGGCTTTTCAAAAAAAGTACATTATGATAAATGAGAACTCGAATGTACCATATTCGTTATTTTGGCATTACTAGTTTACATGTAAAACACTAGATAGCATGAGCGGGTAACATTCTTGAATCAGTGATTCTACAAAGAAGTATAAATGGTCACGCATTGCAGTTCTTTAAATAATCGTGCTTCGCTCGTCCACTCAAGNGCCCTCTCAAGGTCTTCAGTATTCCATTTCTGCTTTCCAAGCAACTTTGTTTACATGGAACTGTGAACTGTGAATCTCTGTACCACTCACCACTGCTAAGTGTCTGGATACGATGGCATGGTTCACAGACAGTCGGTGACTACACCGTGAGATAGTCATGTGAAACTTGTTGTGATGGCTACCTCCCTCCGTTAGCCAATGCCGTGCAAGCTGTGTTCATTCTAACCCGAGAATCTTTTTATGAACGGCAAAACAGCGGAGGTGGTATTGTGTGCAGCATTGTATAGCAGTGTTGTTGTTTGGCTTTGATAATGTACACAAGGGATTCTCAATATGGCCCAGAGTATGTCCACTTATGCAAATAATATACATTTATTACCAACTAGTACACTTCCTAAGCATTCGTCCAGTAGTGCAACCGCACGTACATCATTATCTACTCACACAGGTAGAAATGTGTTTGTTAAAGTCGACGAAGCAAAATGCTAATTTATAGTTAACAAATAAAAATATGGAAAAAGTTTTTTTTTTTGCTATACTCCACGAAAAAATAAATTTGTTTACTAAAAACCCCAAGGCATGATGTTTTAATTNAAAGTTTTTTTTTTTGCTATACTCCACGAAAAAATAAATTTGTTTACTAAAAACCCCAAGGCATGATGTTTTAATTGCTTCATTAAATAATGAATGGTTTTGTATACGGTTTTTCATCTAGAAGTGAGGTTTAAAATCTTGTCTGGATGGATNGCTTCATTAAATAATGAATGGTTTTGTATACGGTTTTTCATCTAGAAGTGAGGTTTAAAATCTTGTCTGGATGGATTTGACAAAGCACATTAAACTGTGATCTTGTGAGTCAGAAATGGCCCATATGGAAGCGAAAAATTCCAGATCTTCTTGACTTCATGAAGGTGCACTGGATGGCATTGATTGATAATAAGTCAAAAAAGGCTTGATCGTTTTCCCGCAGATGCCAAAGATACCGATAGAAAATATCAGAAAGAAAAAAGTGAATTGTATTGTAAAGTAAACAGCTATGTCAAGTCTGATATACTGATGCTATGTGTCAGAAAATTATGGACAGTNGTGAATTGTATTGTAAAGTAAACAGCTATGTCAAGTCTGATATACTGATGCTATGTGTCAGAAAATTATGGACAGTTATACAGCCCAGGAGGCATATGATGCATTAAAGCAACAGTTTGAAGCATCACCCAAGGATCAGCTGTTTAAAATATNGATACAGCCCAGGAGGCATATGATGCATTAAAGCAACAGTTTGAAGCATCACCCAAGGATCAGCTGTTTAAAATATGCGCCGATTTTTTATTGCTTTCAGTTGCAATAAAGACGAAGATGTTTCTACGCATATCTCTAAATTAAAGAGGGCATGGGATGAGTTAAACAATGGACTTAAAGCAAGAAATACTCAAGGAAGGCCAAATTTAATGCTGGTATGTAAAATTTTACATATTCTACTAAATAGCTTTGAGACATTTNTTACATATTCTACTAAATAGCTTTGAGACATTTCGATCTAGTTGGATGTTACTAAAAATGAAAAGAAGATGTTTGATGAGTTAACAACTCAGCTGTGAATGATAGAAAGAAATCTAAGAAATCTTAAGATAGTGGAAAATTTCCTCAAGAAGCATTAGTAGTCAAAACAAACCAATAAAAAACGATGGTAAAATTAAAATTAAATAAAATGTTACAACATAAATATGAAATGTGTAACTAAGGCTAAAAGAAGGGGCACCGTATACGAGAGTGCAAAAAGTGGATAGTTGATGGACATCCTGCAAAAAACAAGACAGATAGTGATGCTCAAAGTAACACAGTTGATACCAATGTAGTCCGTATCTCAACTTGCAACGTATTATGTGAACTGAAGACTAATCCAGTGGACTGGTGGATTGACAATGGAGCCACAAGACATGTCACAAACAGCCCGGATTTATTTATGGAGTTTAATACAATCAAGACTCCCAGTAGAGCAAAGACTGCTGGAAGAGAAGTACTGAAACCACTTGCAAAAGTAACCGATAAGGTTTCGTCAAC
>NQII01000273.1:21232-106772 GCA_002778355.1 Clitarchus hookeri | reverse complement strand
ACGTATGTGAAGATGTTAAAGGATGTCTCGTAGGATATGATGGTATTAAATCTATAGAATCTACTTGCCTGAAAAGAAGAAAGTAGTCTTGTCAAGAGACGTGACATTCCAAGAAAACCCCAGGGAATGCGAAGAAAAAATCAGATTACCCCTTCGCGATATTCACTATGAAATAAGAGAACAGGGAGAAAAATCTGAACTGCCACTGACAAGTAAAATGCTAAAAGAAGACAGCAATGAAGAGCACGAAACTCTGGTGGAGACAGATACAGAGAACAAAGAAGGAAATGTTCAACCACATGAAGAAAGAAGTCTCAGAGTTCACTCAACATTAAGAAAACCTAAACATCTTGAAGATTTTGTCATTGCTACAGAGGAGTTTGACAACGAGATATAAGTCCCAGAAACATTCGAGAATGCTTTGAACAGCAAACAAAGTGCAGAGTGGAGGAAAGCCGTGGTCAGAGAGATGGAATTTCTACAAGAAAATCACACAAGGAGAAAGGCGACCTTACCGGAAGGCGCCAAAGCAATTCCACGTAGTTGGGTTTTTCGATTGAAGGCAAACCTTGATGGCAGTATTGATAAGTACAAGGCAATATTGGTCGCTAAAGGGCTTAGAGAACGTCGAGAAATTGATTACAGTAAAACATTCAGTCAAGTTGCGAGAATAGAGATGATTCACTCAATGTTGAGTTTGCTGCGAATAAACAGACGTGTCTTGCTTAGTCTATGGCCAGCTTGTCGAAGTCGTCTACATATGACAGCCACAAGGATATGATGTTGGTACATAAGATGTCTGCGAACTGACGAAAAGGTTATATGGGTTAAAGCAACCCCAAGGTGCTGGCAAAACGATTCGGAAGTAACAAGGCTGCGAGGTAAGCTAAGCATATGCAGGCTTGTACATTCGAGAGAGGAATAGTAAACGACTCATTATTAGTATTGTACGTGGATAATGAGCTGGTTGCAGCAACTGATCCACAAGACCAAGAAGACTTTCTCNCGCTAAAGGGCTTAGAGAACGTCGAGAAATTGATTACAGTAAAACATTCAGTCAAGTTGCGAGAATAGAGATGATTGACTCAATGTTGAGTTTGCTGCGAATAAACAGACGTGTCTTGCTTAGTCTATGGCCAGCTTGTCGAAGTCGTCTACATATGACAGCCACAAGGATATGATGTTGGTACAGAAGATGTCTGCGAACTGACGAAAAGGTTATATGGGTTAAAGCAACCCCAAGGTGCTGGCAAAACGATTCGGAAGTAACAAGGCTGCGAGGTAAGCTAAGCAGATGCAGGCTTGTACATTCGAGAGAGGAATAGTAAAAGACTCATTATTAGTATTGTACGTGGATAATGAGCTGGTTGCAGCAACTGATCCACAAGACCAAGAAGACTTTCTCNCGACTCATTATTAGTATTGTACGTGGATAATGAGCTGGTTGCAGCAACTGATCCACAAGACCAAGAAGACTTTCTCAAAGAATTCAAGCCTGAATTTAAAATCATTTAAAAAGAAAGCAGAATGCTTCTTGAGCATTGAAATTGAACAAGAACATGGAAGTATACAATTAAATCAGAAGGCGTATGCAAAAAGGATTCTTGAATTCTTCAACTTTTCAGACTGTAGGCCATTTTCCACGCAAATTTTAAAAAATTCAGAAACTTCAGGTTTAAGGAAAGCTGATGTCAATAAGTACAAATTTCCTTACAGACAAGCAGTTGGTGTACTTATGTACTTAATTCTTTGCACGAGACCAGAACTGGCAGGCAGCATGGGATTCTTGTCAAGATCCGTCGAAAACCCACCTGCAGAAGATGTAACAACAGCCAGGAGAGTTATCCGTTTCATTGCGGGGACTGCAGATCTCGGAATAGTATACGAGTGCAATGCAAGCAGAGGAATCCTGGAATGTTCCAGTGATGCAGAGTTTGGAGGCTGCACAAAAACTGGTCGATCAACCTCAAAAATAGTTATCTCTTACAGAGGTGGAGCTATTTCATGGTTAAGCCAGATACAAGCAATGGTAGCTGCGTCAACTCCAGAAGCAGAGATTGTAGCTGCAAATAAAGCCACCAAAGAGATAAACTAATTAAACTAATTTCAGGAATTTCAAACTTAAAAAGAGTTCCTGTTCTTCAGGTAGGTAATTTTGCTACAGTAAGACTAGCCCAGAATCATGAATTTCATCATAGAACAAAGAATTGTGCAAAAAAAAAAATTATTAGAGAGAAAGTGGAAGAATAAAAGCTGGGAATTCAACAAATATCCACTACGGGGCAAGTTGCAGATATTATGACGAAGCCATNCAAAAAAAAAAATTATTAGAGAAAAAGTGGAAGAATAAAAGCTGGGAATTCAACAAATATCCACTACGGGGCAAGTTGCAGATATTATGACGAAGCCATTAACAAGGACGCAACTGAAGATAGCGTGTAATCAAAAGGGACTTGTGTAGAAGATAACATTTTTCGTATATTTTGCTCTGTGTGTTTTAAAAGTATTTTTTATTTCTCATTTTAGAATTGTTAACTTTAAATGAGCAAAGGGAAGTGATAAAGTCGATAAAGCAAAACGCTAATTTATCGTTGGAAAACAAAAACAAACACTTTTTTTTGCTATACTCCACTAAAAAAGACACTGGTTCAATAAAAACACAAGTTTTTGTTTCAAACAAGTAAATTATTCAATATATTTTGCTTTTAATTTAATAGTATTAAGTATATGTAGCTTCATAATTGTAGTGTAAGTTAATTTGCCGTTCAACGAGGTATAGTTACATTTAGCATTGTACGAATTCAATAATTATTCATTTTAACACTTCCAGATGGTGCAGAATCAGGTGATAAATAAAATGATATTGAAACATCAACAGATGGATATCATCCAGTGACCAGTTCCAGTAGTAGCGAAAATGATGATGTTTACAAAGGAACACAAAAAACAACGTCGAACACGAAGTAGGAACAAAATAAACCTCAAATACAAAGTGGAGGGACCAGAAAATAAACCTCAAATACAAAGTGGAGGGACCAGAAAATAAACACACGACACGAAGTGGCCAGCCAGGAAACCTCTGCGGCCCGTTCGACGATCAGAACAACGCAGGAAGGCGTCTCGACTTCGTTCTTCCTTGCTCCATTTGCGAAGTTGACCACAGCCGGTTTTCATTGTGACGTGAAGAAATACATGTTTAGGCAGGTTGTATAACGTAATTTCCGGAGAATTACGTGACTACGTTCACAATGTAACCATGCATCAACAATCACGTGTATTACAACATGAGCTTTCTGCAATATATAGTTCCTTTCTTCTTTTATTTTAAGCGTGTTCAGAAGAAATTAAAAGGCGACAGTGGCAAGTGGAAAAAGAATGCGAGGAAAATTTGGAGACCGTAGAGAGTCTGATATTGGAACCTTTGGAGTAGAACGACGAGGTCGGCAATTGCTACGGGTATCCTGTGAAGGTGTGTATGTATATATATGTGTGTTCAGAATTAGTGAATGAGGAAGAGAGGTTTTCCTTTGTGTACTGCCTTTCGTAGTATGGAAATCTCTAACAATCAACGACACTTTATTGCAAGTGAAATGGAGTAGAAGGAAAAGAGTCTAACAATCTGACAACTAAAAACAAGCTGAAGGAACTACGCCTATGCATATATGTATCTCTGACATAGTCAATGAAAAAAAATATACGAATGTCGTCATTTTTTAATAGAAACCCTTGATATCACAGATGGTTCAATGAGAAATTCTCTTGCAAAATGCAAAGACGGTTTCCCTGAACCTGACAGACAAGGAANACCTCTGCGGCCCGTTCGACGATCAGAACAACGCAGGAAGGCGTCTCGACTTCGTTCTTCCTTGCTCCATTTGCGATGTCGACCACAGCCGGTTTTCATTGTGACGTGGAGAAATATATGTCTAGGCAGGTTGTAGAACGTAATTTCCGGATAATTACGTGACTACGTTCACAATGTAACCATGTATCAACAATCACGTGTATTACAACATGAGCTTTCTGCAATATATAGTTCCTTTCTTCTTTTATTTTAAGCGTGTTCAGAAGAAATTAAAAGGCGACAGTGGCAAGTGGAAAAAGAATGCGAGGAAAATTTGGAGACCGTAGAGAGTCTGATATTGGAACCTTTGGAGTAGAACGACGAGGTCGGCAATTGCTACGGGTATCCTGTGAAGGTGTGTATGTATGTATATGTGTGTTCAGAATTAGTGAATGAGGAAGAGAGGTTTTCCTTTGTGTACTGCCTTTCGTAGTATGGAAATCTCTGACAATCAACGACACTTTATTGCAAGTGAAATGGAGCAGAAGGAAAAGAGACTAACAATCTGACAACTAAAAACAAGCTGAAGGAACTACGCCTATGTATATATGTATCTCTGAAATAGTCAATGAAAAAAAAGATACGAATGTCGTCATTTTTTAATAGAAACCCTTAATATCACAGATGGTTCAATGAGAAATTCTCTTGCAAAATGCAAAGACGGTTTCCCTGAACCTGACAGACAAGGAANGATATCACAGATGGTTCAATGAGAAATTCTCTTGCAAAATGCAAAGACGGTTTCCCTGAACCTGACAGACAAGGAAACATACCCCACACAATAAGCTTCCAGAAGAAGACGAGAACCATATCCGACAGCACATTCTGGAACATCCCTGCGTCGAATCCCATTAATGCAGACAGAAGAGCACAAAGAAATATGTAGATTCCAGTTTAACTATTTCCATAATGCATCGCGGATTCCAGGCAGAATGTAAAGAAGGAGTTTTGTCATCGGTGTCCATCGCTATGTATAGAACAATTTTTAATGAGTATAATTTGTTTGATTTTTTTACACCAAAGAAGGATCAGTGTAGGAAATGCCTGGCTTATGATTTCACTTACAGAAGAGGAGAAACAAATAAAAGAATGGAGCACGATATACATAAAGTGAAAGCAGAAATGGCCCGCCAAGAACACAACATATACAGGTTAGCTGCAAATAATAATGTAAATATTCTGGCCTTTGATTTTGATTTGCAGGCTGTTTTAAGTACTCATAAAAAACAATATGGACAAATATTTTACTTAAGAAAATTAACAGTTTAAAACTTCGGCAATCAAGATGGGGTGTGTTACTTGTACAATGACCTTGAAGGCAAACGGGAAGCTGTTTAAATAGTATAGTGAATTTATGATTATGCCATGAGTCAACCGAACATTGAATAAGTTCGAATGATGTCAGACAGATGCGATGGACAGCAGAAGAATGTAATTTTTTCATCAATGGGAACAACACTTAGTCAGACTCATCCAAGACTCAAAACCATTGACCACAAATTCTATGAAACTGGGCACACTGAAATGGAGTGTGATTCAATACATTTGAAAATCTAAAAGAAGTCGAAGAATTTGCCTGTTTATGTTCCCGAGGANGGGGGGGGGGGCTCACATCATTCGAAGGAACAATCTTCGTCCATTTATTGTGAGAACTATGTTGAATTACGATTTTCTTGACTTCAAAACAGACTGAAAAAGGATTCCAGAAATTTCCATGAGATCCATATGCTGACTACACTAGGGAAAAACTAAGCTTCTGTTGCTGTTCTATGAAACAGATTTCAACCAACCATTTCATGAAATACAAATAAAGGGGGCAGCAGGTCGACCTCGACAACACAGGGAGTTACAAAGCCATACAACAAGAGATTCTCAATCACTGCACCTACATACAAAGATCTATGTACGATGTGTGACAAGTTTATAATTCCGCGAGAACACCACGCATATTAAGAAGTGACCGAGGACTGAAGAATGATGAAGGCCTTTGTGATGCATTGCCAGGACCAGACAATTATGAGTGAGAAGAAGTGACATGATTTACTGCTAAATGTTCTGCTTTTCCATTGTAAAATTGTATTTCCAAGTGTTTATGAACTTCATGTTATGCTCTATAATTTTGAGAGTAGATTACCAATAAATAATTTCATAACTTAATTTCTACGAACACTGAAAAATGTGTCTCTTTATTTGTTTTGATTTGCCAGAATAACTAAAGTATCACATTTAGACTTGAATTGTCTAGGGGAGGGGGGTGTAATGGCATTTAAACATATAAATACAAACAATAATACTTTTTGAAAATATTTAATTTTAAATTGACTTCGAAGTTTCAAATGCATTTGTCTCAAAACTTGTAAAATGCGCATTCATGGTTCTTGCATATGAGGGACCATATCATTAATGTATGCATTCGTGTTCCTATTTAGTAAAATAAGCCTCGTTTGTTTTCAATACATGTATTCCTTCCACCTAAACTGTGATTTTATTCTTGGCAAAATGCCTGCTTGTCAAGCTTCGTAAGAAACAACGTGTTGATAAGCAAACGCAAAGTCACAACATGAAGCCCAACGCCGTGGCATCACCTCAGTTTTTGTTTGCAGGCGGCGAGGTTTGTTATAGGTAATGAATCACTGTTCATACATTTGCAGTTTCTATGCAAGTTTCCCTCTTATCTGTCGCGTAGTAATGTAAGCACTGGCTGTTAATACTAGGTAAGTACAAATTCCAACAAATTAAAACATTCAAAAGTTGTATAGAATTAACATCTGTTTACAGAAAATGAAATTTTATTTACAGTGGCTAAAACACACTGATGCAGCAAAAAATTCGGGCTAATTTAATTTTTTGAAAAGTCACCGTGCTTATCAGGGAAATTTCCTTAAAAGCTATCCACTCCACATACACTGAAGAGCCAAATAAACTGGTATAGGCGTGCGTATCGAAATAACAGAGGTATGGAACCAATCAAAGTAACGCGATGCGGTCGGCAGCTAGATCGGTTACTGCTGCTACAATGGCAGGTTATCAAGATTTAAGTGAGTTTGAACGTGGTGTTATAGTCGGCGCACGAGAGATGGGACATAGCATCTCCGAGGTAGCGATAACATTTGGATGTTCGCGTACGACCATTTCACGAGTGTACCGTGAATATCGGGAATCCGGTAAAACATCTCTTCAGTGTATAAAACCATTAGAAATACGGGTACGTGCGTTCAATGAAAATTTTTTAAAATCAAGTAAGGAGGAGGGGAATCATTATTGTCGTACCCGGCCTCCGTAATTGACGGCCCTGGGTCAACTGCTAAAGTATAGAATTGTGTAACGGCATTACTGGTAAGAGGAATGGTCCATATTGACAGGGTTTGGCAGGGNCAGCTCTAAGGTCGACCTAGCAGCGTGCATTGAATGCCTGGTCGCCTTTACGCACAAGGCACTCAACTGGCACGCAGTCTTTCTCTCGCCAACTCGCAGCTCTAAGGTCGACCTAGCAGCGTGCATTGAATGCCTGGTCGCCTTTACGCACAAGGCACTCAACTGGCACGCAGTCTTTCTCTCGCCAACTCGCAGCTCTAAGGTCGACCTAGCAGCGTGCATTGAATGCCTGGTCGCCTTTACGCACAAGGCACTCAACTGGCACGCAGTCTTTCTCTCGCCAACTCGCAGCTCTAAGGTCGACCTAGCAGCGTGCATTGAATGCCTGGTCGCCTTTACGCACAAGGCACTCAACTGGCACGCAGTCTTTCTCTCGCCAACTCGCAGCTCTAAGGTCGACCTAGCAGCGTGCATTGAATGCCTGGTCGCCTTTACGCACAAGGCACTCAACTGGCACGCAGTCTTTCTCTCGCCAACTCGCAGCTCTAAGGTCGACCTAGCAGCGTGCATTGAATGCCTGGTCGCCTTTACGCACAAGGCACTCAACTGGCACGCAGTCTTTCTCTCGCCAACTCGCAGCTCTAAGGTCGACCTAGCAGCGTGCATTGAATGCCTGGTCGCCTTTACGCACAAGGCACTCAACTGGCACGCAGTCTTTCTCTCGCCAACTCGCAGCTCTAAGGTCGACCTAGCTGCGTGCATTGAATGCCTGGTCGCCTTTACGCACAAGGCACTCAACTGGCACGCAGTCTTTCTCTCGCCAACTCGCAGCTCTAAGGTCGACCTAGCAGCGTGCATTGAATGCCTGGTCGCCTTTACGCACAAGGCACTCAACTGGCACGCAGTCTTTCTCTCGCCAACTCGCAGCTCTAAGGTCGACCTAGCTGCGTGCATTGAATGCCTGGTCGCCTTTACGCACAAGGCACTCAACTGGCACGCAGTCTTTCTCTCGCCAACTCGCAGCTCTAAGGTCGACCTAGCAGCGTGCATTGAATGCCTGGTCGCCTTTACGCACAAGGCACTCAACTGGCACGCAGTCTTTCTCTCGCCAACTCGCAGCTCTAAGGTCGACCTAGCTGCGTGCATTGAATGCCTGGTCGCCTTTACGCACAAGGCACTCAACTGGCACGCAGTCTTTCTCTCGCCAACTCGCAGCTCTATGGGACTTTCAGTGGCGACCCTAGCATGTTATGGTGTGATAATTAAATCAAATGTATGCTACATGCCCCTATGTTACGTTAAGTATTCTTTGCCGGAAGTTTCATGTCTAAATGTGATCATAAAACACATGTACTAGCCTTTATTTACTCAAAAACAAAACACATTAGAAACGGGAATAGAAAACGGAAATTAGCCTTCGGACGTGAAAAGTTCCTTAAATGCTATTCGTACGTAAACACCGCTTAAAATTGAAGAACAAGTTTTAAATGATAACTATTGTATACGTCTGAGGAAGGGCGGACAGCTTGTAGGAAAGTAGACATTCAACCGAACGGAAATGCATCCTTCGAAAGCACACTTTGGTTACGTCTGCTTCCTTTGAAACCGACCATTAACAAATTAAAGATAATTTAAATTGTATACAAAATAACTTTCAGCATTGCGAGGATAAACATACTGTAACGTTTAGCGACGTTGGAACCCATAAAACGGCTGGCAGACGCGCCTGATAGCGAGCTGGAGACACGACTGACATGGCACGAGGGGCAAGGACGCTCGACCCCACGCTACAATGCCGTCGTCGCCTCTCATCTGGTCAGCCCGAACAAGCATGCCTTATCGGGGAATAACTACGCCTCTTAAGGCGACGACGTGTGATCGTCAGGGGCCTTAACGCCGAGCAGCTCCTTCACGCCGCCGTGTCGTGTTGTTCCGCACAGGCGGTAGTCATTCCCTCGAGTTCGTCGTCGACGTCACATGGCACTGGAGTTACGTCTCCCGCCAGGTGGTTCACACGGGCGCGCTAACACTCCTATCACAGCTCACTTGCGAGTCGACATGTGACAATTAATATTAACAGGACCACAACTTGTCAACACCAGCCACACGAGTACCATGTCATCAGCTCATAAGTGCTTTTACGTTTCGTACGTGCGTCACGTCATTAAGGCGCCGTATGCCTGGAGATATTTCCCGCTTCTGAGGCACAAACACAAGGAAACCGTAAGGGAGACTCTGACACGCGCATTAAGTGCTCCGTCACCGCTATGCGCAAGGCTTTCCGTCACACAATCCACTATGTGACTTCAAGTTTCGACACTGTCATTTTATTGGTGGAATGTGTGTAAGAAAGTTCAAAGCAGGGACATATAATAGTTTCGCAGGTATTCAGTCAGAACATTTTGAGCTATAAGAGTATGAAAATGTGGTTTGCGGCCATGTTGAATATCTTTAAAATGATGTTTGCGGTAAGCGCGATGCGTTGAAAGTTGTGTTCAGCCCTTATTTGAGCGTCATTTGTCTTCGTGTGGAACATGTTGTGCACGCGTCAAACTGTTTGTGAGTTAGAAACACACTTCAACCTAGTTCGCGCCATGTAACAGTCGCGAAGATTGGAATGTTACGTGGCTATTAAATTCGACTGCAACAAAAATATCGCGTCCCTGTGTCAGAACTTTTTACCCTGGCGTGGTCTTGGAAAGGGCTTGTCACTAAACATACTCGTGCAGCGAGATAACGCGACGTTAAGTATGAAGGTAGGTCTTGACATCTGGTCGATGGCGAGGCCATTAAGTAACTAGCTATGACATGCAGGGGGAGGGGAAGGGAAGGAACCGGTCACAGTTGGTAGTAAGGAGCCACCCCAGCATTCACCAACAGAGGTTTAGGGAAACTACGGAAAACAGAATCTAACCTGTGACCTCCTGAATGTGAACCCAGTGGCATACAGCTTCCTGACCCGGTGAGTGCACTTAGTTACATCTCGTCAGTGAAACAATACTGCCTCCAATGTGAAGGTCGCTTTCCTCTTGGAGAAACAACCAGGGGTTCTGACTTAATGAAGTTTTACAAATGTCCGCAGTCTCTTACAAAGACNCGTGTTGTTCCGCACAGGCGGTAGTCATTCCCTCGAGTTCGTCGTCGACGTCACATGGCACTGGAGTTACGTCTCCTGCCAGGTGGTTCACACGGGCGCGCTAACACTCCTATCACAGCTCACTTGCGAGTCAACATGTGACAATTCATATTAACAGGACCACAACTTGTCAACACCAGCCACACGAGTACCATGTCATCAGCTCATAAGTGGTTTTACGTTTCGTACGTGCGTCACGTCATTAAGGCGCCGTATGCCTGGAGATATTTCCCGCTTCTGAGGCACAAACACAAGGAAACCATAAGGGCGACTCTGACACGCGCATTAAGTGCTCCGTCACCGCTATGCGCAAGGCTTTCCGTCACACAATCCACTATGCGACTTAAAGTTTCGACACTGTAATTTTATTGGTGGGATGTGTGTACGAAAGTTTAAAGCAGGGACATGTAATAGTTTCGCAGGTATTCAGTCAGAACATTTTGAGCTATAAGAGTCTGAAAATGTGGTTTGTGGCCATGTTGAATATCTTCAAAATGATGTTTGCGGTAAGCGTGATGCGTTGAAAGTTGTGTTCAGCCCTTATTTGAGCGTCATTTGTCTTCGTGTGGAACATGTTGTGCACGCGTCAAACTGTTTGTGAGTTAGAAACACACTTCAACCTAGTTCGCGCCATGTAACAGTCGCGAAGATTGGAATGTTACGTGGCTATTAAATTCGACTGCAACAAAAATATCGCGTCCCTGTGTCAGAACTTTTTACCCAAACGTCCCTGGCGTGGTCTTGGAAAGGGCTTGTCACTAAACATACTCGTGCAGCGAGATAACACGACGTTAAGTATGAAGGTAGGTCTTGACATCTGGTCGATGGCGAGGCCATTAAGTAACTAGCTATGGCATGCAGGGGGAGGGGAAGGGAAGGAACCGGTCACAGTTGGTAGTAAGGAGCCACCCCAGCATTCACCAACAGTGGGTTAGGGAAACTACGGGAAACCGAATCTAACCTGTGACCTCCTGAATGTGAACCCAGTGGCATACAGCTTCCTGACTCGGTGAGTGCACTTAGTTACATCTCGTCAGTGAAACAATACTGCCTCCAATGTGAAGGTCACTTTCCTCTTGGAGAAACAACCAGGGGTTCTGACTTAATGAAGTTTTACAAATGTCCGCAGTCTCTTACAAAGACATACAAAATCCCTATTTCTATGTTTCCGCGTGTAAATCAAACGTAATAGTAAATGCGATATAGCATAACAATGTTGTTTATCACATAGCTTAAGTTATAATTTAACCGTCTGATATGCAGAGCAGTTTTGTATGGTATAGACAAATGACGAAATAAAAATATATTTCCACGTAAGTTGTTCTACGACACTCAAGCGGAAACGATATTTCTTGTGCGTGCTATTGCATGAAGTCGACGTCGGTTAACGACAATAACTGTTCCCGTTAACTGGCTTTACCCGCTAAAAGACAGGGCATTCCGAGGACTGCCCAGAGTCTTATTGTATTATTATAATATTCAATGCAATATTAAAAGTTTGTTATATTTTTAAGATGGCAACACTGTAAACAAATGATTAGCTATCAAGCTACCGTTGGAGTGTCATGGCGCTATGTGCCTTGTTGAAATTATATTGTTCTTTCTTAAAACTAATAAATAGTTTATTCAAGTGATCCGGAGTATTTCTTTATAAAACCTACACTTATAATCAAACTTATGCTGTTCTCAAGTTCAATGTCGCTATCTTTACCTCAATTTTTTAAAACATTCTTTATCAACCCTTGCATGGCATCCCTTCGCCGCTTCATAAAGAAGTAAACGTTATTGATGTTATTTAACTAGTGTTGGTTTTGATATCGTCCCAAGTTGTACGATATAACCTAAACATAATCATTTACAGTAATAATATTCGTAAACAATAAAAATCAAAAGAAAATATTGCTGCTGTACAAAACCAGTAATTATTATTCCTTATAAGGTAAAACCCGCACAGCTGATACAAACATGTTTGCAGGCCATCAGTTTCGTGGTAGGCGCAGTGTTCACGGCCAGTTAGTTGATAGAACAAACGTAGTGTGGAGATGCCGTAGTNCCATCAGTTTCGTGGTAGGCGCAGTGTTCACGGCCAGTTAGTTGATAGAACAAACGTAGTGTGGAGATGCCGTAGTGGTCAATGTTTGTTACAATTTAAGTATCACGACCAATAGCGAGTTAAGACACGCAAAGTGGGCGAAGTCTGCTGCATGCGAGGCGGACGTGGAGTATCTTCAAACTGAGCACTGCACAAATCAACACTAAATTAGTAAACACTTTGCCAAATGGCTAGGAAAGTACGATTTGTGTTCAATTTTAAAGTAGAATGCATATATTTTGTAACACTGTAAACATTACTATTAATTATTTAAATGTTTAAAAACCAACTAGATAAAGTATATTTGAAATCAACTTTTTAAAAATATTTCCATTCTGTATGCTTTAGAAAGCACATTTGGAATAAAACCTTAATCAAGAAAGGCCATCATAATAATTACTCTGACTGTATCTAAAAATATTAGTAGAAATGTTAAAAATACATTTAATATTTAATTTTATGTACTTTATTAGACATAAACTTATAAGTTTCGTGGCTGAAATGGATGGGCATAAAATAAATTATTAAAAATATTTGTAAACACTATTATTGTTGTTATTTTTTTAAAATACAGCCAGATTATTGTTTGGCAAATTTTTTTCAATATGTGCTTTCTTAAGTATTCGGAATGGAAATAAGTGCAAACTGTGATAAAAATAGACTCTTAATACTTGTTCATTTAAACATTCAAATAATTAAATTCTAGCTAAATATTTGACTATGTTACAAAATGTGTGCATTCTTCTTTCATATGCAATATAAATAACATGTTTATGAGAATTTAGATAGTTCTTGTACTGCTTTTTATAGATATTTTCACGTCGTACAGTTGGGTGCAGTGTTCCATTGCGAAGTCACTCTCCGTCTGCCTTTAGAAGGAACGGCTGACGTTGAAGAGGTTTCCTATCTTGTGTTTATTTCCACCTCTTTACAACTTAGTGATAAGATTGATTAAAATTATAACATTAATGTTACATAAGAACAACTTTACAGAATTTTTGAAACAAGAATGCACTGATTTCAGTCTTTTTTTTCACGGCAGACTGGAAAAACAGTAAACAATGAGCTGATATTTATCACTGTTGCAGATACAACAAGAAAAACACGGGCAAAATATTGTGGGCCTAAAAATATATCTTGCGATATTCCCTATGCCCTTACATCCTTCGTTTTCAAATATTTGATCTCACAAGTAAACTACGATTAAACGAAAATAAATCCAAAAGGGAAGGGAGTGTGCGCGAGAATATTATATTCGGACAGTGATGAACTGAAGTCTTCCTCTAGAATCAGTTTTGAAGGGGTTGGGAGCGAGTCAAAGGCACTTCGCTGTGGTATCACCAAAGCCGATACACTGCTCACAAAAGTGAAGCATATATCAGAATCCAGGAGGTTATATTGAATAAAAGTAGTTTACATTTCATGTTGTACTCCTAATAGCACGTGAAGTGGTAAAGGACACACTACTCGTTTACATCAGCCCGGTATGAAACAAACAAAAGGTAATTTACACATAAAATATAAGTTAAAGTTCAATCTAGCCAAAATAAGATACCAGTCTTTTAACACAACTGTAAAATTTATACATGAAACATTTAGTGTTTTACAGAAGATTATAGCCTATAGAATTTCTCCATGTACTGCCAGCTTAGAAGTGACCTCTTTGGAAGAGCGCGCACGAAGAGGCGGAAATCTTCGCTACGCCAAACTCCCCCATAAGAAGTCTCGTTTAGTTCCTAACCTGAGTAGTGGACTACATCGGAGAGTAGCGGAGTTGTCGGCACTCCGGCAGGGGAGGGACCACTATGCCTCGTGCCGAGACAACTTGCACCACGTTCATTGTCTCCGAGACGCGACTGCGCTATCAGTAACCAAATATATGAATGAGGATCGCGCCTCGACGGGCAGCCTGCTGTGAAGGCAACACGAGGCTTCACACTACATACAAGGAAACACCTGTGTGGTAACACTTTAGCAACGGCATCCCCCCCCCCTCCATAGTTTCAAACACTCTCACCAGAGGTTTCCCTGCTTCATTATTAGTTTGACTAAACATAAATTAGGAAACCTAAAATATAAAATATAATTATTTGAACACCAAAACTCAGTCCGTAAACATGGTTTTATTGTTTTGGTTTACAGTGTTTACACCAAGCTTTCAAAAAATATTTTATAAAATATGTTTTAACATTTATTTACGCAGAACGGTGTTGGAAACGTACAACAGGCATCACTTAGCAGAAGATATGATATATCAAGCACATACTTGATAAGTTTAATTTTTGCATGGAGAACGTTCTATCACGTAGTTATTTAATGTTTAAATTTTGTAANGGCACATACTTGATAAGTTTAATTTTTGCATGGAGAACGTTCTATCACGTAGTTATTTAATGTTTAAATTTTGTAAAATCGGCTGGGCTCGGTTTTTTTATACAAAGTTTTCATCAGTTAGATATTTAAATTTTTTCCCGTGAAATTTCTCAAAAAACAATTTTTTCCCTCTGCTTGTTCTGGCTATGCTCATGTTAGTTTTATGTCTACGTGTAGTTAAGAACTGGAGAGTGGTATTCATGGATAACACAACACGCCACCAGGAGATGTTGTATTGCCCGTTGAACGAACTGACAGCAAAACAACCAGGAATGAAATGTTCGTTACGGCCATTCCTGGCTGACTGTATCTTCGTGACGTCAGTGGTCACACTAGTAATCGCCCCATCGCCTTATCATTGCATCGCAGTTGCTCTAGAACTCAGCTCGTGTGCTGTCGTCGGAGCTCACGTGCAAACCATTCTAAAAATATTCAGATTTTAAAAATCTTTTGAAAATTGTTTACATACACGCGTATGAAATTTACACGTTCATCCTACACGTAGTCCTCCATACTGCATACCCAGTATAATAATAATGGCGTGTGGGGAGTGCACCCAGGGCAAGGCAACACCCTCCGAGTGACGGTCTTTCCAGCTGGGACCCGTAGGTGACCGTCATCCCCGGGCATGACAGAGATGAAACCCTAGAATGGAGCGGCACTGGAATGCAAGGGCGGGGGAAACGGGAGTACCCCGGCAAGCGTCGTCCAGCACGGTTCCCACATGCAAAAGTCCGGGAGTGAACCCGCCGGGGATCGAACCCGGATCGCCGTGGTGGGAGGTGAGCGTCCTGAACACTACGCCACCGCTGCCCCTCTGCACACACAGCAACGGAGTAAAAGGTAAACTCTAAAGATGAAAGCTTTATATTTTGAAATTTTTTTGGATACATAATATATTCGTACTAATTCGATTCTACCTGGAAATTCTGATATCGATTTGTTTGTGAAAGAATATCTCATTTATCGAGGAACAAACGTGAGTATCCTCAGACCCCACAGCAATGGGGCGTGCATACGAGACACAACAATGATGCGATCCTCTCTGACGTGAAGTCTACTTATTAATCTGCGATTGCTCTACCGAAATGCAGCAACGAAAATTTCCTGCTGACACATGTCCGTTAAAAATAAAAACCGGACCTTCATTCAACAGAAGTAATCAGTTTATTATACATTAATGTTCATTAAATTGCTGAATGCACACGTGAGCTCGTAACAGAACGCTGTTTGTATGAACTAACCTTGCAACTGAATGTGCCTTTCCAACGTTGAGGTCATTTATAACGCAGATCGTCGAGCACTGAAGAGCAACGCTTCAACAACCCTTCTAAGGGAATGCAACAGCTCTGAGAAGGAATACTCACAATATGAAGTACCAACTCGTCGCGTGAAAAACTACGAGATGAAAAACAAAGCGCCGAAGGGAACTTCTAACAAACTGTCCAAGTTTCGAGATTTTATGAAAGAAACGACGAGATCAGGCGAAGAGAGAAAAGTACATGTCTCCAGTTAGCTATGAACTATTTGCTTTTGAAGCTTGAACAGCTGATTGGCAAGTTATTATTTGCCGAATTTCAGCTGGAATACTTCTTACGCTAGGCTACCATGTTGTTGTTTACCTTCGGGGATCTACCACCTGCTTCCAATAAGAACAGAGTCCGTCAGTCCAGTTGCGAGAATTGTGACTTATCAGCCGCGAAGTCGCAATCTGACCACGTGTGTAAACATTTCCGCGACCAGAAGTGGTTAATGTTCAGGAACTCGGGTCTTCACCGTGTCTCTTTCCTATGGACGTAACGTCATCGTCATTCTGTAGTTATGAATCATGGGAAAAGTTAATGAATTGGCCGGAACCATGTGTAGAGATTGCTAGTAGGAGGTTAAAACGGATTCTCTAAAATTAGAATTTTTCAATGTCATTACAGCTCTAAATGCTGTTTGGTTAAAAAATTAAGGAATTAAGGGCGTGCTGAATATATATTTGTTCATGCCTAAATTCCATTTATACATTATAAAAAGTCCGATAAAAGTATCTTATTGTGCGATATTCCCGAACAGAGAATAATTTATTGCAAACTGTTTCCCATTTGAATCATAACGGTACGCAAACAGTTGAATATTTTTCTGTTTAATAATAAATAATCAGTTAACTATCATATTTTTTCCTCTCATAAAATTTAAATAGACCAATGAAAAAATTTCTTTAGTTAGTAATGATATGGCATCTTAGATATTCTGATGTGCATATAATTTTTGTATTTTTAGCATTTATTTTTATTTTCACTGATGGACAAAGGCTAAAGGTCATAGGCTTGAAGTAAAGTGCAATATGATACGACTACGAACAGCGGTAAAATAAACGTGTAAATTGGAAGCGTGAAGAAATTCGTGGAGCTGTAGAAATTTCTTGCAGTTTATATCGTGTGTGAAACAAATTAAAAAATGGCACGAAAGTGATTTTTTTGACTACATATAAAAATAGTTTGTCACAAGAATTACACGTCATAATATAATTTCTTGAAATTGGTTAAGTGATTCACAAGAGTTCATACAAAATTTAAATTTATAATTACCAGAAGTTAAACTCCAATCGGGAGCAAGCCACTTGTAGCATTTCAAATAAATATAATCACACAATTCCTATCATTTCAAGAAACATTACAGCTGAAGTCAACATTTTTGTTAGATAATATTTCGAAATTGGTGTGGCAGAATACTGAAAGTTAAAATGAGCCATGAATCTTCTTATTAAAAATGCGTTAAAAATTGTGTTTACATTGTGTTTATATTTTCATTAAGTGGCTGTTGAAACCATATTACAAGTTTTAAAAATATCCTTGAACTACAAAAACAGAATTAGACACATATTTAACGACCGTAGAAAAGCTGCCTGGTGAGAGTGACAATATAGCTGCCACGAGTGACGTTAATGTGCGAAGGCACAAGTGTCTGTTTCACAACCCCGCAGTAACCTTGAGCAAGATGGCAAAGCAATGCATTCCAATGCCTCTTAGGGAACATACATTTTCCCACCCTTACCTGCCTGATATGCTGGTGTGATAGTTGCGTCCAGTGGCTTACAATACGAGAAGTCATCATTTCCGTCACGACTTAGAGGGATCGATATTAATATGTGAGTTAACATATATTATCATGGCGATGACAGCCTTGTTAGTTAGTAAATATAAAATATAAGCATTAAAAATTACGCACTTTTCATCATTTTTTCCATAACCTAATTATGAGTCACGACTACCATGCCGATGAGTTTGTGACGATTTACTTTGACATTCTTCTTCGATGCGAGTGATCGTTTTGAGAAACGATTATATTTTGGGTCACAGGAAAGCAATTTGCGAGCGAACTTACTTTCAAGATTAGATAAAATAGCAAACATTTTTCGTAAATGAGTATCATACATGTACATTTTAATGAGATAGTTATTTTGAGATGCGTTCCCCTTAATGGAATAAAGACGATTGCCATCAATTATTATTATTATTTTGAAATGCCAATGCGATGGATTGTTCAGTAAACATATAACTCGAGTGAAAACGAAAGTCCAATCGATTCATAGCACTGTAGGTACGTCTTAACGTCTCGTCGAGTGTTGGGTCAATGGAGACGGGGCAAGTTGCTCAGAGAAGTAGGAGTGGGGAGGAAATCGGCCATTGCCTGCAGTAAGGAACCATCCCAGCATTTCGAGCAACCATGGGAAACCTAAATAAGAATGACAGAACCGGGATTCAAACCCGAGTACTCCCGCGTGCGGATCCGAAGGTGAGTGGTAACGAGGAGCAGGGACTCGGAGTGCCGCAGTCGAGGACAACGACCGTTAAGATGGCTGCGTCGCGCGGCTGTGCTATCGTGGTTTGCGGAGTGTTCTCAGCTAAGTCGAGGGACACACAGTGCAGCGCCAAGACCATTGACATAACAGAACAACGTCCAGAGCTCCAGTTAGAAGAACTAACACTGCAGTCTGTTTGATAAGCGATAAAGAGAGGAAGAATCACAGCTGCATTGTCTTGGCAAGTTACGCAACTCGAACACTACGTACAGTCTCGTATGCCGTGTATGTAGACCTGGTTAGCGCCACACCCGGAACTCTGCTGGTTATTGCACCCTCAGACAACACCACTTTCGTAGTCTTCTCTCGCTAAACGACTCGTGGAAGGTTATATTAGTTAACTTGCTAAACTCCGCTCATATATTCAGGTTCTTGAATTTTAAGTTTGTAAATTTGATTTTTCTCGTAGACGAAGCTGCAAGACTTTGGAAAGTTCAGGTTTCATTTCCTGATGGTTTCCTACGCGTAATTGAAAACGCGGTGCGGTGAAGCTAACTATAGGATTTTACTGTGGAACTGTGAATAAAAATGTTTGTGTACTCTTTTCAGTTTCGTTAATGGGGACAGCTTTACTGAAGTCCAACAAACTGGACGGTTTTCTATGCCAGAAATCTAACGCAGTGTAAAAGCGAGAAGTCGAAAACCAACACCCGCGCATAAGTAGTTTCTTTGATGCTATGCCANGAAATCTAACGCAGTGTAAAAGCGAGAAGTCGAAAACCAACACCCGCGCATAAGTAGTTTCTTTGATGCTATGCCAACTGAGAATCCTGAGAAAATATTCCGAATAACTTTTCTCCTTGTCTTTCTAAGTAATGACCCGGCCATGTAACATATTCTCATAATCTGAGAATAATCCAGGTTGTGATAATTTTCTGCAAAGCGACAGCTGAGTCACGTGACGCAACTGCACGTTTCTGATTGGTCGAGAGGCCATCTTGTTGGCGACGATGACGTGAGCTGTTGACCGCTTGAGTGAGCGCAAGAAAGTCCACATGTTTATTCGCGTCACAGAGTTGCTAACTATTGTCCAAACATCCATCCGCTTAACTGCTTCCTCTGCGAGCCTGGCACTTTGCTTGTCACGGCACAGGTTGGGTCGTGTTGTCTTTTCTTGGAAAGATGTAGTTCCTAACGTCAGCGAGACGACTTCAAAAAGTTCGATACTAACAAAGTTACTTTTTTGTAGCACTAAAGAACGGTTCTGTAAATGCATGCAATTATCACGAGGCATATAATTTTGAAACTATGATTGATTATTCGTTATTTGTCACTATAGTGACTTGTCGATGGTCCCAGCATTACTTGTCTCAGAATTAGCTGATTTAACGAAACTTCTATACAGCGAGAGCTATGGAGGTTTTTAGAGGTTAATTATTTACTTTCGATGCTGTCGTTTCCGACTGGTCCGTATTTCATTCAAAAGAAGTTGTTAACTAACTATTTTTCCTTCCTACCTGTCGGCTCTAAAGACCTCGTTATTAAGAGACGTCAAAATCTCTTAACTCAACTCCTGCCTACCTGCAATGGCGTATAACAAAAAAACACGTCATAAAATACTACGTAAACCAGACATTGCTTTATTCCCCAGGTTGTTAAGAAATAAATGGCCAAAATAGACGTTGTCAGTCTTACGTTATCTCTGCCGTATATTGTACAGGACGGAGAGGATCGAGATAAATGCACTTGGAAAGTCGCAACAACACGACATTGTACAGTGCTGGGTGGTTTACGGATCGTTTAGCTGCACGAGCT
The DNA here is from genome assembly GCA_002778355.1 of Clitarchus hookeri. NCBI lineage: Eukaryota > Metazoa > Arthropoda > Insecta > Phasmatodea > Phasmatidae > Clitarchus > Clitarchus hookeri. The sequence goes on along the minus strand of NQII01000273.1, from coordinate 86,407 downwards.
CACATTGTGACACGCGACTGTACAAAGTACAGGCTGTTTCGTCTAACAAAGTACGTTGGAAATCAACTTTCGAAAAATGTGACTGCTGCCAATCCTGCACAATGACTGAGGTGTGTGAAGTTGGTAATGACGGAGGCAAAGTAGTTCCGTGTCTTGACGTCCAATTAAAAGTGCTATGTGAATGCTTATATTATTTCTGTTTTATCTTTATTTTTAAATGCATAAAGTACTAAGATTGGGAAAATAGGTACAATGTTTTACTTTCATAATAATTTTAGAGTTTCGTTTGACCAACACACGAATTAAGCGATCAGGCCCATGGCAATGTTAATTGTAGATATGGCGTAAGAATACACAATGTGCATACAAGTAGATCTATAGTAGGGCTTTCAAAAGTGTTCACACTTTACCGTGAAACGACTGTACCAGAATGTGGTGAACGCACTGGGTGTAGATGCAACTGCAGGACGGATAGGGCTTCACTGTTTGAAAAATATCGTGTTGGTGTAACATTTAATGTAACGGAAATAGCGTGGACGAAGATGGCTTCACTTGTGAGCGTCAACATTTTTCTATAATAGAAAATATATCAGTTGTCTGATGTAACGTAGTATGTTGGTTGAAACTTCTGTCTAGGAGTTTGAATGACTTTTGCCCGGCTCCTTGAGACAGGGTGGGTACACACAACTTTTACCTTCTAAACCTATCCTTGCCAAACACCGCACACGACACCGGAAATCTCGATGAGAATGTTCACGACTAGCAGAAAAAACATAGCCTCACTAGGGAAACTGAATAGGAAATACTACCAAGAAATAATGCAGTCGAACACAAGACACTTGTTGAAAAAAAATAATGATTTACTTAAGCCAAAGATATTTTTTTGTGACATCAGAAATACTTTGGATGAAGCTGAAAATCCAATCTCAATAAAGTATGCCAATTTTTAAATCAATGAAAAGTAAATTTTTGTGTGTTCATCAGATAACAGTTAATACCTGTTATAACGAGCTAGACTAGCGATGCTAAGGGCATCGCTAGTCTAGCTCGTTATGCGCATTTAAGAAATTAAGTTAAAATAGTTATTTTAAAAATAATTGCAAATCACATTAAAGTTGAAATAAAAAAATTATATGTTCTCCATTCAAAGATAACGTGGTAGAGTATGTGGATATTGAAATCGGGTTTCCACGAGTGTAATTAAACATGTAAGTCAGTTCCATGCTGAAATTCAGAAAAACAGATAAGTTCTTTATAATTTTTTGAGAGAACAGAGACAAAAATTAATTTAATAATTTGGCCGTCAACTAGTTGGAGCTAGGAATATAGACCTATAAGTGCCGTCTTGTGCTCCGTTCAATTTTTAAAATTTTAATTTTTCCTGTGGACTGTTGGAAATTGAGTTTGTTGACAGTTGCCATGGCAACTTATGACGTATTGTAGAAGTCTGTGAGCTAGCTCTCTCGTGTTAAAACCCTAGACACCTAACCGTCGCCGGATCGATGAATACGCGATACTACATAGTCTGTCTCTTTGTAACGCGCGCGCCAATGACAGTGTCGTTGCTTGTNGAAATCTAACGCAGTGTAAAAGCGAGAAGTCGAAAACCAACACCCGCGCATAAGTAGTTTCTTTGATGCTATGCCACCTGAGAATCCTGAGAAAATATTCCGAATAACTTTTCTCCTTGTCTTTCTAAGTAATGACCCGGCCATGTAACATATTCTCATAATCTGAGAATAATCCAGGTTGTGATAATTTTCTGCAAAGCGACAGCTGAGTCACGTGACGCAACTGCACGTTTCTGATTGGCCGAGAGGCCATCTTGCTGGCGACGATGACGTGAGCTGTTGACCGCTTGAGTGAGCGCAAGAAAGTCCACATGTTTATTCGCGTCACAGAGTTGCTAACTATTGTCCAAACATCCATCCGCTTAACTGCTTCCTCTGCGAGCCTGGCACTTTGCTTGTCACGGCACAGGTTGGGTCGTGTTGTCTTTTCTTGGAAAGATGTAGTTCCTAACGTCAGCGAGACGACTTCAAAAAGTTCGATACTAACAAAGTTACTTTTTTGTAGCACTAAAGAACGGTTCTGTAAATGCATGCAATTATCACGAGGCATATAATTTTGAAACTATGATTGATTATTCGTTATTTGTCACTGTAGTGACTTGTCGATGGTCCCAGCATTACTTGTCTCAGAATTAGCTGATTTAACGAAACTTCTATACAGCGAGAGCTATGGAGCTTTTTAGAGGTTAATTATTTACTTTCGATACTGTCGTTTCCGACTGGTCCGTATTTCATTCAAAAGAAGTTGTTAACTAACTATTTTTCCTTCCTACCTGTCGGCTCTAAAGACCTCGTTGTTAAGAGGCGTCCAAGTCTCTTAACTCAACTCCTGCCTACCTGCATTGGCGTATAACAAAAAAAACACGTCATAAAATACTACGTAAACCAGACATTGCTTTATTCCCCAGGTTGTTAAGAAATAAATGGCCAAAATAGACGTTGTCAGTCTTACGTTATCTCTGCCGTATATTGTACAGGACGGAGAGGATCGAGATAAATGCACTTGGAAAGTCGCAACAACACGACATTGTACAGTGCTGGGTGGTTTACGAATCGTTTAGCTGCACGAGCTCACATTGTGACACGCGACTGTACAAAGTACAGGCTGTTTCGTCTAACAAAGTACGTTGGAAATCAACTTTCGAAAAATGTCACTGCTGCCAATCCTGCACACTGACTGAGGTGTGTGAAGTTGGTAATGACGGAGGCGAAGTAGTTCCGTGTCTTGACGTCCAATTAAAAGTGCTATGTGAATGCTTATATTATTTCTGTTTTATCTTTATTTTTAAATGCATAAAGTACTAAGATTGGGAAAATAGGTAAAATATTTACTTTCATAATAATTTTAGAGTTTCGCTTGACCAACACACAAATTAAGCGATCAGGCCCATGGCAATGTTAATTGTAGATATGGCGTAAGAATACACAATGTGCATACAAGTAGATCTATAGTAGGTCTTTCAAAAGTGTTCACACTTTACCGTGAAACGACTGTACCAGAATGTGGTGAACGCACTGGGTGTAGATGCAACTGCAGGACGGATAGGGCTTCGCTGTTTGAAAAATATCGTGTTGGTGTAACATTTAATGTAACGGAAATAGCGTGGACGAAGATGGCTTCACTTGTGAGCGTCAACATTTTTCTATAATAGAAAAGATATCAGTTGTCTGATGTAACGTAGTATGTTGGTTGAAACTTCTGTCTAGGAGTTTGAATGACTTTTGCCCGGCTCCTTGAGACAGGGTGGGTACACACAACTTTTACCTTCTAAACCTATCCTTGCCAAACACCGCACACGACACCGGAAATCTCGATGAGAATGTTCACAACTAGCAGAAAAAACATAGCCTCACTAGGGAAACTCAATAGGAAATACTACCAAGAAATAATGCAGTCGAACACAAGACACTTGTTGAAAAAAAATAATGATTTACTTAAGCCAAAGATATTTTTTTGTGACATCAGAAATACTTTGGATGAAGCTGAAAATCCAATCTCAATAAAGTATGCCAATTTTTAAATCAATGAAAAGTAAATTTTTGTGTGTTCATCAGATAACAGTTAATACCTGTTATAACGAGCTAGACTAGCGATGCCCTTAGCATCGCTAGTCTAGCTCGTTATGCGCATTTCAGAAATTAAGTTAAAATAGTTATTTTAAAAATAATTGCAAATCACATTAAAGTTGAAATAAAAAAATTATATGTTCTCCATTCAAAGATAACGTGGTAGAGTCTGTGGATATTGAAATCGGGTTTCCACGAGTGTAATTAAACATGTAAGTCAGTTCCATGCTGAAATTCAGAAAAACAGATAAGTTCTTTATAATTTTTTGAGAGAACAGAGACAAAAATTAATTTAATAATTTGGCCGTCAACTAGTTGGAGCTAGGAATATAGACCTATAAGTGCCGTCTTGTGCTCCGTTCAATTTTTAAAATTTTAATTTTTCCTGTGGACTGTTGGAAATTGAGTTTGTTGACAGTTGCCATGGCAACTTATGACGTATTGTAGAAGTCTGTGAGCTAGCTCTCTCGTGTTAAAACCCTAGACACCTAACCGTCGTCGGATCGATGAATACGCGATACTACATAGTCTGTCTCTTTGTAACGCGCGCGCCAATGACAGTGTCGTTGCTTGTCAACTCGGTGCTCGCCCCGCTCTGTCGGGAGGCAGCAGTGTCCGGCGGGCAAGTACGCAATTTTTCGAGATATTGAGAATATATTCATCGTTTTGATGAATGGTTAGGGTTTGTGTATACTTTTTGGTAACTGGTTGTAATAATTTTTTGCAGATTTATGTCATGGCTTCTAAATGTTCGCTGTGTGATGACAATATTAGGCATTTATTACTGGAAGAGGAAGACATCAGTCCATTGGTGGCTTCATCTGATAGTGAAAATTAAGACAATGTGACGATCGATGATGTGGAAACTGACATTCAAGATGACCCCTCCGACCAAGAGGACAGACAGTTAAATGCTCAAGGGTCTTCCTCATCTTATTTACCGGACCATGTGATTGAGCGACTATAACCTCCTGTTCCAACGGAAGAGAGTTCAGCTAGTATTTCAAGTATCTGGACCATATCTCAAAGTAATATCCGCAGTCGGAACCGTCATGTTTAGGCCACGAGCAAAGGGCGTAACTTCAGGCAGAGCGGCTGCAATAAACATTGTATGTGTGGACAGAGGACCATCTCGTGCTGTAAGGGGGATGGTGGATCAATTGTTACTATTTGAACAATTTATGACTGATCAGATATTTGAAGAAATTGTGAAATGGACCGATTCGGAGATTGCAATAAAGAAACAAAGCTATCAGCAAATTACATCTACGCAGAATTACACATGCAAAGAAGAGATCAGAACACTCATGGGTATTCTGGTGTTAACTGCAGCTCTGAAAGACAACCACCTTTCCCTCGACGAATTGTTTAACACTGAGTATTCTGGTACTAGATATGTGTCATGTATGAGCAAAGAAAGGTGTGACTTCCTTTTGCGATGTCTTCGCTTTGATGATAAAACAATTCGCTGACAACGGCAAAGATATGATCCATTTACACCCATAAGAGACATGCGGAATATGCTCATTACACAGTGTCGTCAGAACTATATACCTGGAGCAAATGTGACAATCGACGAGCAGTTATTGGCATTCCGAGGTAGGTGTCAATTTCGAATGTACTTTCCAAATAAACCTGCAAAATATGGCGTTAAGTTGGTAATGGTGTGTGGTAGTGGCACAAGACATATGATCGATTGTTCACCATATCTCGGAAAAGGGAGAGATACGTGGGGTGTGCCTTTGAGAGAGTACTTTATCAAGGAACTTACTCGCAGTATACATGGCACGAACAGAAACGTTACTATGGATAACTGGTTCACGTCAGTACCACTAGCGAAGCAATTACTTCAGCAGCCTTATAAATTAACAATTGTGGGGACATTGCGAGCTATCAAAGGAGAAATCCCCAAATAAATAAAGAACAATTGGTCCAGAAACGTTAATACATCTATGTTCTGTTATGATGGCCCCCTTGCACTCCCTTCGTACAAGCCTAAACCTTCAAAAATGGTTTATGTATTATCTTCTTGTGATGAGGAAGGCACAGAAAATCGGGTATCTAAGAAGCCGCATATGATTGAATTTTATAATAGTACAAAAGGTGGAGTAGACACATTTGACCAAATGTGCTCGGCGATGACATGCAACAGAAAAAACCAATCGGTGGCCTATGTGTGTTTTGTACGGCATGATCAATATATAATGTATTAACGCCTACATCATGTANCTTGCACTCCCTTCGTACAAGCCTAAACCTTCAAAAATGGTTTATGTATTATCTTCTTGTGATGAGGAAGGCACAGCAAATCGGGTATCTAAGAAGCCGCATATGATTGAATTTTATAATAGTACAAAAGGTGGAGTAGACACATTTGACCAAATGTGCTCGGCGATGACATGCAACAGAAAAACCAATCGGTGGCCTATGTGTGTTTTGTACGGCATGATCAATATATAATGTATTAACGCCTACATCATGTATTGCCACAATGCTTCTACTCTAGGACACAAGGTAATTAGTCGTCGAGATTTTATGAAGAAGTTGCATTGGCGACTAGTAGAACCCTGGCTCAAAATACGACTGAACATTCAGACAATGCTGACGCACATGAAAAATAAAACTCAAGACATATCAGCTGTCAAGACAGGTGAAGGTCAAACCGAAGGTCAGCCTACGTCCAGCAACGCAACGTCAAGCAATAACACTCAACCAACAGAGGCAGAGGCACCAAATATGAGGAAAAAAAAGTTTGCGGTCTTTGTTCCTATAAACAGAGGCGCATGACAAAGACTTATTGCTCAAAATGCAACATAGCAATTTGTGGTGAATATAAGGTTGAATTTTGCTTAACTTGCGCTTCAAAAAATTAGTTTTTGTATTTTTTTCTGGGAAGAGAGAACCCTATAGTTTTAGTTCGCCAAAGAAGAAAAGGCTGTGTTATGTTTTAAATTTTTAAAAAACATTTTCCTAAGTATGTTGTCAGTTATGATCTGTAGACAAATACATGTAGCACGCATATCGTGTGTCTGTAATTGTCTGCACGCTAGGTCCGCGAGCCTCAGAGGGAAGACGGCAGGAAGACATCCCCAGCATACTGGAGGGTGCTAGCCGAGTCTGCGAGTTCAACATTTTCCAGAGCATCAAGAATTTACCACTGAATTCGTTAAATTTAGCGTCCTACGACACGAGCTTCAAGTCCTGTTCCATTTAATCCCTTAAGTTTCAGTCCGTAAATGTGACTTTTCAGGACATGTGCATAATGAAAAAAACAGTATCGCTGGGAGTGTATATGAGTGATGGGGATCAGAAATGGATTCTGTACAATAACTGCAATTTAAAATATTTACTATGATGTTTAATAAGGATACACGTATGAGTGCCTGGGTTTACTCGCAGTGGTTAGACGTTTATTTATTTCTTTAACGTACCTATTTATTTGGTGTTTTGGGTGCGCCTCAACAACGAAAAGACTGTTGATACAGGAATCGGGTAGGAATCTGTCAGGATGAAGTATTAAGGATACATCTCGCCTGGAGTGATTTCGGAAAACTGTGGAAAACTGAGATCAGAACAGCCGGACTGCGAATCGAACCCAGGTCATCTCGAATACGAGTGAAATTGTTTACCACTTGGCTACCTCGCCCTGTAAGGAAACCCTCAAGTCCCACAAAACCCACAAGTTACGCTGTTGCAGTCTACTTGCGGTTTCTTCACATACTGTGGCGGCATCTGATACGGAACTCTGGAACTCCGTACAGCTTAGTCGTATTTATAATAACAGCTAAGAAAGCATATGAAGTAATATGTTACAGGGTTTAAAATGTTAGTTTATAAGTAAAATATAATACGAATTAATTGTGTTATGTTTTATAAAAATTATTTACGACTAAACATAATGCTATACAATCACTTAATGCGAAATGCTTTATGACAAATATTCGATAATTGCGTGTTAAACTCCTATTTGATACTAATGAGTGTATTTTTAAATGATAAAATATTACTATAACGACATCAAAATTTATTTTCAATACGAAATAATATCTTTGGGCTCCATATATGTGGCTTGTTTTTCAAAGTTGCAGGAATCCTGGCAGTACGTGCAAAGAAGAAAAGGGAGAAGCCTAAACTATCTCACAGAGAGAACAAAAACTTGAGCAAATAAACGCACGTTTCACGTATTATTGTAGCAGAATTTCAGCGTCTAGAAAGGTTTAACNGAACAAAAACTTGTGCAAACAAACGCACGTTTCACGTATTATTGTAGCAGAATTTCAGCGTCTAGAAAGGTTTAACTATGAAACTCCAAACTCCACGTACGCTGCTACGAGTACAAATACAAGAAGAAGATTTCAGACAGGAATTGTAATTGCAAATGAAAATTTAATGAGAAATAACGCCATGTCAAATAAAAGTAATTGGAAGATTCTTCGTGTTGTTGAAGATTTTAAAATAACATGTTTTAACAATACACCGATGGCAAGAGAAGAAATTCAGTAGTTAGCTCAGATGAGACCCAGATGTGGAACCTATAGTAGGTAGGCAGGGTCCTGTCTCGTGCCAGCGGGTTATTACAGATGGAACACATCGTTCTGACGAGCAGGAACAGGGAACGAAGCGGCCATGGCATGCATGAAGAAGGAACTACCCCGGCAGTGGCCCGGAGTGATCGGGGAACCTCGGCAAGCTGTGGAAAACAGAAATCAGGATGATTAGACTGGGAATCGATGGAACCCGGGTCCCGCCGGACGAGAGTCCATTCGATTACCGATACACCACCTCGCTTGTTACAGGCAACAGCATGTCATTAAACACACCACATGTGTGTGAATGCGTGCACGATAGTACTTGATTATGTAACTCTTCGAAACTGCGTTTGTTTCGTGCCGCAAGCTTACAATTAACTAATTTCCAGGGCGTTGCCATTAATTGTTTCTGACTCGACACACAACAGCGACTGAATAACTGTGGCACCGCCAGTTTCAGGCAGTGTTGGTGAATGTCCGGTTGTTACGGCAAGCTACTGTGATCCAACACGACAGTACTTCAACGTTACCAATCACAAACATTTCCGACCATCATCATTAATTTTAAAAACTTCCCTAACTGTTTGGAATTAATGGTAATTTTTGACATTAATTAATTGCATATGAAAGAAAGACATCACGCATACATGGGAATTATAAATGTTTTTATTGGCGTATGGGTAAAGACAAAAAACAGATTAGTTCTTGTAGTTTAACCTTGACCTGTCAAGTCCCGTTACGCTAAGATTTATTTATACATGGTCATTGCGATTGTAAATGAGGTCAACTTTGAAAGCAGGCTGTCTGAAGTGATAGCGGGTACATATAAGGCACTGATTTACATCATTCATTTGCGACGTTTACAGTACACTTCCACAGCAAAAGTTATTTTGCTAAAAACCAGACCTTCGTTGTGTGTAATGTATGTTTCTGGTGCCAATAAAAGACTGCAAAATGAGCCAATGAGCAAACGGTGGCGGGAAGACTGTATGGTTATACTTTCAGCCAACGAGTCGACAGTATAGTACATTCGTGGTTTCTTCACATTTTAAAAATCAAACCTTTGAAAAACCACCCCATTAACGATGTGTGTGGTTGTTTACTAAATATGTAATGTATCACAAGCGTTTTGCACTTCTGTTAACATAAATTATCTTATTTTTGGTTTAATTTAACTTCTACTTATATTGCTTTTATAAATGATTACGTTTAATTTATAATTAATACGAATTAAAACAGAGAGGAAATAGTTCTCGTGCAAAATATTATTACGCTGAGTGCGCACGAATACGGTGCGTTGTCGCTTTGGTGTACTTTTCTAGACTTGGTTAAGTTTGTTTGCACGAGGCGGAGGAATATCGAGGAAGTAGAACTTTAGCAGGGCTTTAGAAAAGTTGGAAGTAAACATGAATGGACTATACACGAGAACCGACGACTATTCGTCATCTCCAGGTTTACATTTGACCCGACTTACGCAGATTCTCCAAACATGTCTCCACGCTATGAATCTGGACCGGATCTCTTACCAACTGCAGAAGCTGCCACAATTCTTATATTGTTGACTGGTCTCGTGACCTACGTCGACCAGTGGAGGAAACACAGGAAGACCTCTCATACGCAGAAGAATCAGTGTCCAGATAACAGGCGCAGCAAAATAAAATATTTCCCGCTTTCCGATCTTTTATAAACAAAACAGTTATGCGTGACTCATTTCACAATGTGTAACGTTTTAGTGTGTGCAGCCTCCTACGCCGGTGTAAAAGAGTAGAACAAAGTAGAGCTAAATGAAACACAATGCACACTTGAGCTAAGTAAAGTTCACTTTGTAGAAAATCCCCANAGTAGAACAAAGTAGAGCTAAATGAAACACAATGCACACTTGAGCTAAGTAAAGTTCACTTTGTAGAAAATCCCCAATAACTAATATAAGTGTTATCTGAGCGATAATAAGGCGAGACAGAATATGTAAACATCGTTATAATCATTGTCGTATTTATGCCATTCCTTTTAGATTTACAATTCATCTTATGAACTGATTATAACGTAAGCTGGTTCCTGTTGTTCAAGGAGACAAACGTAAAATAATGTTTAGCAAAAGACCAACGTCTGTGGCTGTACTACAGTATAAACTAGGTAGAATATTTTCTGAAACATTTTTTTTATAAATAAGTCAACTCACAGTGTAATTAGGAAGGAATGGAGTGGAGTGTAGAGATTTGGGCGGCTCTTAATATCGAGGTCTTGAGACGTGTGTCCAGTATCTTGTTATAGATGCGTGGTAGGATAGTTGACAAATACTTATCGTCATTTACGGGTTATTACCTATCTTCAATATTTAAACATTGACAATATGCATTTTTTTAAATTTACACTCAGCCACTGTTGTGTATTATCTAATATATAAAATTCTCCCGTCNCATTGACAATATGCATTTTTTTAAATTTACACTCAGCCACTGTTGTGTATTATCTAATATATAAAATTCTCCCGTCACAGTGTTAGTCACTGAACTCCTCCGAAACGGCTGGACCGAGTTTTATGANCATTGACAATATGCATTTTTTTAAATTTACACTCAGCCACTGTTGTGTATTATCTAATATATAAAATTCTCCCGTCGCAGTGTTAGTCACTGAACTCCTCCGAAACGGCTGGACCGAGTTTTATGAAATTTTTTTATGTATACTCGGTAGGTCTGAGAATAGATTTATATCTATTTTTTACACCCCTAAGTAATAAGGGTGGCCACCGCCAAACAATTTTTTTTTATTGTTTGAACAAAATTTTTATTTTTTATTTTTTTATGATGTGGCATCAAAAATACATACCCTCCTAAATTTTCACCCTACTACAACCAACAATTATTTTTTTATAGCGATATTAGTAATTTAATAAATTTTACCCTAGGTCGATAACTGATCAATTATCATCGATCATTTATCGATCTAGGTTACAATTTATTCCCACCAGGTGTCTCCCAGTGACACAGCACGGAGTACCCGGCCTCCACTAAGTAATAAGGGTGGCCACCCCCAAACAATTTTTTTTTATTGTTTGAACATAATTTTAATTTTTTTATGATGTGGCATTAAAAAATACATACCCTCCTAAATTTTCACCCTTCTACCAACAAAACCTTATTTTTTTTATAGCGATATTAGTAATTTAATAAATTTTACCCTAGGTCGATAACTGATCAATTATCATAGANGGGGGGGGGGGGGTAAACTTGACTGGACGGCCGCTGATGTGTCTAAGAGCATTAGATTATGTCTGTTAGATGGAGTAGGGGAGAGGAGGGAAAGTGGCCATCAGCTGTGACTCCGCTGGAGAGTGCTGCACTCTATGGCGAGGATTTGAAACAGTGAAGAGGGAAGCCACTAGTGTTCTGACAGCATCTCAGCTGCTTCTCTTACAACTTACTAGTTTTATTAATTTTTTTGTGGTTTTGTTCATGCCTGAGGTAAGCTAAGTAATGATTACTGTTAATTTTATCTCAGTACGTGGTAGGTTTAAAATTATTTACTACAATCCCACTGAAAAGTACGTATTAGGCTTTGAAAGTATAAATGAGTAGATATGTTAGTGTTTAATTAAGACAGGCTTCTGTGTAGTGTCGTCTAAGAGGACAAAGTGGCCGGCCAGCCAGTTTGAACTAACGGATTGGAACACTCACCACTTGAGAGTGCAGTGATTGCAGTTAGTCAAGGAGAGGCAATACTATTCGACATGGATAGCAACGCCAGCAAGATCACCGTCGCTTGTCGCTTCTACCTGCCAGCCGGTCAAGGGCCTGTATTACGACATCTCGGTAAAAGTAGCTGATAACTATCTACCTGACCTGATAAGCCTTGCCGGGTATATCTACCTCTGTTGTGTATTACGACCACCCGGTAGCAACCGAATAGCTATCAGGTAGTTATCAGGAAGTGCCGGAAATAACTGGCGCGGTTCTTCGGAGGTTGGTAATGAAATAGTCTCTTGCAGGGCAAATTTAAGTAAAAATTACGAGCCTTAGTTTTGTGAAACTGATTGTGTGTTGTTATTTTTGTTCTATGTGTTGATGCTATGGTTGGCTAATACAGCCTATAATATAATTATTGATAAGTGGCAAACTCCGCAATGGAAATTACAAATGAACACTGCAGACTTGCATGGAATATAACATAGGAGTGTTTTCTATAATAATGTCGAATGTCAATGCAGACCTAAGTACAGTAGATATTTATGTTGTTTCTGGTGCATTTCCTTTCACTACTCTTGCCACGTGGACTTCAGTTATTGACACTGCACGACCATACATTTGTTAACAATGGCAGATAACTTGCCGGTTTTTTGCTCGCTAGGTATTAATATTTCTCTTTTCAATCGTAAAATAATACCGGTTGGGAGATGAATAAATTGGTTATACCAGTTTGTTAACTAGGGACGGTCCTACTAGCTGAAAGTACATGGAAGTGGCCCATAGAGCCGTATATTACCAGGGAGTTGAACCCATAACCCCTCACACCGTGAGCTTGTATTCCATCCAACTACACCACAGATGTTGGCCACTCTCGTTCATAAGTTACACTTGCCACAATATTTTGGTTAACATAGTGCCAGTCAAGGGCAGTTTGCACCACCTGCTTCATTTAATTTCAAATTAATATTTAGAAGTTGTTCCCTGCACATTACAATATTCTTTGTAAATTACGTTGTTATAGTTTGTTCGCAGTAAATTGAGAATTATCGAAAGCCCTGCTTGACATTTACTTCTATGCATTTTGTGTATTCTTCCACCACACGTAAAATTCTCATAGCCATGCGCCTAACCACTTTATTCATACGCCGGTCAAGTGAAATTTTAAAATTATTAGAAAAGTATGTATTATACAAATTTGCTAATTTTTATGCTTATATGCATTAAAAACCGAAAGCAAAAGAAATCATTTCACTACATATTCACAAATGCTTACCTAGCAGTTGTCATTCAATGTCAGGACGTGGAACTACCTTTTCCTCTGGCGTTACCAACTTCATATTCCCCGTTGCAGGCACGGGCTGCAAAGCAAGTGTTGTCATCAGCTTCAAAGTTAGCACGAACACAGTGTTCAGTCGGAGTTAGTTGTGGACAGCGAGGTGAGCAGAGCGTGGCGTGTGTTGCAGACACACAGAAAGGCGGCGAGGGCGAGGTGAAGGTGTACAACCGGCGCTGGGTCATGCTCGCCATATTCGCCTTCTGCGCGACCAGTAACGCCATCCACTGGCTGCAGTTCTCCATCATCACCAACATCATCGTCAGATACTACAACGTGACGAGTCACGCCGTCAACTGGACCTCCATGGTCTACATGGCGGCCTACGTGCTGCTCGTCTTGCCGGCATCGTGGTTGCTCGACAAGAAGGTATGGCCTCTCTCTCTCTAACATCATAGTCTCTCCACGGTTCCTTCCCCACTCCCCCTTACTCAGTCAAACCTTTCAAATATCACCCCATGCACGACGTGTTTGGTCGTTTCCCAAGTACCTCATCCATCACAACCGTTTTATACTTGTGTTAACATAAAAGTATATCATTGTTTGTTAAATTTGACGTTTACGTATCATTAAAATACCAATTTTAACCTTTAATTTTTTTATTAATATGAAAAATACAGGAACAAATAAGGTGTGTTGGTAATGCCTGGTAATAAATAGTTCTCACGCAAAATATTATTAAACTGAGTGCGCACGAATGCGGCGCGTTGTCTCTTTGGCGTGATTTTCTAGACACGGTCAAGCTTTGCTAGTTCGAGACAAAGGAATATCCTGAAAGTAGAACTTTATAGCAGGGTTTCAGGAAATTTCGAATTGACCCTGAACGTACTACTTACATAAGCCTTTCTCTGTTATTTTAATGTGGACCCACAGCCACAGTAATGTAAATGCACTTCAAGTGTGAACTCTAATAAAACTTTGCGCTTTACAATAAAAATTTTTTTAAAAATAATTAACAGTGTCATTACTAAAATATTGTTAAAATCCAGTTATGCTTCCGCGTAGCCTAACTTAGTGCAGAGAAATGATTACAGCTGAGTTATTTTCTTGAAATAATAAAGTTACAATGACAAGTTCTACAATGATTGAAGATATTTGTCAATATACATATTGTACAGGAATTTAGTTTGATAATGAACACTGTACGTATTGGATCATCTCCAACTTCAAATGCATACACCAGTAGTGGAAACTACTGTATATCATTAAATGCATATGTTGCTTACTTGTGTCTCGTTTTGAATATGCAGTCGTGGGTTTTTTCTGTTATTCACATACAGTCAGTGTTTGTATAGTAATGATTTCCGGTGATAAAGAAGTAATTCTAGCTGGTAGACTCCTAAGTGCAACCCAAACTGCTGACAGTGAAATATATTTTTATTTAAAAAATAGCATTTACTTAAAACGTTCGTATTTAAAAACTAGCAAGGCTCTGTTAGGCATATTAGTGTGTTATGTGTGTCTCGAGTTTCACAAATATAATCAAAATACACATAACCGCTGATAGAAAAAATTAAGGCCAGAGCTTTAACTCATACATAGTTCTCAGTCATTTATACCAAATAGACGGGCTTACATCTTCTGTACAGGTTTTCTTTCCGTAATTATATTGTTCGTATTTGCTCGACGTGACGAAAAATTATAAATTTAATGTGCCATAAATGATAGATTATCATATAGTCAGCACTTTTGAAACCAACCTTTTGCAAACATACAGCTCATAACTGCATACATGCTGCAGCATATGCATGACGGCTGCCTGTTAAGTTGCCATCAATAAATAAGAATAGTTGCAGGACTGCTGCGAGTATAATACTTGAATTAATGGCCACTCAAATAAGTCATTATTGATTTATTGGCTTTAGAGTAAGAATATGCGTATAAGTAAGGTTTATTCTACTCATGCTAGGAAGAAAACGAGACTTATTATGGGAGAGTTGGGCATAGGGGAAATTTTCACCGATAGGTGCGCAGTGTTCCAAAAGGTAACTATTAATTAAAGTTTTAAACCACGTGAATAATAAAAAAGAAGTATTTTACTTAATTACAAAGATATTTTATATTTGATTTATGATATTGCAATTATTCTGTTTTTAATGTAGAAAATAGAGAAAATCTGGTTCCTTGCTGACAAAAGCGCTTACCTAATAGCGAAAATTTTCTCTTTGCCAAACTTTGAACATAGATCTTCGTAATGTGTAGTACGAGTAACCTATGTAATAGTAACACATACACATTATTAAACATTCTACTATATCCTTGGATGGCGCGTGAATAAAATGGTGAAGCCAATATCAATGTTAACATTACATACGGTGTAGGAATACAAGATGAGAGGAAAGGTAGATCCTTAGTAGGGCTTCAAAAAGTGCTGAAGTAAGTGTGAAAAGCGTACAGTACCCACTTAGCGCATACGTCGCCTGTGTGTCGATGTGCGGCGGTGACAAGGTGTGGACACAGACATACACGATACTTGATGATACACATTTGACCAGGTGTGGGCACAGACATACACGATACTTGATGATACACATTTGACCAGGTGTGAGCACAGACAAACACGATACTTGTGATACACAGGTGACAAGATGTGGGCACAGACATGCACGATACTTGATGATACACATTTTACCAGGTGTGGGCACAGACATACACGATACTTGTGATACACAGGTGACAAGATGTGGGCACAGACATACACGATACTTGATGATACACATTTGACCAGGTGTGGGCACAGACAAACACGATACTTGTGATACACAGGTGACAAGATGTGGGCACAGACATACACGATACTTGACGACACACAGGTGACAAAGGCCACCCGCACCTCCAACTACTGCTACGTCAAAATGGCGTCACAGGCTAGCAACACGCTGGAATGCCGTTCGCCAATCCGCGCGTGGTAATCTACTCGCTAGTGGGTAGCCCAGCCAACAGGGAACATTTCACAGTACGCAGTGGCCAATGGGGAACACGGCCCTTTTACAGAACCTCGCGCAGCACGTCAGGAAATGAGTATGCCAAGTTTAAAGGAACCGCGACGCTTTTTTGCCTGTGTGCACTTCCTGGTGTGTGGTGCAGCTGTGAGGTTTCCATCGTGTGCGCCGCTCTCCAATTGATGTCGGGTTGTTACAGCCACATGTACACTGGAGAGTCAAAAAACTGGCATAGGCGTGCGTATGCAAATAACAGAGGTATGGAACCAATCAGAGTTTCGCGATGTGGTCGGCAGCGCATATATAACACAACAAGCGTCTGGCAAAGTTGCTAGATCGGTTACTGCTGCTATAATGGCAGGTTATCAAGATTTAAGTGCGTCTGAACGTGGTGTTATAGTCGGTGCACGAGAGATGGGACATAGCATCTCCGAGGTAACGATACAACTTGGATTTTCGCGTACGACCATTTCATGAGTGTACCGTGAATATCGGGAATCCTGTAAAACATCAAATCTTCGACATCGCTGCGGCCGGAAAAATATCGTGAAAGAACGGGACAAATTACGACTGACGAGAATCATTAAACGTGACAGACGTGCAACCCTTTCTCAAATTGGCGCAGATTTCAATGCTGGGGCATCAACAAGTGCCAGCGTGCGAACTAATCAACGGACCATCATTGATATGGGCTTTCGAAGCCGAAGGCCCACTCGTGTAGCGTTGTTGACTGCACGACACAAAGTTTTACGCCTCGCCTGGGCCCACCAACACCGCAATCGGACTGTTGATGACCGGAAACACGTTGACTGTTCTGACGAGTCTCGTTTCCAATTGTATCGGGTGGATGGACGTGTACGGGTATGGAGACATCCTCATGAATCCATGGACCCTACATGTCAACAGGGGACTGTTCAAGCTGGTGGAGGCTCTGTAATGGTATGGGGCGTGTGCAGTTGGCGTGAAATGGGACCCCTGATACGTTTAGATATATACGACTCTGACAGGTGACAGATACGTAAGCATCCTGTCCGATCACCTGCACCCATTCATGTCCATTGTGCATTCCGACGGACGTGGACAATTCCAGCAGCACAATGCGACACCCCACACTTCGAGAGTTGCTACCGAGTGGATCCAGGAACACTCTTCTAAATTAAGACACTTCCATTGGCCACCTAAATCACCAGACATGAACATTATTGAGCATATCTGGGATGCCTTGCAACGTGCTGTTCGGAAGAGATCTCCACCGCCTCGCAATCCTATGGATTTGTGGACTACCCTGCAGGATTCAATTGTTATAATTGCCTCCTGCATACCCTCAGACATTAGCCGAGTCCATGCCACGTCGTCTTGTTGCACTTCTAACTGCTCACGGGGGCCCTACGCGATATTAGGCAGGTGTACCAGTTTTTTTGTCTCTTCAAGGGAGTTAGTTCCACATTAACACCGGACACACATGCACTTCAAACTGTGTGACACTGAGAAAGTCAACGGGTATGGCAAAATATCGCAGTGCGTGGGTTTAGGAAACAAAATAAAAAAAAGAATTTGAATTATTTATTATATTTTTTATTGAGTTATATTATTCAGAATATTCTTGAAATCTGCAACCATGATCTACACCAATATTTATACAGTCTATACTTAGTATTTAAAAAAATTTCAAATTTTTTATTGCGGATATAAATTACATAATATGTACATGTGTTAAACAATTTTCTTAAAATTAACAAAATAATATTATTTCCCACTATATAATACTACAATTCTTGTATTTAAAAAAACTGCTTGTTTTTAAACAAAAATTTTCCGGAGGAGCTTTCAAGAAGATGAAATTATTTTAAATTTAACAAACGTGATTTTGTTTTTATTTTTTTACTATAAATTTCTACATATTCCATTTTATATATTTGAAAACAATAATTTTTCCGTTTGTACTGATTTTGGATTCTCTATACCTTATTGTATAAAGACCAGCCAACAATGTTTAATTTGAAAAGTATTATATTATATAATCTATTGCTTTTTTGGGATGCTTTTGTTAATTCAGAAATAAAGTCGACAAACAAGCACATAAAAATGTTTAAATTAATTTCAAACTCAGTTATTGATTTTATATTTTGGAAATTCACAGATAGCTAGACACTTTCCTTGCCATTAAATGCGTGCGTTAAGTACAGCTTATCACAGTGCCCTGTCCCTTGCGTTCTCACACAACACAGCCACACATACTGTATTCACAAGAGGAGCGGTACTACTGTACTGTCTGGAAGATATGCAGCCCGCATAGCTGGCCAACCTTGCAGTGGTTGCCTACCATCAGGCACTGAGCAACACGCGACGCCTGCTTGATTTATTCATGTGGCCTTATGAATGAAATATACTTTTATTCATCCTCTTGACCAACCACGCGAGTTTTGCCATTCGGTTTACAACCACTATGTACACCTCAGTTGTGGGAAAGCGAACCAAGACTTAAAGTGGAATGGAGTAATCTGTGTTCCCGCGTTGTCGTTGTATTATATGATATAGTTATATCGCCTACTGGGAAAAACATGTTTTTTGTAGAGTCATTATTCTGTTTGCAGTTACTGATAAGAAATTAAGTGATCGATAATTTAATTGTAACTAGCAAAATAACACTATTAAACACTCACATTAAATAGAGCACATACAATATTCTGCAGTATTATGTAAATAATACATGATTGAATGCCTACTTAGACATATTTTATCGTTTTGATAAAGTCTGACGGAAATAAATTACGCATATATAGACGCTCGGATTTTATGTTTTAACTTATAGTTGTTCACTTTATTCTACGTTTTCAGACTGGACTGTCCTGCACAATACCAGAAATGCAAATAATTTTTTCCAGAAAACCCTTTAAATTACATAATTTGCAGGACATGATTGATTCCGTACAAACTTAAATAAGTGTCAAACAATTTTAACCAATAAATGCAGTGATGTACAAAGTAAAGTGGAGTAAGGAATTTACTTTTTTTTTAAACAATTGGAGACCATATTTTATCACACGCTTAGAACCAAAACAGAAATACGCAATATAGTAAATAAAACTGCATCGTGCAGAAATCAATATCACAGGGGCACACATCTATAAAAACTAAAGCGATGACATTCTAGTAAACGCTAAAAATGATCACTGTAAAATATGTGTATAAGGCACTGTACGTGAAGAATGTGTCTATTCGTGTTAAATTACACAAATAAACAGTCATATGTTATGGGAAAGTTATGGAAAGGATTTTATGTGGTAGGGACATTAGAGCTGCTACCAGGAAGTAAGAATAATGCTAGCAACTCCTGTTTTTTGTCACACACGATTACTTCAGTGATAGAGGTGACTTAGGAGTTACTTTCAAGCCCGGAGGTAGCCCACTGGGTTTGAATCCTCATTTAAAGTTTACGTTTGTTTAATTCGTAAGCAATCCTTTTTCCTGGTTGACTTAAAGGCATGGAAGCGCTGATGTTAATAAACGCTGACTGAAAAACTCACATAAATTCAACTTGGTGGAAGGGAGGCACCGCAGAACTACATTTCATATGCCACCTCCAGACATGAAAAAATAGTAGGCTGATATGGAAAAATACACTGTTAAGTTGAACGGGGTAGTTTTATGCAGATATTATGACAAGTGACGATGACGTTAAGCCACACAAGCAGCAGTCAACCTATGCTTACGAATGAGATTATATTTGCAGACCAATGCTACGGACAGCAACAAAGAACCGTAGAGTACATGGCATCCGGTGAACAACACTCTTGTAAGCTCTATTTGCAGGATTTGCATATGCTGTGACTACGCATCGTGAAACTACTAAGAAATTTCTAGAACATTGTCACCACACAATTACAAATGGACCAAGTGAATGCGCCATAAGAAAGAGAATTCCTTTTTTTTTTTTTTTTTTTTTTTTTTNGCGTAAGTCAAGCTGGTTTTCAAATTTCCCCCATGCTGAAAAGGCAGCGTATCCAGAACCACTTTCTACTGGAAAACTCACAGTGTATCAGATAGAGCACAAATATATATTGTAATGAGGTTTTGTGCCACTGTCGTTCGCCATCTTGGATGTCGTACCCGCGAACCTTGTTCAACAATCGCCTGTTAGGAGCGCTTTAATAGCTCTCGTTCGGCCGCCACGTTGATTCTCTTATCGCCTACTAGGGGCACCTGATTACTCCCCTTTGTTCAACCAGCCCATCTTTGATTCTGGAGATGACCACCAGAAGCGCTGCCATTATTTTTAGTCATCTTTCCAGAGGAAAAAAAGGCTTAAGAGATCTTTCCTGTCTGTGTGTGTTTTTGTATGATGTTCTGTGCATAAGTGAACCCCCTTTCTAATTTTGAACACATCAACCGAATTTCACCAAACTTGGTATACATATAATACTTAGTAAGGACACCTGATTTTCATATTTTTCGACAACATCGGGCACTTACTTGCCGAATGGCGGCTATTTTAAAATTTGGAAAGATATTTCATATCTTGGGGGCCATTCAACACATTTAAAACAAATTTTGTCTACTGGCAGAGCATCAAGTAAGCATAACATTCTTATTTGGTAAGCCATTTTGGAAAATAGCATAAGGTGAAGAAATAAAGATTTTATATTATATCTCAAAAACTATTAAACCATTTCTCACCCAATTTGGCAGGTGAGTGATTCTATGATGAGCCAAGTAAAATAAAATGATTGACTCGAGTACGTACTTATTTTCAAAATGGCGGCTAAACATATATTTTACGTTTATTTGGGACATTTACCATACCATTTAACCTGAAAGTATGTATTACAAGGATAATATATACCATCACACAACTTTTGTCTGCCATTTTGGAAGATAGTACCATACGATAAATAAAGTTATTATGTCGTATATCGGTAAAAATATTAACCGATTCCTACCAAAATTGGCAACCAAGTACTACTGATGCAGATGATGTTATGTAATATCTTTTAAGCATGTCATACACCTATTTTCAAAATGGTGGCCATATAGTAATTTTAGCTTATATTACTATATCGTCGAAACTATGTATTCAATTCCAACATAACTTTGTATGCTCGCAGTAGATGCTACAACTATCAACTGTATCTACACGGAACACCTTTTGTCCTCCGTTTTGCAAGATAGCGACAAGCAAATAAATAAATAAGGTTGTTATGTCATATCCCGGGAAACAATTGACAGACACCTACCAAATTTGGTCAACCAAAAGTACTGCCACAGATGGTGTAAACTCGTATGTGTTAAGCATGTCAGGTACTTATTTTCCAAATGGTGGCAAAATAAATATTTTAGCTAAGTATACTTTATCAACGAAACTAATTCCAGCTTAACTTTGTATGCAGGCAGTAACTGTTACAACCATCACATTTTTCAATGTAGAGCCTCATTCCTCTGCCATTTTGTAAGATAGCACAACCAATAAAACATACTGTTTTTATCTCATATGTCGGGGAACAATCAATCAATTCTTACAAAATTAGGGGAAGTTGTACTGGTTGTACTGTGGAATGCTATATTATTATATGTATGTTTAAGTATGACACTTATTTTCAGAATGGAGCCTATAAAATCAATTTAGTTGTGTGTGCTACATCTACGAAACTATGTAATCTATTATCACTTAACGTTGTATATTGGCATTATGCAATCAGCGAATGTGCTACTTCATTACTTTTTGACCTTTATTTATGAAGATCGCCAGACAAAATTTATGGCGGTTTTAAGCTCTATATCGAGGACCAATCAACCGATTCCCAACAAATGTTACACTGGAACATTAAAAATAATTTGTACCAAATTTTGCACACTATAAATACTACAGAAGACCGTGTAAACTTTCATGATTTCCATGGGTCAGACAACAATGTTCAAAATGGTGGGTATATAAATAATTTAGGCAAATTTGCTACATGTAATAAACCATTTAATAAAATTCAACCAAAATTTGTATGTATGTAGTAAACATTAGAAGCATCGTAGTATATAGATCCTTTGTTTTTGACAATTTCGAACAATAGCATCAAATAAGAAAATAAAGTTTTTTATGCCATACATCAGGGTCAAAACAAACGATTTTCAACAAATTCTTCTCACAAGTAGCGCTATGGTAGTCAATGCAAACTTAGGGCCTACGTGTTTTAAGTGCCACAGTCACTTGTTTGTAAAATGAAGACCCTGTAAATATTTTAGGTTAATCAACCCTACCATTCGATACATTAGACTGATTAAATCCGAAGTTGATTCTCCGAATTCGACCTCGATAATGCAGTGCATTTAAGAGATTTTCTGTGTTCGAGTCCCGGCAAGGAACGCGTGTCTTTGTCATTGTCTCACTACTGTTGTATCTGTTTCTGGTTTCATTTCAAATGTCATTGCTTTCAATGAGAAGTCAAGTCCTACCTATCAACTCAGCTTTCAACAACTTATTAAAAAAAAATTAATTGCACCCATGTTGAGAAAAGTAGGCTTATTAGTTATTTCAGTAACTTCTTGTTAAATTTCCAAAGTTCAAATTATTTTCCGGAGGAGGGATCGAACTGCCGGACTTTGTGTCGTCAATGCAGACGCCTTATACCACTCGGCTATATATTATTTTAAAGTTGACTTTATTGACATATTGACCGATACATGTTCCGTTGGACAGAGTGCGTGTGGCGTTTGACAGCGCGTGTCGTTGACGTTTGACGAGCTCAAGTTAGGCCTACTGGATGACAAACTCACAGTACACACGTGCGTGACATGCGAACTGAAGATGTGCCGCGGACCCTCCGACTACAGGTCGGCCACTCTGCCCCTGAGCTATGAGGGTAGGGCAGTTATCGGTGCAGGTAGGATAGTAAGGTATAAACATTGCTACACCAACACCTCTTTCATCATCATCATCATCATCTTAATAATTCAGAAAAGATTTTGTCTTTAATTTTAATACAAGAGGTGGACAAGTCTCGACGAGACTGATATAATAAACATATGACTGTCATCTCAGTATATATGCTCTCGTTTTTATTATCCTGTAGTTAATGAAGATTTATATAATTTGCATTATATTAAAAAAAAAATTTTAGTGCAAGGTATGAGTGAGGATGTGGGGAAGGAGTGTTAATTGAAGTCAAAAGTTTCGAGTCCTCCACACATCATATACGATACGTAAATTTCTTACTGATTATAAATACCATACATAAATTATTATTATTTTTTGAATGTTAACGTGCTTGTCTGCGACGTACAACGTACTCCCGTCATTTCTAACAAGGTTTTCCCAGATGCAAAATAGTAGCGAGAAAAAACGTAGTAGAATGAGAACCAGACGAATGTATTTACCAACAGTAGGAAGCAAAGTAACCCCTTGCTCGAAGGCCTGGAGACAGTCATCAGTAGAGGGATTATGGGAACTGACACATCGGGACCTGGGACCGGAGCGTCGGTGCTGTTCGTGCTATGTCATTCCGGTTGGCCGGTGGCCATCTTGTATCCGGGTGACCTTGACCTTTGATTATTGATATCTGACAAAAAAAAATCTAAACAAATCCAAAAAGTACAAAAAATTTTTAAGAAATCTTATTAAGAAATATGAAAAAAATTATTTAAAAATTTTCTTCAAAAAACTTACATTTCCAGAGGTCCCCCAAACACCCTCCACCCATACTCTTTCCATCATCTTGGTAGGTGCAGTCCACCATCTTGATAGGCATCACAGCGACCGTCAGCCATTTTTGTTTTTTTTCGTTTGTCGTTTGTTTATACATTGCTGGTACTGTCCCCACCCCTGACTCTCATTGGCTAATTGCCCACCCCGTTCCAATATGTTTAATTGCTCCACCAATGTTACTGAATGTTCCTTTGTTCCGACCAATCGGCGGCCTACTTTAATGGCGAGGGTGAACTATTTTTTCCCTTATAAACGCTTTATAAGACGCACCCCGAGCCTCCTCGGGAAAGCAATCATTTTTCTAGCTGTCGTAATTTTTTTTCTATTTGAAGAGGAAAGCCTAGTGACCATTTAGAAACTTGCAGGGTTTCAATTCCCTGTTAAATTTACGGTTGCCATGTTGTCGAGTGAAGAGGAAAACGACAGCAACAGTAACGCAGAAGAAAATTAAAATAATATTCTTCAGCTTCTCCGCGCCATATTGGCACGAGGAGCAACTTCGACAATGCCGGCTACAATCACGAACCCGCAACCATCAGGCAACCCGTACCAGCCGCAATTGGCCAGAACGTCCTACAGCTTATCCTCTCCCAGCTTCGCAGAGAGCCCCATCAGCTCCGACTTCGAATACAGTGATATCGAAGAATAAATGGAAGTGACCATCACCGAATTTTCTCAATTCAGGTCAGAAGACGTGAGCAAGTACAGTGATGTAAAGCAAATAATTTGTTGCAAGTATTTGTGTAATATTTTTATTCGTATTGAAATCATTTTAAAATGACGCGAGCGTTTTTATTGCTGCTACATGCAAGCTATACAAAGGGGGTGTATATATATATATATATATATATATATATATATATATATATATACACCCCCTTTGTATAGCTTGCATGTAGCAGCAATAAAAACGCTCGCGTCATTTTAAAATGATTTCAATACGAATAAAAATATTACACNATCTCCTCCGTCAGCACACTCCCCTTACGTCTTCGCACTCACGAGAGGTAGTTAATGTAGGTCAGTAGCGGTACCATTGTGCCGTGCACATTTCCGTTCTTGACTCTTCTCCTATATATAACTCAGAAATTTAATGTGTCGTGCAGTATTTTCCATGAAATAATTGGGCTGACTGAACTCACGATGTCATGACTACACCCAGGGCATACGAGACATTTTAGGACTAAAAACGGAAAATAAAATACGTGAATATAAAGAAAAAAAAAAAAAAGGCTTGTGAAGCGGGAAATAAACATAACATAATTGTAGGTGATGAGCTGTTTTTTTGTATATGCATGAAAGGCCAGACTGTCTGTTGAGTTCACATCGATAGCTATGTGATGCCTCCGTGACATATATGTATTCTGTGAGCGTAATAGAGCGACACCAATGTTTCTGTTTTGGAACAACTTATAGCAGAGTATATAAAAAGTTGAAATACGTGAATCGCGATATCTCCTTACTCGACTTGCATTCGGAAAGTTCATTAATTTAATGTTATTTTTATAAAAAAATATAATTTTTTAAGGCGAGCGATATATATATGTTAATTGGCATGTCTGTAACTCGTTTCATAAATTAATTTATAGTATAAATAACATAATATTAAATACGTACATATAATATTTAAAACTAAATGAATTAACTTGTTTCCATTTATAGACATAAATCATGGACTTATTCTGGGTTGCTAGTGTTAGCTGCAATATGAGCTTGACGGTTTCATCTCAATCGATTCGTAAATAATGGCCCCTTGTCTTAGTATATTGTATTGCGCCAATTCGTACTTGTTAAACCTTTCATGTGTCTAATCACAATGGATGGGCAAAGTGTCGTAGAGAATGAGTTGACATAAGGTGGTATGTAAATTAAAATAATGTTTTAATTGCATAATTTAGATATAATAAAGCTATAAGAATACATAATATATCAGGGCTTCAGGATGAGGAGGAGGAGACGGAAGCCGGAATATGTTTAGAACTAAAGCTACGAGGAGGGGAGGAATAACCAAGCACTCCTATGCTATGCATGGTTCCTTAGCAGATGAAGGTTTGTATGTGCAGATTGCGAAATATCTCTACAAGTTACAATAATCTCGTGTAAAGCACAGTAGCGGCAACAAAGTTTCCAAAGCCTTATTCTTACAGCTACCACGAGGAAGATGTAAAGACATGTCACATAATATGGTCATACAACAGAAACTTAAAAATAATATATGTTTTAAATAAACATTTTTTTTTAGTGAACGGTATCGTAGTTGAAATATGCGTCATTGATATATGCGCGAACAGCTGATTAATTTAAGTTACAGAAAAACAAATTATTAAAAATTAAATATATATTTTTTAGCTTGCTGTATAGCTCTCGTAAATATTATAATTTTTATCATCACAATAATAACGAATGTAATTATGGTCTGTATGTCGTGGTACATAGGACTGATTTCATATTTTTACTTTTATCTCTAAAACTAAAATTCCTTCCCCAAAATGCTTGGAATTTGTTCTATCGCCGTACAACCCCCTCCCCCATACAAAAATTATATTTTACCACATATGTTTCAGTAATAAAAAATATTTTCATTGGCATTTGGCCCTTATGTTGGTTCGTCTAGTATGTTAGATTTCGCAAGGGCATTCAATATGAGGATAATCTCGTGGTCAGGTTTCGTTGTGTTCGTCTCGTTACAATTATTTTTTGGCATGGATATGCCAAGTGGGTACATGGAAACATATTTTTAATGCGCGACAAATTATTTCTATTATCATGTTATTTTTCTTCCTGCAGTATTTTATTGGCGCTACAAATTATTTGATGAGAATAAATATAATCTATACCTTCTCCTCCTTCCCCACCTCTTCAGACATAACTTACACTAAATTTTTTTTAAATATAACGCAAATTATATAAATCTTGATTAACTACAGTGTAATAAAAATATAGAGCTTATATACTAAGATGGCATTTATATGTTTATCAGATCAATTTCGTCGAGACCTGTCCACCTCGAGGCACATAATAGTTGTAATAAAATTAAATATAAAATCTTTTCCGTATGATGATGATGATGAAGATGATAATAGAGGCGATGCTGTTCCAATGCTTATATCACATTAATTTAAAACTTTACTTCTCAGCTGCACTGATAGCCGAGTGATCTGAGGCATCTGCATGCTGGCGACCCAAGATCCAGCAGTCAGATCCCCCCTCCTCGAGACAGTAATTTGAGCTCTGGAAATTAAATAAAAATGGCAGCGTTCCTGGTGGTCAACTTTAGAATCAAAGATGGGCGGGTCGAACGAAGGTGAGTAATAAGCGCCCCTAGCAGGCAATGAGATAACCAACATGGTGACCGAGCTAGAGTGATAACAGCGTCCTTAACAGGCGATTGTTGAACGAAGGTCGTGGGGACGACATCCAAGATGGCGGACCACAGTGACAAACTCTAGCAGCAATAAACAACATTAACAGGCCCTAATGGTGTACTCTAGCACACGACAAGAGAACTACAGCAGACGACATACAAGATGGTGGGTAACAGTGGCACATTCAAGCAGCAATAAACATTACCGGCATCGGGCACATTCAAGCAGCAATAAACAACATTACCGGCACCAGTGGTGTACTCTAGCGGACGACGAGAGAACTACAGCAGACAATATTCAAGATGGTGGGGTCGAAAGAAGTTGAGTAATTGGGAAACCAGATGGCAGGGTCGAACAAAAGTAATTGGGAAACAAAATAGCAACTGCAAACAAAATGGCATACAGAAACAAGATGGCAACTGGAAACAATATGGCTACCAGAAACAAGATGGTAGTCGAAAACAAGATGGCAGACAAAAACAAGATAGCCGACAAAGGTGAATGACAAGGACACAAAATGGCGGAATCCGAGATGGCAGCCATAACATTACATAATATGGCGGAAACTAAAATGGCGGATGAATCCGGTTATCCGCACCCTGCTTTACTTGGGCTGGAATCGGTATAATTAATATACTCACAGTATTACCAGTATTGGACCGAGTTTGATAGGGACTGTGTTATAAGTCTGGACGAGGCCGGGCATTTTTATTCTTATTTTTGCAGACATGTGGGGCAATCCATTGTCGCATTGGCCCAATGTTGGAACCAGTGTGTATGCAAAGGTACCCACACATTTCGCGAAGGTTCCGTTCGACTAAGACAGACCACACCAAAGGTGCATCGTCGTATTGTACGCGAAGCATTACACAATGCCATGACATCGGTGTCTGCCATTCGGACATGGTTACTGGACATTATATAACACACTGTGTGATCCCATATTATGTTTAGGCGATTGAGTAGGCTGCTGTTTACACCAGAGCAGAGAAGGCGGTGTGTGGAGAGGTGCCATGGCCAGGAGGCCAGGAGTGATGACTGGAGTCGCATCATGTTCAGCGGTGAATCTCCGTTATGCGACACCACGGACGACCCTACTATGCGAGCATAGCTACATCAAGGACAGAGCCAACCCCGTGGAGAGACACAGGCATTACTCCTCACATGGTACAGGGAGCCATGCAGCATGACTTCAGTTCATCTCTGGCAGCGATCCGTGAGAAACTAGTGGCAACGCGATACGCCAGTGACATCGCGTCTTGTTACCTCTCAGGACACAGCACCCTGCCACGGTCCTGCGAGAAACGCTCCTCCACGTCAGACACAAGTGTCGGTGGAATGCCTGCGTCGTGTTGACGTACCTTCGTCAACTCTGCCCCGGTGTCGATAGCGGGGTATAGATGGCCGGCTACATCAGCAGTGGGCCGGCAGACTTGCCTCAGGAGAGGATGCAACTGCAGTACGAGTCCTTCCCGGAGTCCTGGACTGAGAGTGGCTACATCCTTCCAACATGCGACAACAAGCAGTATGCCANCCGGCAGACTTGCCTCAGGAGAGGATTCAACGTCAGTACGAGTCCTTCCCGGAGTCCTGGACTGAGAGTGGCTACATCCTTCCAACATGCGACAACAAGCAGTATGCCAGTACTGCCAACTATGTATTTCATGTGATCTGATATTGTACTCATTGCAATAGTCGCATGCTCTTTCAATACGAGTAGTTTCATTTCATTTCCACCACTTTTTCTAGGTGATTAATATTTTGTCCGTGAATGCAGCCATTACATGGAGGGATGAGCAGCACAAACCTTCGAATATGATGCGAATGAGAAAAAGTATTACCAGAGCGTTTCCCAGAGTAGATATATACATACACATGAAAACAGTTCTAGGTCGACACTCGGAATACGCCTTCATTTCGGTCGTCATATACTTATATGAGGTTGCTGGTTTGTCATTTGTAGACATAGGAGAATGTACTTAAAGGGAATGTACGTGCTAGGTAATTTCATGACCGTATTATAACCAGTCATTTTCACTTATTTACCTGTGTTTCCACTATTCTCAACTTATGCATACTGTGAGTGTATTTCATGGTAGATTATTGTATTAAATAAACGAGCTTGTTTAATTAGCTTTCTTTTAACGACTTTTAATTTTTTTATAGTAGCACAATGTACGAAATTGTTTCTCCTCTGATATAAGCTGATCATAGTTAATTGAGCACTTTTGAAAGCCCTGCTTAAGATATGCTTTTCTCCTCAATTTTTTATCTTTCATCCACATATAAAGTGCACATAGCCACGGGCCTATTGACTTTATTTATGCGTCAGTCATTTGAAAAATATAAATTTAAACCTGACACTTGCAATAGAAAGTGAAGACGTGCAACTGCTTTCAAAAGTGCGTACTTAGCGTGAACAGCATAATATACAACATGACGTAGTACGTATTGAAGGAAGGAAGGAAGGATGGCATAGAGATAGCGGTGTATATGTGTGTTTATGGCGCAGGGACTGAAGGTAACACTGCTGTGTGGCGCTATACTGATGACTGCAGGGTCATGGATCAAGGTGGCATCTGTGGCGCGACATCTCTTCTACGTCGCCTTCCTCGGACAGACGTTCGTCGGCGCAGCTCAGATCTTCATCATAGGCCTGCCAGCCAGGCTCGCCGCCGTGTGGTTCGGACCCGACCAGGTGTCCACGGCTACGGCCATCGGCGTCTTCGGCATACAGGTACCGCGCACACTGCGAACAATCAGCACAACACCCGCACCACAACATCTGCACCACAACACCTGCACCACAACACCTGCACCACAACTCCTGCACCACAACACCCGCACCACAACACAAAAATTGCAAACAGTGGACGACAATGTAACCGACTCAGAAGGTTGCATTGTTTTTTTTTTTTTTTTTTTTTTTTTTAAGAATTTATTACAGTATTGAAAAAGGGCAACGCTGGTAGTTCTTGCAGGATCAATTCACAGTAATAAAATATAGCATCAAAAAATGTGTTGGAGTAGTAGAAACAGCAACATCCTTCATTTCGTAAATATGCACTTACACCTCAATTTTCTTCTGGCGTAAAGACCAAACAACCGAACTCGGAAAAAAAACATATAACATTACTAAAGCATGATTCAGACCCGCGTTGAAAAGACCAGAGATATGTCGAGAATAATGTTAGGAAAAGTGACCCACGTTAAGTTTCATATTGTATCTGCTGCTTCACACACTGTTTCAGAAGAATTTTGATGTTACTGGATGTGCAGATGCTAACAGTTTTAGAGCAATCCTTCTGAAACCGTGGTCATTTGAAAACGCGAAATTGACTTGTTGGATACTTCCACGACTTTTTGGTCTACAGTCTGTCAGAGTTGCTAGTCTCGTCTTTGGAGGACACCATATTGCGCAAGGTATGGAGACGCTGCGTTCTCAAGCAGTCTTATCAGTAACTCGGGATGGACTCTGGGTAGCAGATGAACCTGGAGCGGAGTTGACAGGACAGTGGTTGGTGGAAGGTTGACAAGGGCAGCTGTAAGAGAGGGGGGAGGGGTGATGAGACAGTGCATCCCTCCAGTGCTACTTGACTGTACCTGCACAGTGCGGAAGTACCCCCACCCCCTTCCAACCTGAAATATAGATTCGCTTCTGGGACCGAGGCACATAAGCACTAAGATGCTCTTTTTCAAAGCTTCGCCGATAAAAAAAAATTTCCCCTTATTTTACGGAAAAGCTTTGGTAAACATTTCCCCAAAACTTTGGGTAAAATTACGGATGCGTTGCCTTTTCAATAAAGGACTTCCCGTAAATTTTCCAGAGCTTTCCGTGAATTCACGCAACCTCTCCGTAATCTCGCTAGTTAGTTTTTCTTTACTTACTAAAAAAAAAAACATTTAACCAAAAAAATCTAATTTTTGTTACACAGGTGTTTTACTATGTATAAAAAACTAGGGATTTTTATACAAACGATTACTCGAAAGAATTTACTCTGGAGCGAGATTTTAACACAAAAAAATAATATTTCAAGTCCATGACTTTCACCACTTACCTACGGACTTGTTCTTACGACACTGCTGGCTACAAGTATGGCATTATTAGAAATATGACATATGCAGCTCTTTCAATTTCTAGTAATGTTTGAGTGCCTTACGTGTCGCTGACTGTTACAGGTGCCTGGTGTTACTTTATTATGTTTGAATATATATATATATATAAATAATGTAGATATCCTAACTACCACGGGAACGAAAATCTTCTGGTTACAGTGGCGAGGGAAGCTTCGTGTAAACTCGACTATGTTCGTTCCGAAACCCGAAGCTATAGAAAGTATGGAGACGTTCCATTCTTTGTATTTACGGAGCTCAGCTCCGCTTTACTTCATTACGGATTGCGTCTCCGTATATCAATGGTCCATTTCCATAACATTTTACTTGAATAAATATACAATTTTAAAAGCGTTGTTCTAAGAAAGTTCACTTCCAAAGGAAAAGTTACAGCCGAGTGCACGCTTCTAATTGCAACTAACAGCGCTCTCAGCAAGCAGAGGCGTAAGTCGTAAAGAAATATCCTTGAAAATTCTAATTGGCAGGTGCAAAATAGTGCACACAGAACGATGCATCGCATGTTACTGAAACTCTATAGAGGTAGTGATACAGATGTGTATTGCACATGATCACTGAAACACAGCACCAGTCAATTCCATATGTCTCTGTGTTACACCATCCGATCATCTTAAATAGTGCGTCGCATCCCCTCGCACTGTAATACGCGCTGCAACACAGTCTGGCAGGTAGCACAGCAGACACCAGGTGTCCTGGGGCAGACGGAACCACGATTGTTGGACGGTTCGTTCCAAATCCCGGATACTTTGGCACGGCGCCCGGAGCTGACGTTTCAATTGGTCCCACACATGCACGCTTGAGGACATGTCAGGGGAGTGCGCAGGCCATGGCAGTATTTGGACCTGGTTGACCCGTTCTGTGTGCGGTCGGGCGTTTTCCTTCCGAAATATCGCATGTGTGATCCCGGCCATAAAAATGGGAGCAGTTTTGAGGACACCATACCACATACCACCGAGCTATCAGTGCTCCGCAACACGACGAGAGCGTGGCTATGGTAGGCTATGGCTCCACAGGCAATAATGCCTGCCGTGGTGGAAGTTTTCAGCTCTATAGCGACATTGGGATTGTGGCGTGCATCAAAAGCCATCCACATCCGGGCGCAATGATTCATCAGTCCATAACGAAGCGGCACTCATAACTAAACACCATACATCGCCAGTCTGTGGCATTCCTCATTGATCTGGCATGGCACCACTGCAAATGGAGCATCAGTACGTGCGATGGGCGCCGAGGTCACAGCTTCGCCTTCGAAAAGTGCAGTGAGATGGCTCGAGAACACGCAGGAGCTCCAACACTTGCCAGTATCGAGGACCGGGTCGCCGTGAGGTTCCTCCCGCTTGACGCACGATTCGTCGATCCTCTCGACTTGGAAGTCGACCTCGTCTGTCTAGAGCAGGTCCTCTGTGTGTGGGCGTCTACACTTGTCTACTACTACGTGTCTATAGCATCGGGCAGTATGATCCGAGCTATCAACATTGTGGGTTGTAGGGCGATACAACCAACCTGCCCGTTATGAGTCCTCTCTCGAGGTCCGCCAATTGCGTAAGCGACGTCTTCCCGGCATTTGTCTCCACTCTGCACGCTGGCTTGGTACTCTATGGTGTTCCTTGCGTTAATGAGGCCTCGACTACATGCCAATGTCTACGACCAGTGCTTGCAGTGTCCCTGCCAGCTGTGTGGTCAAATGCAACATAGGGTAATGTGCTCGATCTCGCTATTTACATTGTTTCGTGGTTGTCGCATGGTTTCTTCGTGTTGCGCTATTATCATTGTCCGGCATTGTAGTTACAAGTCTTAATGTTTTGCGACGTAATGTGTTTAAATTTATGGCCAATAAAGCTTGGGGTTTTCTGCTTTATACACATTAGAGCACAAAATTAAAATAGTTATTCAACATTTTAACTTTAATGACGAAGTCAAGTTATATATAGTAGGCGTATGACTAGGTTTATTCTACTCAGGTTGGGAAGCTCATTGCTTTTAGTTAGGTAACTACAATCTTTTGCCGTCAGGGTGCACTGGTGTCACACATGTACTCCATTTTCCAGTTTTATTTATAAGTAAATGGGACAAATGCAATTTTCGTAACTTGAATATAAGTGTGTCAAAATTCTGTATTTGTATTGTGTTAGAACCTACATAAAGAATAAACACTGTTATTCGCACTAGAGTGGAATTATAACGAAATATGTTCACATGTTGTTCTAATATTCTGTTGTAAACTTGATTTTACGAAACGTTGACTTACACAACTATTTTGTTTAAATATGACAACTGAATCGAAAAAAAAAAATAGTGAAATGGTTAAAAATACAGTTTTTAAGGCTTTATTACGCGGTTTCCTTAATCGAAAGAAGAATAGTACAAAGTTCCTTTTGGTAACGGCTATATTTATTTCTCACATAAATTTGTAACGTTTTTCCATTTAAAAAACACTTGCTTGTGAACGCTTAATGCCAAACACAGTTATATGTTTACTGTTTGCTCTTGTAAGCACAATCGCAGCGCGTGGATAATAGTTACAAAATAAAGTTAATAATTGAAAATTTTGGCTGGGGAAAGCATATATTACAATTCGAACCAAAAACCGACTTTTACACACAAAATTTTATAAATTATCCATTTACCACCACCATAAAAATGTTGGAACACCAGAGCACCTAGCTGCGAAAATTTTCCCTGTGGCAAAATTCCCATAAGAAATCTCGTTTTGTCCCTAATCTGAGCAAAATAAACCTAAGCCATGGCAATGTAAAGTTTGCATACGGCGGACGGATATAGAACGTAAGGAAAAGTCGATTTTAAGCAGGACTTTGAAAAGTGGTGAGTTAACCGTGAAGAGTGTATAGCAACAAGGGACTCGGTTAGCAGGGATTGTCTAACATGTCAGTAAGGGTGGAGGGGCTGGACACGAGTGCTTGGTGAGTGTACGTCGTCGCCTCTATGTCGTTGCTACTTGCAGGTTGGCATGGCGAGTGCTGAGTTAGCCGCGAAGAGTGTATAGCAACAAGGGACTCGGCTAGCAGGGATTGTCTAACATGTCAGTAAGGGTGGAGGGGCTGGACACGAGTGCTTGGTGAGTGTACGTCGTCGCCTCTATGTCGTTGCTACTTGCAGGTTGGCATGGCGAGTGCTGAGTTAGCCGCGAAGAGTGTAGTATAGCAACAAGGGACTCGGCTAGCAGGGATTGTCTAACATGTCAGTAAGGGTGGAGGGGCTGGACACGAGTGCTTGGTGAGTGTACGTCGTCGCCTCTATGTCGTTGCTACTTGCAGGTTGGCATGGCGAGTGCTGAGTTAGCCGCGAAGAGTGTATAGCAACAANACCAGCTTCGTGATCCCTCCAGCAGTGGTCAACAACCACGAGGATGCAGAGCACATCGCCGCCGACCTCATGAAGCTCTACCTGGGACTGGCCGTAGGACCCACCATAGCGCTCCTGCTCGTCATATTCGGTGAGTGCACTGCAAGAGAAGTAGTTCTCTTTACAAACTCCAGTGGAAGTTTTTAACCTGTATGCAGTATGGGAATAATGCAACATATCAGGATGCAAATATAAAAACGTTGGGACACGGAGGAATGAATCAGGAGAGCGACAGAGTGATCGGTGATGAGATAGAAGTATAGAAGGCCAAGTAGGAGAGATTGTTATGTTATAATGTATAGAACAAATTAAACTGGCGAGGGAAGGGGGGTGGAATGTCGCCCCCTGCAAGCATTAGTTCAAGATATAGCTTTATGAAAGTAAACTGGAAATTGAAGTTAACAATCAAATATGTTTAAAATACATATGTTTTGAACCTCTTTTCGAGCTGCATAAGGCCCGTAATTGAATGTTCCACTATTTATATACTGGAAAAGTAATTTCATTTAGCTATTTTGTCTTTTTTTGAGCGGATGAAGGTGAAGAGAGAATAGTGGATACAGCAGAAGGGAATAAATTATTTATTTTTTCTTTTTTCTCTGTTGGAGGGGAGGGGGGGACGAGAGTGTTGGTAATGAGGATCGAGCGTGTGGGTGGTTGGATAAGGGGGCTGTGTTTCCATTCCATTAACATAATTAATTTACATTAAAAATGTTTCTTCCGTGCTGGGTAAGGTACCAGAAAGTACTAACAAAGGGACTGTGGTAGGGTTGCGGTGGGAGTGGGGTGAATATATTTTTTGAAACTTTAATATAACGTTATTGTTTTGTTGTGAATAGGGTACGTGAGATGTATTAAAGCTTAATTTAGAAGTCAGATTCAATTCCCAGTTTCGCGGTCGAAACACGGTAAATTTAATTAACGAGAGCAACTTGTACATCGGGAATATAGTTGCCTTAAACGAGTCCTGAGATCCTTTGTTAGACTGATACTCAATTCTCTGCAAACAGGGAGATTCAAGGGGGGTGGGGGGTAATTAAGTGATAAGAGTGTATTTTGAAGAAAAATATTTTTTTAAAGATTTTACAGGAAAATCTTGAGTTTAGTAATTGCACCTCAACTTCTGCATCTGAAAGAAAAAAAAAATATTAAAAATGTTGGTTTCAGATAGGACACTAAGTTTTCGGTATGTTTTTAAATATTACTACACGCAAATATTTTTCTACCATTAATGTGGTTGCGTACGTTGCACTTCAACAGCGTTGCAGCTTGTTAGGCATGTTTTGACGAAAGTATTGAACATGTTCTCAATTTGTTTACCTACGAAATGAAAACATACCCCAGACGGCAACCGAATGGTACTGTCAAGACATCACACATATTGTAAATGTTATTTTAGATTTCTCCAACGTAGTTTTTCAGACTACTGTATCTTAAAGCATATTACCCGAACACTAACGAAGCTAGTTAGGGCGCTGCATTGGATTTTGCTACTTTTCCTGAAACGCGAAAATATCGCGAGATTGACGACCGCCTTACGCACAGGACAAGTGGAGTAACTTTAGCTCATGGAATATTAATGCACCGAGTCCCGCAGAGAACCAGAGTAATGTGTAGACAAAACAACACAGAGACACAGTACTGTCCATGTTTATTATTTTTGTTTGTCAAGTTTGTGTCGGTAGTGTTCACTGTTGCGTTTTGTGTTGCCCTCTCACTTAAGTTTTGGTTCGGAATCCTCCGTGTTGGTTTTTTTATATATACACTGATAACAACCCAGCCTCGCTTCTGCTCTGGGCCTCCGTGATGTTTTGTCTGCACAATATTATGGTGTTCTGCAGAGACACTCTGCAATGGAGTATGCATGTCCAAAATAACGATTCGTTAGATAAGTTAGCATTATTCCAAGAATCCTTCAAGGGAATCATGAAGCAAGTTAGGTTAGATGGTGTGTGTAGTAGTGGTGAGTGCATGAAGGTAATGACGTGTGTGTGTGTGCAGTGTTCCGAGCTGCACCCCCTCTCCCTCCCAGCCAGGCGCAGGCGAGTGTCAAGAGACAAGAAGAGAAGCCGTCGTACTTCACGTCGCTCAAGTCGCTGGTCACCAACAAGAACTTCCTGCTGCTCGTAGTCAGCTACGGCATCAACATGGGCACCTTCTACGCCATCTCCACTCTGCTAAACCAAGTGCTGCTACTCTACTTCGAGGTGAGGCACATCCCTCCCTTCATCACACAGTGCCGTCTTCATCACACTATACTCGGCACTGAGAGGAGCGCGCATGCTTACTGGTAGCCACAACAGAGCAGTCAGTCGTCTGCGCTATCCACTACAGCAACTCCACTTTTGAAGTTTCAATTAACAGCATTCGCTAGAAACCTCCAACCACAGTGGATGGACGGGTCAAAATTGCTTCACCCTTAACAACACCAATCTACACTAACGTTCTCCCTATTATATATCTCATAAATCAATATCTAAGAAATTATTGATAATTTAAACAGGTAATAAAATAAGTGAACTAATGATATATTTACTATATTCAATATCTATACAAAAGTTTGTAATGTAACATTGACAACAAATATATAAATATTATTTTCAATTTATTATGAATCCAAACTGAGAGAGACCTGCAAACACTACAGTTAATCTGATATAAATATTAATCCTACAAAACAACGTCAATGTTACTTGCACTAAGCGCACACAACATAACAAACCACTCTCGGCTATCAAGGACGTGGTTGTAGAGGCTCCGTAAAAATACTTAACATCTGATGAATGAAGAAAACACTCGGCGTGTAGGTGTGAATCACAGGAAGCTGCAACCAGTTACATCGCCCCACCGACACTGCTCTGTTGTCTTGCACTGTGCCTCTACCAGGCACTTGCGCTCGCTGCTCGCTCGCTTTAATTTTCCTTCTCTGCCATTGCTGTGTAGACCCAAATAAGCAGCAACAGCATACACATAGGTTCTAAAGTTCTCCGTAATCCCCGATGAACTTCCAGTACAGTTGTTAATATCTATTTCACCGGCCATAATCTCCTCTCCAATTTAATGCAGTTGCCACAAACGAAAAGTCGTCGAACATCGGGTGTTTTACTCCTGCACTCCCAGTGAACCTCATTGGTTCACGACGTGGTTATTGACTTATCAGTTCGCCATGTTTAGCCATCATGGAATATCTAGACCATGACTTACCACCACACCGGTGTCAAGTGAGCACGTGTGTCGCTGGACACATCAGCCCGGCCGTGCCAGTCACTGTCCAGTGCCTGGTGCTCGCTGCCACATACAGAACCCTAGTATCTAAATTTTTGCTGTGTAGAAATTTGAAATAATGGGAATGGAACCATGGAGCAACCCTCTAGTGCTATGTAAATTTAAGTCAGTGTACCACAGGTGGTCGGAACGGCCCCACCCGATGCTCACTAGGGTGTCCGAACCATTGAGGTTGGATTCATGGTGGTATTGGTTGAAATGTCTAGAGGGTACTCTCACTTGAGACGTTAGGGTTCTGTATGTGGCAGCGGGCACCTGACGTGAGCAGCTGGGTGGGCAGTGGCCTGAAAGTAGTTATGTTCCAGTGTCTCATCAAAATTTATTTTATCAAAACAAGTGGCATCCGGCATTTTTTTTAAATTTTTTGTTTAGTAGGAAGCAGTGTTAGACTTGGCGTGATGGCAACGTACTTGTTTTTTTAAATAATTTTATAGTCACTTGGTAACACCACACGGATGCTGTGGGAGTGATATTGTTTGCACGAGACAGAAGGACATATATTGAACGGAATATTAAAATTAAGCAGAGCTTCAAAAATATGCTCAATTTACAGCAAAAAACTATATAAAGTTTTGAATATATTAGATTACAATTTTTTCATGTTAATCTTCAGAATTTCGTTTTTTGTCTAATTTGAAAATAATTGTGAATAAATTGGCACATAAAAAGCCGGTTACAGAATTATATTGCTGAGTGACACGAAGTTTTTTGTTTGGAGTCTAGCTTACTGCGAGATGGATTCCCCATACTCCATGCAACTCTAGCAATAAGTGAACACTAACGACACACACTAAGGAGTAAATATTTCTTGACAACTCACTAGGACACAGTGAGGGTTAATATTTAATAAATTACAAAAGTTGGCTACGACGTACGCAGTGTAATGATGCCTTGTGTATTTGCTTCCAGAACTCGGAAGCTGATGGCGGCAGAATTGGCTTTACGATGGTTTTAGCAGGCGTCTTCGGATCAGTCCTTGGCGGCGTTGTACTCGACAAAACTCACAGATTCAAGTAAGTAATGGTTTTTTTTTACTGAGATATACAAGCCAAAACTGAAAAAAACATATAATGTAACTGAAAAATGCAAGACGTGTAAATTTATTAAGTTATCAGCCGTCTTAATTAAATGTGTGAATAAAGTATTATTTGACCATTGGAGTCTGACATCTGTCATTCAAATACTGCAGCCAGTTCTATTTAGTATAAATATTCTCTCACATTAGCCGCTTTGTCTATGCCCTAAGTGGAAACTATGTGACGATTCTGTTAATTAGCTTGTAACGATGCAATATATTAATTATCGGGATACGTGGTTCATGTTATTTCGTTTCGCGAAGCTTCGTAATATTTTATCGGGATTCAAAATTAAAGCCGTGGTAGTTCTTTTATCGGACATACGTTTGCTTTTTGGAAATCTTAGTTTTTGTTAAGCGTCAGCATTAGTGATAGAAGCTTTCTGAACTGCGTCAACAGTTTGTGTTCTAGAAGGTTTGGTTTATCTTTCACTGACGACGCAGTTCGGATAGCTGCACAGTTGGGATAGCATGGGAAAACTGGCCCACGCCATGCCTTACTTGGCGTGAGGAGTGGGGGTAGCCATGGGACAAATACTCGTGTGCATATCGCCGGCCAGCAGTCGACACTCCGTGCTCCAGCAGTCGATAACCAGCACTCGCCGAAGCTGCGTGGGGCATGGCGCATAACCCCCAGACCGGCAAACTGGAACTCGCTCGTTTATTTCTCCGCCGGCGTGGGAGGTCTCTGCCTATGTATTTTCTTGCGATGCAAGTTTGCAAGACGTAAATGAATAATTAAACGACTGTGGCACTGCTCTCTGCTGGTTTGCCTGTAAACCGGTTCGTACTCTGCATACCTAACGATTGTATGTGAACTATTTCATTGGAATGATAAATAAAAGTACAGAGTAATAAACAATCATTGGACTTTGTTTATATTTATTGGCGGCTTTAAAGTTTCATGTTACTACCAACTGAGCTAACCGAGTTTTAATTTCCATTCGTCATACTTTGACGCGGAATATAACGAACATGGCGGCCCTAACGCGAGGCAGCATCATTACAAATATGGCGCCTAACGCGCCGCTGGAACATTACAAGCTGTTGGAAAATAATTATGTGTTTATTTAGTGGGAACTAATTTAGTTCTGTGTTTTTTCAAGTGCTCACTGCAGTGTTCTTTGTGCAGGGAGACGTCTCTGGGAGTGTACTGCATGGCGTTCCTCGGCGTCGTAGCCTACACCTTCTGCTTCAAAACCGGCTACATCCTCACTGTGTACGCTGTCGGCGCTTTCCTTGGGTACGTGCATCATTACTCTATGTTTATGCAAAACCAGATTCATATTTGTATTTACATTTTTATTACATATAAAGGACAAGATCATTTCCATTACCAGTGATATTATGGAATACACATTTTATCATTAAAATATTTATTAATTTAATATATACCCGCCTCAAAAAATTGTTTTTGCACCACCTGTAATGGGCAACATGCCAATTTCCAAAATATTGTTGAAAATGATACGAACACTTGTATATGCGTATGAAAATAAAAATGTGTGGTTTGTTGCATAAAAATAGGTTTTGACAAAGTTATTTTAGTATTAAAACAATAACTTTCGCGGCCGCTGTGACGTGAATGCGGAACGCTCTCTTATTGGTCTGACGTCACTAGTCGTACCCCGGCACGTTGCAAACACGCAGCACTGAAATGGAAGGCGACTTGTGGAAGCGCAGTCGGACAATCTGCCACGAGTAGATACCGATATGCTACTTGATTACTTCAACTGCCATTGTTTTGTGGAACCTGAAATAAGAGGTGTAAAATTACAAAGGTGAGAACGTGTCTCATATCGCACAGTAGTGATCTTCAAAGCGACTGTAGGCCTACATCAACTTATTCGTTTGTACGTTTTATTGAAGTACGTATTATTATCATCTGTGTTTATGTTTGCGATTGCTAAGATTCAAAGTTGGAAATTAAAATATGGAAGAGGAATTACATTCACAAGAATAACAGAATAGTAATGACGGTGACTGCAGTGAGCGTACTGTGTTGTCGCGCGCCATGCTTGATGTCTGTGAAAAGTTAACTGCAGTATTTAGAAATAAAACGTGATGTCATGTTGACAAAGAAGGTTACTAACATTTCCGGATTCTAAACCACGTTTCAGTATTCATAAAAAACTTTGTTCGCATTATAAATGCCAGATAACGAGCAGTATGTTGACAGTAGGCCTGGAGTTAGCACGCTTGTCTCTACCCGACACCGTACGACTTCTCGAGCAGCTGCCGGCCGGCAAACCTGTATTTCCGCGTTCCATCTCGTTTATAAACACTATAGTGAGGCCTCAAATATAGTGTTTGGAAACTAAAAAAAGCATTTAAAAAATGACTTGCTTATCTTATTGTTTCTTACATTTTATGTACCTAACATATTTTTATTATTCTGAAGTCGCGATAGCTTTATCTGCACTTTATTTTTAAACTGTAAAAACTTTACACATAAGCTGAAAATATAGATATGGTAGTTTGAGAAACACTTAAAACCTAGGATGAGATTAAATACAGCTAAGAAAATCCGTAATAAAAGCTTAAGAATTTGTTTTATTCTCAAAAGCTGTTTTCTTCTGTTTATTTAAGGGAAAGGTTATAAAAGTGACACAGCTTGCTTGCGTAAAACGCGTAGGCTAATTAGTGACAATTTTGTGAACCTCGTCTCGTAATGTTTTGTTACGTCCATCTCAGTAACTTAGAAAAAAGGAAAAGGGGAAATATGAAAGTAAGATCATCCTTGGTAAACATTTCTAAAAAAACATGCATTTTAGTTTTTTGAAAGTAAAAATTAAGTTGCTATTTAACTTAAATTGTTAGACTTATAAAAGCTAACTAGAGAAAAATCAAAACAACTTAAATTTATTATAAATTGCTATGTTTGAAAAATACAGTATAATATAAAACGAACTTTTTGCAAGAGGGATTCTTGAGACCCACCTAAATTATTTAATGTTTAATTTTCATAGCTTAACATCGTGACATGTTATTATTTAGGCATACATTGTGAATATAGTCAAAATATGATAGCTGTTCCCTTGAAATGAATCTTAGAAGTAATATTAAATTAATAAAAAATATATACACCAACTTTTGTATGTTAGACTTAACTTGGAATGTATACACTTACAAAATGTAAAATTAAAATTGTGTGGCTAAATTTTTTGTAAACATATTTATATGCCTTTACTATTATGGAATACGTTAAAATATTTTTTTATGCTCACGTCTAAATCACATATGAATTGCTAAACGCGTTGTGGTGCGTATTAAACAATACCATAGTACTGTATTGAAGGTTAGGTCAGATGTAAATAGTAGATATTTAGAATTGCAGCGTTAAAACTGCCTACATAGGGGTAACATAAACACCTTAAATATAATTACGTATGTCAAAATGGTCTTCGCAAACAGAAATAACTTATTTTGGTGAAACATCTTCAATGTCTCGCCTAACCCCGTTAAACCACGTCTTCCTGTTTGTTTCGTTTTTTGTAACTAACAAATATTTTATCAGGAGTTTTGCGAGATGTACTAGTACACTGCGGTACAATAAACCATTTCGATGATTTTGGTATACTTGACTGATTATTTTCTCTTTTCAGTACTTCAAACAATTTCTATTTAAGCAAATACACATCACCGCTAAAGTAAACAAACGCGGCGGCCGAGGTTGTATCTGACTTGTGACGTCAAGGAGTGAACTGGCGCGACAGACGCGTTTTGGCGGGAGTTTCAAACGTAAAACTTTCATTCAATCATACATTTTTCAAAACAAATTTTTAAATCATGATATTTTGTAAATACATTTCTAACACATAAATTAATGAAAAACAAGTGCCAGCAAAAAATGTGCATGTTGCCCATTGGTTGCACATGAAGGATGTTCACTGCGACAGCAGGCGCATTANAGTGCCAGCAAAAAATGTGCATGTTGCCCATTGGTTGCACATGAAGGATGTTCACTGCGACAGCAGGCGCATTACTAACAGACATGCGCCAAGTCTGGCACGCTATTATGCACATGTATATGTATTTTCATCCCATATTTTATCTTGAGCCGGGAGCAACCTTTTGATTTAGAAATATCGATGGTGCAAAATTTTTTCTGAAGTGGGTATGTTCCTTTGCGAGGGGATACACTAATTCAAGCATCTTATCTGTCTAGAAGCCATCCATGGA
Source organism: Clitarchus hookeri (assembly GCA_002778355.1). NCBI lineage: Eukaryota > Metazoa > Arthropoda > Insecta > Phasmatodea > Phasmatidae > Clitarchus > Clitarchus hookeri. Next base: position 43,185 of record NQII01000273.1, on the reverse strand, counting down.
CATTTTGTCGTTTAAGTATACCGAAATCTGTATTTTGTATACATATGTGACCTTATCATAAGAGTGAAAAGAAAAAACAGCTACATTTTATTATAGGTTATTTTCAATGCATTAAGTACAGAGCTTCTATAAATGATTCATCAGGTTTCATAGTACTGTATTTTCAAGAGCATTACACTGACATTAAAGGACTGATGCATGTAGAAAAGTGGAAACTCACCAAAATGTTCTCACCCCTACAAAGGACCTGTGTCTGCGCCCTTGATCACATTACACACGTCAAAGTGATAGTCAAGTTATGCCCATGCCTTTGGTAGCATTTCTCCATTAGTGGATATCACAGCAGCACTGATGAGTTCCCTTAGCTCTGCCAATGTTGTAGGCTGTGGTGGTGCAGGAAAACTGCTTTTAATGAACCTCCGAAAGGAAGAAGTCACGTGGGATCAGATCAAGTGACCTTGTTGTGGAAGAAGGGGCGGACTATGCAACAGTGCTCTATCCTCCCGACCAACAAGCCCAATCCAGCGATGCGGAAGACCATTATTTAGTTTATGTTCCAAACGGGGTGTGCCCCATCATGTTGGAAGACTAAATTCCTGGAGTCAGTTTTTCAGCTGTGGGAACAACCACAACTGCAACATATCCAGAACATTGTGACCGGCGATTGAAATTTTGCACTAGAATGCAGGAAGCATTGGAGGATGACGGTTTTGCTACAAATGTTACAATCGGTGATGAAGGAACAACGACCCGTTTATCTGGAAAGGTTGATTGTCGCAACGTGAGGGCGCGGAACAACGAACAGCCTCGTTAAATTGTGCAGCTTTAACGGGGTTCACAGAAGGTGAATGTTTTCTGTTTGAAGTCACAGACAACCGTTTTATGGGCCCTTTTTCTTCTTTTTTATTCCCATGGCTCCCCCAGGTCTCCTGATTTTATTCCACGCGACTTATTCCTTTGGGGGTGTGTTAAGGATGGTGTCCACATCCCATCACAGCCTACAGCACTTGCAGAGCCAAGGGAAGGCATCAACACTGCTTTGATATNAAGGATGGTGTCCACATCCCATCACAGCCTACAGCACTTGCAGAGCCAAGGGAAGGCATCAACACTGCTTTGATATTCATTGATGGTGAAATGCTACAGAAGGTGTGCGCAGAACTTGACTCGCTTGGAGTCGGCGCACACAGGACTTTTGTTGGGTGTGAGAAGAACTTGGTGAGTTTCCTCTTCTTTTCATGCATCAGTATTAACGGTCATTGCAATACTCTTGAAGATACTGCATTTTAAAACCCGACGAATCATGCGCAACCTGTACATGGATGTACGTAACTCTTCTTTGGTATACCTTGGTGCTATGTAAGTAATACTTAATTTGACTGTATTATTGATAATTCGGTTATTCGTGTGTGAACGTGGGTAGTAATGCTGCAAGTAGATGTGCATTGTCAAAATGAACCATACATTAACAAACCTATAATAAAGCCACAGTGTTTTGCAAAATGTCACATTTTATATTTACGTCATAAATAATTGTCAATGATGGAACACTGATTGCTATTAAATTATATATAAGAGAGAAAATAAACGTAAAAATATAAAAAATTATTAACAAAACACGTTGTTCCAAAGAAAATCATGGGGTTAAACAATCATCTTCACGATAACTACAACTGAAACGACAATTGCTAGTTACTGTTTTTACGTGGTATTTTGTAAGACGTCTCTTTAAGGCTGTACTCGCGACGTTTCACAGGTTTGTCAACGCTGGCGGCTCTGTTATGAAATTAATAATATCTTCTTGGTGAATTACATTATCTTCGGTTATGACAGCGTCTCTTGTATTACATACTGCTTTAACATAGAACAATTTTATGTACAAATGGTATTTTTTTCTTAATAAAGTTCTGAATAACGCTTCTAAAATAGATTAACTCTCATCTATGATACAAGTTTTCAAATTGTCCTAGTTCATTTTGAGCGTCACGAACTAGAAGCATTAACAAGTGGCCGAGTTCATCGCCTGTATCGTGGTTGTATTAGCGGGTATCACCAGCGGAAAACAATATACAGTCATTGAAGGTATGTATTAGAGAAACTGTACATTTGTGTGGAAGAATAACATAATCTAAAATTTCTCCTAATCGGAGAATTTTAATGCTATTGTTTCCCTCACTCGAGCGTGTTTGCTTAAGTTAACCTCAATACGATGGCCATTTCCTTTTCATTCTCGTTCTTAAAGACGACAAATTGTTGGTCTTCCTGTGCATAAAGACAGTGGGGCCGCGGTGGCGCAGGAGTCAGTGCACTCGTCTCCCACTAAGGGGAACTGGGTTAATTTCCCGGAGGTATTCGCTCCCGGATTTTCGTACGTGGTAATCACGCCGAGTTTTCTCGGGGATCTTCCATTTCCCTCGAATTCAGATGCTGCTTCATACCCGCCTCACGCCACCCTGATTATGTCACTGTGAAGAATGGATGTCACTGCGAACGTACCTTATTTCCCAAGAACTTAAAAGGGAAAGGATACCTACTTCCCCTACACCCATTCGTTTTATTACATTTGCATGTAAAAAAAAGCGTATGCTTAGTTACTAGCAATAAATTTGAAAGTGCTCGTAAAATAACATATGCAAGGCAAGCTGGCATAGAGTAAACTGAAAGTTAATTTAAGTGAAAAATTAGAGGTATTAAAAAAAACTATGCATTACAAAAGCATTAATCTAGTAGTACATAAATAGAATTGTGAAAATACGAGGGGGGGGGGGGNATATCAAAATGCTTATAAAATAAAAAAATCACACGTATAAAACAGAAATAGCATAAAGACTAAAAATCAGTAGAGAACTGAAATATTATTAAGACTTTGGCACAAAGCGTTTTGTTTCAAATTAGTTCATTAAATATTCGTAGCCAAATTTTCAAAATGTTATTTTGTGCAATTCTAGAAGTCCGCGATTTATATTTCATAGACTTCCTGCAACTGTTTTACCTTTTGTAAACTGCGATTCTTTTTGGTAAACAAATGTAAAACTAAATGAAACAGTTATTATTCTGTGTTATTATACTTACGAAAATAAACCTTTGAAAATCTATGAAAATACTAAATGGCTCAACTTTGTCTGTATTGTAATATAATGTACAGAATTTGTATGTAATATGTGTATGCACTAGTTTACGTATGAAATATTCTGTTGGGTGCTTTTTTTTAACTGTAGATAATAACATCACATTAAACCCAAGCATCTAGTTTACGAGTATACGTAAGTAAAATTCAAAAAAGAGAAAAAACTATTTCATGCATTTTACTAACTACTTAACGGAAAAAAGAATAAACATTAAAAAAATTAAATGAAAATAATTTGTTGATAAATTTAGATTGAAAGTAAATTGATGCTGATTGTGAGGTAATTTAGAAATACTAATGTACTACATCCTTCCTTACAAAGCATATTTTAGAATAGGGGGAAAATAAAAATAATAACTTTATTTTTTACGGTTGGAAAATAGGTTGCTTCGTCTCGAACTAAAATAAAGAGGTTCATCAAAACTGTCCAAATATTTTAATAATGTATATTTCCTTCGCTAGCAGTCAGCCGAACATTAACGATTTTTTTCTACTTCTCAAACCGCTGGGTTAATCTGAAATTTTAATTTTAAAAAAATCACAGCCCCAGAACAAAATCAAAATAAAATAAATGTATTAAGGGCGTATGTAGAAAATGATGATACATATTACGAACTTACCAAAACAGGATCGAAGTCGATGGCGTCAAACGGTCCCATCCTTCAGTGCTACAAGAGGTAGCAACCCAGGAGCAATATTATAAACCTCTCGTCCTGCTTTAGCTTCCCATGACAGCAAAAATCAGCAAATCAGGTGACAATCCATGTCTTCACATAAAATAAAAAATGTACGCTGGAATATCTTTTTCCGAAAAGATCATAGATCATAGATTTTAATTTCGGGTACAATTACAACTTAATGCAAAATTTTAAGCAGCAAGGAGAAACAAAACCATTTTTTAAAATCAAAATAAAATCTATGCAATTACTTCACTACAATTTAAATAAACACCAAATCCATTAAAACTATTGAAGGCTGTCGTAACATTAAAATTACAATCATTATATTTCCATTATACCTAACTAGGCCAGCTATTAAAAACATTAATTCTTTAAACTTTAAAAAAAGTTATTCACATTATTATGTTTACAGTATTAGGAACATTAATTACGAATGTTGCCACAGAGCAAAATAAAAACGGGAACATCATATCCCACAGTTTTATTTATTTTGTTGTTTGTGTATTTTTTAACCACTACTGAATATGTCTCCAATAGTAACAAGTTAACGAGTACATAAGGTTTATTTCGTTTTAATGCAGATAAAATGGCAAATCATATGTAGTCCTTGGATGTTGATCAAGGTCTAATTCGATTATATCTTTACAAAAGCGACGACCGTTAGTTGAATGACTGTCGAAGCCGAAAATTATTTCTCTATACCCTTTCCTCGTCTGATGATCGCTGCATTGCGATGGTTTCATGTACCGGCATTGACCACTTTCAGCACAGTTTGCACGGTCAATAAGTGTGTTGAGATCGTCGATGGGGATAAATTTCTCCATTATCATGAATTTCTTCTTCAGCGCCTTGGACAAGCTATTTTCTTCATCGTCCAGTTCCCTTAGGCGGGTGTCCATCTCTGAAGTCACCCGCTGGATCTCGCACTTGATGACGTCAACTTTGAAGCGTAGTTCCTCCAGGTCCTGCGCTTTTGCCTCGACCTGCTGCTGCAGGGTAGAGTAGGTCTTCCAGATCTCTTGTCTCAGTCTCGCCTGCTGCCTGATGCTGATCTCCCAGTCCTTCTGCCAAGCGATCTTCCTCCTGCCCTCCCCCAGTGCCATCTGGTGCTCATTTATCAGGTCCATGATGCTCTTGCTTCCATACAATAGTGTGCTCTCCATCAGCGCTATTTGGTCCTTCAGTTCTTCCATTTTCGTCCTCTGTCTCGCCACCAGCTCCTTCTTCCTCTCGATATCCTCTACCACACTTTGTTTTCTTTCCAGAGACACTTGTCTGCTACCGGAACTCTTCCTCCGAAGTTCATTGCCATGTGAGTCTGGGTATATGTCAGTCTGCTCGGCGACATTGCGAACTTGGACTGGTCCGTTCATCGCCATCTGGAGATTCTTTTCTGAAAGGAGTTTCTTTAGCCTCTCTATCTCCTGCTGGTATGCTTTGAGCAGAGCATCCTTGGGGTCCTCGTTGACGATGGGCTTGTTCTGGATATTCTTCGCTCGACTAGCATACTGAAGAGTCGTCAGGCTCTCGTCGTAGTTGTAGCTGGCAGGCCCAATGTTGGCGATCATTAAGGTCTTGGAGTTCCCCCCGAGAGAGTCCTGCAACAGGCGGGTCAGCTTGGAGTCTCTGTAGGGTATATGCCGCCTGCCCTCCACCAGGGCCGAGATCACGTTCCCGAGGGCGGACAGCGACAGGTTGATCCTGGTGGCCTCTCTCAGCCTCTGGCCGACGGCGACTGTCTTAATCTGCCTCTCACTGCCCGCCAGGTCCACGAGGTTCAGCTTCCCGACCCGGATGGCCCGCCGCGATTGTGGCGACCCATTGTCCATCTCGATGGTGACTGTGAGGATGGCGTGCGAGCGGGAGCTCTTCTCGTTCATGTTCGTGACCCCGGTGCTCCTGCTGAAGATCCCGGCAGCCAGCACACGCACGAGGTCCTCCTTGCTCTTGCACAGACAGGAGGAGATGCCCTTGACGTGCACGCCGACATCGGGCTTCTCGCGTAGCTCTAGCCTCCTCCCGTTATCTGGGTCGAGCAGATCCTTTACCTCGTCCTGGTAGATCTCCAAGAAGGACGCGTGCACGAAGTATCTCGTGTTGCAAGAGCTCGCAATACAATCGAACATCTGCTCGAACGACCTCGGTATGACTCCCTTGTCACCAGTGTCCCCTTCCATAGTGTACGTCTTGCCACTACCTGTCTGCCCGTAGGCGAAGATGGTCCCGTTGAAGCCCTCCAGGACAGAGGACACCACCGGGCGGACAGACTGCTCGTAAAGTTCTTCTTGGCCAGAATCGCAGCCATACACAGCATCGAATTTAAACACCTTCCTGTCTGCTTTAGACGTGGGGTTCCTTATCTCGACGAGGCCCTGGTCTTCCCTGGCTTCTACCACACACGTGCATTCCCGCTCGGCTTCTGACCTGCTCATTGGCCTACACCTAACAATCACACGCACACCTTCCTTGTCTTGTCCGGTTTGCTTCTGGTTGGCAGACATCGTAACTGTTAAACTATTTAGGTGAATACTAACCTCAGTATTATGTTGGAAATAATATTATAAAAATAATACGTCTTGTATGATGAAACATTTACAGGAAAATTTGTTTGTAAATAACATGCTCATAGATTACCTGAATTGTAATTAACATAAATATTTTCAAAACAATATTTGTTAGTGGTGCCATCTGTTTGTAACATATTTCAAGCAGCTCTCCGAAGAATTGACATCAGTATTTGATAACATGTTTCTTGTCTCTCTGGTACTTTTTTTTAATTCTCATGTCAATGTTTTACAAATAAAGCTGTTTTAATGTGATTAGTTGTAACTGACAGAATCATATAGTCAGAAAAACAAAAACTTTAACACAGAGCAATTAAGGAGGAGTGTTAGATATGTGCTGAGTTTTATTTCTACGAATTTATGTTTATAATATTACAGGTAAGGTCAAAATATTTCATGTAAAGATAATAAAAAAAAATTAGAAACATGATATTTTTGAATATTGAAGAAAATTATGGTTTTTTAGTTTCTTTATAAAAAGCTATATAATCAACACTACTGTTTATTATTTAACAAAGAAAATGTCACAGGTTCAAATTATATATAAACTCTACTTAGATACCAAATTTCTACTTATAAGAAGTTGTAACAGTCACCTAAATAATTTTAATAGCCGCCGTACGTGGCATCTATCAATCTGCCAAAGACTACATTAAATAATTTATTTATTTTTCTTATGTTAATTTTTATAAAGTTAGAAATTGATCCCGCTGTGGCATTCTGTTGTGTTTCTAGAAAACATAACAACTGAGATATTCTTTATTTATGTGACCGGTGACGAACACTAAGACGTGCAATTAAACACTACGCCAACAACGATATAGTCGCGGCTTTCATATTGCTTGCCGTAAAGATAGCTCTGTTTACTGCTGCGCTCTGCAGGAGACAGCGGAACTACAAGGACTGTGCTCGTGATGTCTTCGGACAGCGTTGTCAGCTCGCTTTAGAATGTCCACTGCCACGGGTCTCGGGCCATAGAGAAAAAATATAAAGTTATAGTACTAGCCTTGGGCCTCGGGCCATAGAGAAAATAAAAAGTACTACTACCAGCTTCGGGCATCGGTCGATAGGTTGCTGGCGTTACCAGAGCCAGCCTTTCATATATTATTTACGTTTTATTTCAGTACGATACATGTCTTTGTATTTACTCGGCCAGTTACGCCAATGTGTTCTCACAGGCTCCGAAGCGAAATATTAAATTTTAAATTCACAATCTGCATCTCAGTCGACTCACATAACAAATTTACGTATTAACGCGCAGCTATGAAAAAAAAAACGAACAGCACTCGGTCCCTAAACAAAGCACAGCTCAAAACCAACTTAGTTGAATAACTGTAATCTAATACTGGTTCCAGATTATGCTCGTGCTCTGCAAAATGGCACCTTGTATGTGGTTTCTGTAACTTGTTTACGTAAGAAAATGACGAGGTATTGGCAAGAACGTACAGCAGAAGCACTCATACGTAGAGTAAATAATTTTTTTTTGCTACTTAGTATTATTTGTTTTTTGTTACCTAGTATTAAAATTCTCCGTTATTTAAAGAAAATAATGCTGTCATCTCAGGAACATCGTGGTGGCGTATTGTGAAGCGATATTTCCGCTCTTTTAAAACAGTAAACCGGCTTTTTTAAAGTTGACTGAAGTGACAATGTTCTGGCAGATTTTGCACACAGAATATTTCTACTTATATTTTATGTATAACGGAAATAAGTATTTGTACGATATACCAGAAATCCTGAAAAGCAGATTTGCTTTAAAATGATGACTAGCAGATCACATACTATCATATATTTTAAACTGCATACATTTTAACACCAATAACAGGAGCGGAGCCAGAGAAAAAAAAAGGGGGGGGGGAATANAAATATACATTTATCACGTTGGGCTCCGTTTTCAATAAAATTATATATGCCGATATTCTCAGCTTCTGCAAATATTTTTATTTAAAATATTTTGTCATCTCCAACATTTTCAACAAATTATTACTTAATCGTCTAAAACACAAAATACTTACTCAATATCATTCGTTATTCTTCTTACAAAAATCACAAAAACATATTGCAGAGAAGTTATATAAAATATTAAAATTATCTTCAATTACTTATTATCTAATTTAAAACTTATAATTATCAGACAATCCTCCATCATTGGAGGCGGTGGTTATTCTTCTGGAAAAAAAATTAATTCTATTTTACTTCTGCCTTACTTATATTGTCACATGTCCTCTGATTGGATGTCGTCTGACGATGACACATTTCTCCGCCAATTAGCAATGGCGAGACGAGAGACAACCAGTATTATTTTCTTTCGTGAATTAGTTTAATAAACATTATATTGCTTTCTACCCTGTAGGGAATAATTGGAAAATAACAACTGCAACATTGAATACTGAATACCGTCTAGAAACAAATGGAAAACATTTACGCATTATCTCTAGGTTAATAAACTCTTAAATTAACCAAAGATTATACTGTATAATGTTTGTCTCCTATAACAAAACTGAATTTGGAAAATATATTGAATGAAGTGAACAAGCAAGTACTCTGTAACTGTGATCACAACCCCTTAAAAAAACTGCAATGTTGCAAACTTTCCCCCCTTTTTTTACCATACCGATGTCGACTATTAGAATTAAAATTATGAATATTTTAAAATTATAAAATTTTGATAAAATCATCATTTGTGTAAATTATGTTGCACGTTATTATATTGTGAAGTAACTTTTGTTCTTATAATTCAGGGTGTCCACCCGCAGGGAAAACAGGGAAAATTCAGGGAATTTAATGTGACGGGAAAAAGTCAGGTATTTGTCAGGGAATTTTCACCTGGGTCAGGAAAAATGTAAATAATTGCTACTCTGCAAAAGTTGTAGTTGCGTGAATATAGGATGATGTAATTATGAGCACATGCGTTTTAATATTTCAATTATTAAGTTCGTGAACTAGCAATAATACATCTTTGCAAAGTTTCATNTATTAAGTTCGTGAACTAGCAATAATACATCTTTGCAAAGTTTCATATGCCCTATACATACGGAATAAAGTATTTGCGTGTGTGTAATGGGCACTCCAGTGAAGCCAATAGCGTGTGTCGCGAGAAATGTAGATGATCTGGATAAAATGTTGGCGCTACTGGATTGGTCTGTTGCAGTATAATTTAGTAAAACTTCACCAATAGCATTTTTTTCTGCCAGGGGTGAAAAAAATGTGGTAAGTTTTTAGAGGTTTCGGTTCTGAAAACTTGCCAGGTAAAATGGTAAGATTCTGTCTGGAAAACGGAAAATTCAGGGAATTCCCAAATGGGATTTCTGTGGACACCCCTGGTCTTAACACACGCGTCAGCACCGCTGACGCAAATACAACCTCCCTCCCTACCTTCGGCCAGTGTAACCCCCCTCTTCTACCTTCGGTCAGTGTAACCCCCCTCNCCCTGGTCTTAACACACGCGTCAGCACCGCTGACGCAAATACAACCTCCCTCCCTACCTTCGGCCAGTGTAACCCCCCTCTTCTACCTTCGGTCAGTGTAACCCCCCTCATCTACCTTCGGTCAGTGTAACCCCCCTCTTCTACCTTCGGTCAGTGTAACCCCCCTCTTCTACCTTCGGTCAGTGTGACCCCCCTCTTCTACCTTCGGTCAGTGTAACCCCCCCTCTTCTACTTTCGGTCAGTTTAATCCCCCTCTTCTACCTTCTCTAGCTACGCTACTGAATCAATACTAGAAACAGTTTTCACACAGAATAACCTACGAAATGTATTTTAAGAATATTATAACACGAGTACATATTAGTGTTTTCCAAGACTACTTTAAAACCTGAAATAAGTTACTCGTAATATCCAAGTGGATTTTAAATCACCAATCTGAGTCGTGATCGGAACCTAAACGTCTAAATTCATGCCACATTTTTTATCTCAGATTTGCAAATAACTCTTTGGACGGATGTATGCTTTATGTAATGTGATGAAATGTTATAAATGAAATATTTACAGACACCCAACTGTAACAAAGTGTGAAAAGAAAACTAACATCACATAGTTAATCGTATGTATGTAGAGAATATTGCTTCAGAAAAGTTTAATCGGCCCAGTGGCTGTATTAAGTAATTAGTGGAGAAGCCAGATTTTCGCCAACAATATTATTATTTTCAGTATTTCCAAAACACTTAAACTTATATTCTGTTTCATAACTGGATGATTGTGACTGTTGATGGTTTTTNTATTTTCAGTATTTCCAAAACACTTAAACTTATATTCTGTTTCATAACTGGATGATTGTGACTGTTGATGGTTTTTAGCGTCCGCCAGCGAATTATAGATGTTAACTCCTAGAGTAACCTAAATGTGATTGGCTTGGTCTAGAAATAAATGTTTTCTTATTAAGACAAATGTCTAACAAACAATCGAACTCNAACCTAAATGTGATTGGCTTGGTCTAGAAATAAATGTTTTCTTATTAAGACAAATGTCTAACAAACAATCGAACTCTGAATATGCGCACATGTGATGTTGAACTGTAGGTTGCGCAGAATTGTTTTCACAAAAACCAGGTGACCTTGCTCATTATGCATTGAAAGCATGCGTAAGACATGCCCATTCCGCCCCACCCATTTCCCCCCAGGGACACGATTTAGGTTAGGGAGGTGAGGTCACTCGAGAAAGAGACGTAAACAAACGTTTAACAACACGAAACTTAAGACAATTAAACGTACTTCAAGCATGTACTAAATATAGTTGTAACGTAAACAAGTATGTATACATTACTCTGGTTACAAATCATCAGAATTTACAATAGAGGAGCAAAAATCGCACAACGAAAACTTCACGCACCGTCGCTCGGGAAAACCGTATGTGAGCAGCAACAGGTTGGTCTAGTTCTTCTTATTGCCGCTCGATGGCAGCACCTCCTTGACACCGAAAAACTTCGAACTTCATTCTGCCCCGGTACCCCGTTGTGCCCCGGATTCCCTTGCCCTGATCGACATCGGGGGCGATGACTATGTTATGAATTAGACGTCAATAGCTTTTGTGGATGGGAAATGGCGGTCGACAATACTTATAACAGGGCTTAAGGCGTAATTGACCTAACCACCCTGATCGACATCGAGGGCGATGCATATTATATGAATTTTATGACTATAGCCTCAATGGATCGTAAAGAATATCTCACTATGCTTATAAGAGGTCTTACGGGTTAATGAGCTATATCACATTGAGAAGTGCTATGAGCAGTACATTCAGTCCGAATTCGGTGACTATCACCTGAACAGTTCGGAAATGATGGCAAACTATGCTTATAAGTTCGTGGGAGTCAGATATAGGCATACTGCACTTAATTACCTGCGTTTTACTAAAGGCTCGCACTGGTAATATAATTAATTTAAAAATAAAAAATTGCTCTTATACCTACTAAATTCAATATGGCGTCGAACAAGTTCGAATAATCAAAGTTCATAATGTTACTTTAGCATTCGTCTTGAAAACACAAGTCCGAAAACATATAACACTTGGTATATTTACTAATACATTTATATGCTCATAAAATCCAATATGACGCTGGTCATAACCAGATAATCATATTTTCTGGCATGCTCTTATCTGTCTAAAAAATACTAATCTGTAGACACATCAACCAATAAACTTATTTATAAAAGTTAAATAAAAATATACAAAATGAAATACATAACTTTTATTTTNTAGACACATCAACCAATAAACTTATTTATAAAAGTTAAATAAAAATATACAAAATGAAATACATAACTTTTATTTTATACAATTATGCTTACCATATTTGGTCGTTGTAATCCCACTATCGAATTCTTCTTGAAAAAGTGAGTTCGTAGACACATCGCTCGAAACGCTCATTTTTAAAATTTTAGAAGTTAAATAAAACTATTAATTAAATACATAACTTCTGTTTATAAAATTAAGCTTCACCTAATCAATGGTTGTGACATCATAATCTAATTATTCTTGAAAATAGGAGTTCGTAGACACTTTACTTCAAACATTTATATCTGTAAATTTTACAAGTAAAAAAATTGACTTTAAATTATTTCAAATATCAAATTCATAACTTTAATGTATTTTTAAAATTATTAATGAATATCTACAATTGCAAAATATATATTTTTATTATTTTTATGAGTATACGCATCTAACTGTTTTGCTTTATGCAATGGAGAACGTATGGTTTCTTTTAAAATATATTCAAATTAAATGTATAAAAAATATAAAACTTTTTTTCAATTTTGTGTAAATTTTTATGTGCCCATATACACGTAATCACATTTACTTCATTAAAACCGTTGCTCAAACGCATGTCCTGATAGCTCAGTTGGCTAGTGCGTCAACCGTGCTGGCGACCACAAGGTCCTGAAGTTTGATCCCTTGCCCATCCACAGGATCTTTTGAGCTCTGCGAAATATAACAGCGCTCCTGGTTGTAGCTCGACGACTTAAACTACAGTAACCAGGATGGCAGACGACAGTGGCACACACCAGCGCCTGCTAGCAGGTGACGACAGTAAACAAGTTGGCGGACGACTGTGGCCCACACAGGCGCCCCTAGCAGGCGACGAGGGAACTACGTAGATGGCGGATTAAGAATGCGCCAAGAGAGAGAGAAGAGGTGGGTGAGAGAACAGACGGGAGAAATGAAAAAAGGAATGATGGACAAGATGGAATGAGAGAGAGGCAAGATTGAATGATAGAGCATGAAGTGGAAAACAAAATGGTGGAAGGGAAAATGGCGACAAGAAACAAGATAGCTGACAAAGGTCAAAATCAATGGCACAAGATGGTGGCCGGAAACAAGATGGCGGATTCAAGATGATGGCCAATTCCCCAATCCTCAGATTCCAGCCCTTGTCCCCAAAACTACTAAATCCATCTACTATTAAAAATGGCATTCATTGTTCATCACCCGTACCCTTCCAATTATAAATTAAAAAAATTGTTGCGCACTCGCTCCTTTGCAACACTACCCTTGATCCGTCCCGCGCAAGCGAGTGAAGGAGAAGGACAAAGTAGTAACGTGAGAAGTTCACGGCTATTTACAAAGGCGTGCCGCCGCGATAAGCCTATCGCGACACACGCGCTCCTGGCCTTCCGCGGATTGAATTTCTGAGGTTATTTATGAAAGAATGTTCTGGTCAGTGCCTTAACCTCTCTCAGCGTGACTCGGGGTGCGGGGAACCTTCTAGGTCGGGTCAGCGAAACTACTTAAGCTGCGACGGGCCTCCGAGCCGACAGTTAGGAATTTGGAGTATTGTGCAATCTTAAGCACTCGGTGTACGAACACAGCCAAGCGACGAGCCAGCAGGGCGATGAATGGCCACGAAAGTGACCTGCGGGAGTGAAGTCTGCGGACTGCGAGCATCGGTGCAGTGGAGAGAGAGAGAGAGAGAGAGAGAGACTGGCGGGCGGGACTACTAAACTGTATGCCTGAGTGACAAACATTTGGAATTATGGAAATAGACAGATTGAATACGTGATAATGGTGAGTTTGAATTAAGTGACTGTAACCAATATAGAGGCTTTTATAAGGACTTTAATTTTAATCGAGATAGACATTAAACATTGATCTTACTGATAATAACAAGAGTAACAGCGGAGAGATTGTTTAATGATGTAAATAATAGCTATGTGAATAAATTTAAAATCAAATATAGTTCTTATATTTTTATTAGGACCTCCATCCCCCACGAACTCGGGTACGCCCCTCTGGCGTCTTGTAACAATATTAACGTTGTTTGGCTGAGAAACCCGGAATCGAATCAAGGACTCGTGTTCAATATGAAATATGAACAGACTAAGGGTGCCCGTTAGAGTGCAACGCCTTGTAGGTCACAGACACGGAGGGGCTGTGTCCGTAATCGAACTGAGGACGCCCGTATAATGGAATGGTGCAACTTTGCCCCGGGAAGGAGTCTGGGTTGGTAGCTGGGTGTTGGGGAGGGGGGGAGATGCGATATTGAGCGGGAAATAAGCCGTGACTAATGGCGTGGCCGAGACAATGGGGGCTTGCAGTAGCTTACACGTGCCACAATGGACGTCCAGTCGAATGGAGAGACATACAGAGAGAGAGAGAGACAGAGTAGTGACGTCTGGTCATACAATGTGCCCCTCAGTTTTGCTTCCCCAAGGTCCCCTTTTGGTCACTATGAAAAACTTTTTAAATATTGCAACTGTAGCATCGCCTAAAAACATATTCGCAATATCACCAATGCCTGCGATGCAATCGTACTATGGACACCTGCAATATCGTAATTCTAAATGTATGCATATCAAGTACGGATATGTTTGTGTTATTACCGATGTTGAAGAGATTTTCGATGCCGATATTTGTCATTTTGTTTATGTTCAGCCATTTAGGATGTGATTTACCGTACTGATATCGATACAACTGGTGAGCATCTGAATGATATTTTCCAATGAGTATCACACAGCCGTAGCGCCAAATGCGAGTCGCGAACCTTTTGGCTGTAATCTGACCTTGGTCCTTTCAAATACGAGTCGAGAACTTCTTTTCGCACAGCAGTAATGATACAACCGAATGTAAAGGATTAAGATAGGTAATATCCATAGTTATAATTATCAGAGCGTGGACAAGTTGGTGAAAAATTGAGGTATATTAATTTAATAAAATAGTTGAAAATATTTTTCTAATTTATTTCAAGTACCCCAAAGTTTTATCTTTCGCAGTAGGCTGTCCGTCACTACAATGCAGTTCTCAATGCAGTTAATAAACCATAACTCAGTACCTTATTACTAGTGACCCTATCATTTCCGCGTTATAATTTCATACCAAAGTAGATGGCATACAATAATGTGTTAGTCTGACGTGTGTCATTGGACCTATGTTCATCCGACAAGCCGTGCAAGACTCATGGCCAATTATAAACACTTATCACTCTGGTAGCTTCATTATGTGTAGCCGGGAAGAGCAGCAAAATGGCATTCCTGTAGCAACAGCCAATGAACAAGTGGCTTCCGCTCGAGTGTGTAAAGGATTGCGGCGATTTTACTGTTGCCACTCCGTAACGCGAAATGGACGGGTCTCTTTTGATCACACATGTTCATTAAATAATATAATTATTTCTATCTATACACATTATGAAACTCAATGTCTCTCTATCTGTCTGTCCGTTAGTGCGCTTATCACTCGAGAACCACTTATGCGATTTACGTTTTTTTTTATTCACACCTATGTTATCTGACCAGGTTTTGGTATATATTTTGTTACGTAAAGTAACATAAGTAATAACTAGTGACGATAATAGTGAATCTTGCAATACGCTGTCTAAACCATTAAAGATGGAACAATATCATGTAGTAAAGAATTGTGTAGAAAAAGAAGACCTAAAACAACTCCGGCAGTAGCATATATCTATCTATAACAGAGAAATACTAATAAGCGTTTGTACAATTTAATATCTTAATAAATAAATTCGTCAAATCCAAGCTGTTGTTTACCCATTAAATTCTGTAAAATTCATCTTAATTAAAATAAAAAAAAACGTAAACAATAATTCTGTAGTCCACGCGAGTGGAGCCGCGGGCACAGCTAGTTGAAAATAAATTAATTCATAGCTCACAATTTAAATACGTGATCCTCAAAATGAAAGATAACACTGTGCTCTATTCAGAGCAAGTGTTACAGCTAGACGGAATGGGTAGAGACCGGAAAAAATAGCGAGTTAAATGACCTGCAGGATAGACTCTACAGTCTTATGTACAAATATACCCACATCAACTGCACATTGGTTGCTTGCTGTCACAGTGGAAGGCGACGATTGGACCAGCATTCTCCAGTGCCAGCAAAAAATGTGCATGTTGCCCATTGGTTGCACATGAAGGATGTTCACTGCGACAGCAGGCGCATTACTAACAGACATGCGCCAAGTCTGGCACGCTATTATGCACATGTATATGTATTTTCATCCCATATTTTATCTTGAGCCGGGAGCAACCTTTTGATTTAGAAATATCGATGGTGCAAAATTTTTTCTGAAGTGGGTATGTTCCTTTGCGAGGGGATACACTAATTCAAGCATCTTATCTGTCTAGAAGCCATCCATGGACATTTTGTCGTTTAAGTATACCGAAATCTGTATTTTGTATACATATGTGACCTTATCATAAGAGTGAAAAGAAAAAACAGCTACATTTTATTATAGGTTATTTTCAATGCATTAAGTACAGAGCTTCTATAAATGATTCATCAGGTTTCATAGTACTGTATTTTCAAGAGCATTACACTGACATTAAAGGACTGATGCATGTAGAAAAGTGGAAACTCACCAAAATGTTCTCACCCCTACAAAGGACCTGTGTCTGCGCCCTTGATCACATTACACACGTCAAAGTGATAGTCAAGTTATGCCCATGCCTTTGGTAGCATTTCTCCATTAGTGGATATCACAGCAGCACTGATGAGTTCCCTTAGCTCTGCCAATGTTGTAGGCTGTGGTGGTGCAGGAAAACTGCTTTTAATGAACCTCCGAAAGGAAGAAGTCACGTGGGATCAGATCAAGTGACCTTGTTGTGGAAGAAGGGGCGGACTATGCAACAGTGCTCTA
Organism: Clitarchus hookeri; assembly: GCA_002778355.1. Lineage (NCBI taxonomy): Eukaryota > Metazoa > Arthropoda > Insecta > Phasmatodea > Phasmatidae > Clitarchus > Clitarchus hookeri. The sequence goes on along the minus strand of NQII01000273.1, from coordinate 26,233 downwards.
TCCTCCCGACCAACAAGCCCAATCCAGCGATGCGGAAGACCATTATTTAGTTTATGTTCCAAACGGGGTGTGCCCCATCATGTTGGAAGACTAAATTCCTGGAGTCAGTTTTTCAGCTGTGGGAACAACCACAACTGCAACATATCCAGAACATTGTGACCGGCGATTGAAATTTTGCACTAGAATGCAGGAAGCATTGGAGGATGACGGTTTTGCTACAAATGTTACAATCGGTGATGAAGGAACAACGACCCGTTTATCTGGAAAGGTTGATTGTCGCAACGTGAGGGCGCGGAACAACGAACAGCCTCGTTAAATTGTGCAGCTTTAACGGGGTTCACAGAAGGTGAATGTTTTCTGTTTGAAGTCACAGACAACCGTTTTATGGGCCCTTTTTCTTCTTTTTTATTCCCATGGCTCCCCCAGGTCTCCTGATTTTATTCCACGCGACTTATTCCTTTGGGGGTGTGTTAAGGATGGTGTCCACATCCCATCACAGCCTACAGCACTTGCAGAGCCAAGGGAAGGCATCAACACTGCTTTGATATTCATTGATGGTGAAATGCTACAGAAGGTGTGCGCAGAACTTGACTCGCTTGGAGTCGGCGCACACAGGACTTTTGTTGGGTGTGAGAAGAACTTGGTGAGTTTCCTCTTCTTTTCATGCATCAGTATTAACGGTCATTGCAATACTCTTGAAGATACTGCATTTTAAAACCCGACGAATCATGCGCAACCTGTACATGGATGTACGTAACTCTTCTTTGGTATACCTTGGTGCTATGTAAGTAATACTTAATTTGACTGTATTATTGATAATTCGGTTATTCGTGTGTGAACGTGGGTAGTAATGCTGCAAGTAGATGTGCATTGTCAAAATGAACCATACATTAACAAACCTATAATAAAGCCACAGTGTTTTGCAAAATGTCACATTTTATATTTACGTCATAAATAANACCATACATTAACAAACCTATAATAAAGCCACAGTGTTTTGCAAAATGTCACATTTTATATTTACGTCATAAATAATTGTCAATGATGGAACACTGATTGCTATTAAATTATATATAAGAGAGAAAATAAACGTAAAAATATAAAAAATTATTAACAAAACACGTTGTTCCAAAGAAAATCATGGGGTTAAACAATCATNACCATACATTAACAAACCTATAATAAAGCCACAGTGTTTTGCAAAATGTCACATTTTATATTTACGTCATAAATAACTGTCAGTGATGGAACACTGATTACTATTAAATTTTATATAAGAGAGAAAATAAAGGTAAAAATATAAAACATTATTAACAAAACACGTTGATGCAAAGCAAATCATGGGGTTAAACAATCATTCCTCACAATGGAACCGCCTGAATGTTAGCCATGGTATATTATTCGACAATTNCAAATCATGGGGTTAAACAATCATTCCTCACAATGGAACCGCCTGAATGTTAGCCATGGTATATTATTCGACAATTCAAGAGAGACCACAAATATTGGAGTCTTTGGGACAACAAGAACATTTGGTGATTAATCACTAAACATTCCTAAAAATACACAAACCAGGAGTGGTGTAAGAATAACGCAGTTTCACTAAACGCCGCTGTGACATCCTTCACACTTAGAGGAAGACTTGAGGTATATGTCTACAGAAATTTAGTTTCATTATCGTTCCTTCAATTTGATGTTATGTTTGTGAGCCGTTTGGTGTGGTTTTCAATTGGCGTTCCATCTCACCTCAGACATGTTCGGCGGATTTGTGGTTTGGACTTTGGACCGGCCATTCTAGTTCCTATGTTTCCATGTCTGTATTGTAGACTATGTTTATGCACAGACGCACTGTCGTGCTGAAAATGAAACGGACTTCTTCCAATAGTGCTTCATAATTGTTGGCATTCGNTTTATGCACAGACGCACTGTCGTGCTGAAAATGAAACGGACTTCTTCCAATAGTGCTTCATAATTGTTGGCATTCGCGGAGCACTACTGCTACTCGCTACTGAGAGCACCAAGAGAATACCCTGAGGAAACCAGACATCCTCCGAACACCACGGTGTTAACACGGAAGTATTCTAAGCAACAAATGTTAGGAATTCGCCACCCTCACACACATCCCAGTTGCCTACACAGCATTTTATAACGGGAGGGACTGAAACTCGATATCTGANTTTATGCACAGACGCACTGTCGTGCTGAAAATGAAACGGACTTCTTCCAATAGTGCTTCATAATTGTTGGCATTCGTGGAGCACTACTGCTACTCGCTACAGAGAGCACCAAGAGAATACCCTGAGGAAACCAGACATCCTCCGAACACCACGGTGTTAACACGGAAGTATTCTAAGCAACAAATGTTAGGCATTCGCCACCCTCACACACATCCCAGTTGCCTACACAGCATTTTATAACGGGAGGGACTGAAACTCGATATCTGANAATTCGCCACCCTCACACACATCCCAGTTGCCTACACAGCATTTTATAACGGGAGGGACTGAAACTCGATATCTGAGGTGAGCACATTGCACAATAATGTAACATACTTTAATTTATAGTGCACACTAAAGGGAAAATTCATAAAATTGTTTATTTTAATTTTCAGTACATCATTTTCAGTTCATTTTTTTTAATTTGTTCACATTTAATTAACATTTTGACCTTTCGCCTCCCTCCCCTACATGCATACACCCCTACACGTAGCGCGATTCGTAATTGAGTCTGTCAAATGCATAACTCGCCATATCCAGTTGACATGATTGCGCAGTAAACAGGAAAAACGTATGCAAGGCTTACCGTGCATGTCTCGAATGTTTTCACAATACATGGACATGTATACGTGACTCTTTATCTCACATACAGTATGTAAGAAATCAGTCGTAATTACTATGGTGGTCAACGGAGAGTTACAGTTGGATAAGACAGGATATGCGCACTTATTTACAATACATTTCAATACATTATGTTGTTGCTATTCATTACCTTCGCTACATAACAGTAATGGTGCATGTATTATTATTATTATTTCACTAAGACTGTATCTGATCCAAGACTATGTTGTCATGCTCTTGTTTGCACACATTGAATAATATTATTGCAAGATGCCCGAGGGGCATATCCGAGTTCTTGAGAGATGGAAATATTAATAAAAATGAAAGAACTAAATTTTATTTTTAATTTCTTTACTCAGCGATTATTTGCAGCATTAATCTATCTCCATTTTTGCTCTTTTTATTTCTCATTGAGAGTACTATTACATGTCTATCTCAACTCTAATTAAAATTCTTCTCAATATCTCTGCTTGGTTACAATTGATCAACTCACACTAGTAATTAACACCTGCTCAGTCCATCCGACTGAGAATATATGGCTGTTATCTTAATCTTGTCCATTCTCAGAATCTTTATTACCTCCTGGAAAAACCACAGCTTCAAAGTTTCTTCCCTGATCGGAATTAAGTTCTAGTGGCACCCCAAACCCTTGAGAAGACATGTTCTATAAGTGCATCACCCACAGTACGTGCTTCTTGGTTTGGGAGGCGAATGACCTCCGGCTACTTAGTAAAGTAATCTTGGGACACCAGTAGATATCGATCTCTCGCTGTGAAAGGCAAGGGGCCCAGAATATATACTGCCATCCTCTCGAATGGGCCTCCAACATTGTATTTCTGGAGGTGACCTTGTCCCCTGGTCTTTGGGCCCTTCCTCGCAGTGCAGGTGTTGTACATTCGGCATCGCTTTTCAACGTCCTCCCGACAATGAAGCCAGTAGAATCTCGGTCTAACTCTGTCAAGGGACTTATTAACACCAAAGTGCCCACTGGCTACCGCATTATGCAGTTCCTTTAAGACTTCGGGAACCATACATTCTGGAAGGTTGTGTGTGTTTTCCATCATTACTTTCCCAGTTTCTGTAAAGTACGCCTTTCTTCAGTATGAGGGAATTCCATTGTACCCAGCATGCGTTTTGACTGCTGTACTCAGACTAGATATCTCTTCCCATTTTGGCTGACAGCCAGCTTCTTTCCATTTTAGTAATGGCTGAAATGTGGGATTATTCAGCTGATATTTCCTAAAACCCTAATCACTTCAAGTAGGTGCTCCATCACAACATAAAGAACCTTGAATTCTTGTCCTCAATACTTTCAGCGAATCACCACGCTTTTCTTCCTGGCATTCGCAAAGACAAGAATAGCTGACATGGTCTCCTAAAATGCACATCTGCATTGATGTGATGGCATTTAGATCTGTGCTGTATTTTATAAAGCCATGTTCTTGAAGATGCTGTATCCCCTGGGCAATTTGACCATCGGGGTTCTTGGAATTTAGTAGCCAGCATAATGAGGCATGGTCGTTTCTAAGAATAAAATGTTTCCCATCAAGGTAGGGGTGAAAGTGTGAAATTGCCTTCACCATGGACAGACCATGGTGGGACAGGATTTAGAATTGGAAAGGAAGACTCTGAGGAGGGAGAGGAGAAAGCTTCACAGACTTCGGGGTGAGGAGCGTGAGCAATTCTCCCGAAGTTACGAAGCAATGAAGCAGGCTTACTTGGGCAGGGTTCGAAAGAAGAAGGCTTAATCATGGGAAGACTTCGTTACCCGAGCTGGCAATGAAGATCCATTCGGACTGGTTTACAAACTAGCAACCGACAAAGTCAAGAGAGCCATACCGCCACCATGTATGAAAATTGATGGGAAATTAATAATTGACCAGGAAAGGTCTATGGAAGAGTCGCTCCACACGCTTATGCCAGATGCCTCTCTGACTGGGGAGGGGGAAGAGCACACTGCTAAGATACGGTCGGTGGGAATAGTGTCTGAAGAACAGGACGCCCCAGAATTTCAGTTAGAACTAACATCATTAGTGTACAAAATGAAGAATGGGAAAGCACCAGGGAAAGATGGAATAACAACATCTTAAAAAGGTGCTATTCTAGAATTAAGGAAATTCTTATGAATATATATAATGACTGTCTCCGAGCCGGTTTGTTTCCT
>NQII01000273.1:0-21223 GCA_002778355.1 Clitarchus hookeri | reverse complement strand
ATTTTGGAAACAAGGATGCTAGATAATTCTGTACAAAGGAAACAACAAGAAGCTGGATGACCCTAAGTCTTATAGACTGTTGACATTGCTTCCGGTGCTAGGCAAAGTCTATGAAAAATTAATCAATAAGAGATTAATAATGGCATTAGAAGCTGAAGGAACACTAAACTAAAACCAATATGGTTTCAGAAGAGGCACGGGAACTGACTTCGCTCTCCATGATGACATGAAGAAAATAAGAGAGAGTACAACGAAGTATATAATGGCCATCTTCTTGGGCATTTCGGGTGCCTTCGACAACGCCTGGTGGCCGGAGGTGATGCATCGGCTGAAAATAAAGAGTCCTGCAAATATATACAGGATCATTCAGGACTTTTTCAATGAGAGATGGAGCCTGTGCTCGGCTAAGACAATGCAGGTCAGGAAACGATTGACTAAGGGATGCCCCCAGGGTTCAGTTTGAGGACCGGTCCTATGGAGCATCCTCTTTGACGGATTTATAAAACTGAGTCTCCCACATGGGTGCACGATTTTTTCGAATATGCAGACGATGGATTAATACTGGTTTCAGGTAGTTCCAGAAGAGAATTAGAAACCAAAGCTGCAGAGATAATGGACAAGACATGGAGATGGTCTGGAACTACTAAACTCAAATTCTCCATCGAGAAAACAAAGACCATGGTGGTTAAAGAAAAATTGAAGATTCCTCCGACTGTGTACTTTGGAGGGAGCCTGGTGGAAAATGTGCATGAATTCAAGTATCTGGGATTCATCATGGATGATAAAATGTGCTTCCTTAAGCATTTTGAATATGTCTCAAGAAAGGCAGTGGTAGTATTCCAAAAACTTAGACGAATTGGCAACACCAATTGGGGCCTTAATTATAATACTCTACGAACTATATATAGGGCTGTGTTTGAGGCCATAATATCGTGTGGTGCTGTGATGTGGTAACACAGAGCAGAACTTTGATGGCATAAAAGGAAGCTCATCAGTGCTCAAAGAGTGGTGCTGCTGACCGTGGCTAGTGCGTATAAGACTGTGCCCGATGAGTCGCTCCCAGTTGTGGTGGGTGTGCTGCCTCCTGACCTGCTGATCAAGTGCGGAGGGATAACGTCGGAGAGGGCACGAGCCGGGAGATTGTCAAAAGAAGAGAAAGAAGAGGTAATGGATGGAGTACTGAATGAGTGGCAGGAGAGATGGACAAATTCAGACAAAGGAAGACAAACGTATGAACTGCTACCTGATATTAGGGCAAGATTGAAGTGCAAGTGGATAAGATCTAACCACTACAGTATGCAGTTATATACTGGCCACAGAAACTTCAAAGCAAAGCTACACAGCTTGCGGCTTGTGCAATCTCCGCTGTGCGAAGTGCGCGGTACTGATGACACAGTTCAACATGTGATTACTGAATATTTGAAGACCGAAGATATAAGAAATTGGCTAACAGAAATCACAGAAGAAAAGGGTATTCACTTGGAAATTGGAAATGTTATAACAAACAAGTATTTGCATAACCTATGGAACGAATTCGCCACCAAAATTGGCAGAATGCTTGAGGACTTCGATAAATGGCAAGAGCGAATTTCTGATGACCCATAATGGGGTATTTAGGTAAAATCTCACAAAAAAAAAAAGTAAGTCGGAAATTGGCGAGGAGGACAGGTTTTTAAAAGAGAAAACCGGTAGAATACCGAGTAATGGCATAAAGAAAGTGAATGGCCCGAGGAGACAAAAGGAGAAAGTGCCGTGCACTGTCTTACTCATCAGAGTACATTTTCAGTGCGGGAGGATGGAGGGTGTGCCGGCCTTCGGGCCTTAAAAACCTGGTCTTCTTGGGGTCTGTTCATATTCCATGGGCCGGCACTATATGTCCCAATAAATTGATTTTATTTTGGAAAGGGTGGCACTTCTTTGGAACTAGTATCATGTTGGCTGCGGCCACTTTATAGAATACAGAATCTAAATATGATATGTGCCCTTGTAAAGTCCTTCCCATCACAGTAATTTAATCTAGGTAAACCTGACAGATATCTAAAGAAAGCACTTTTTCCATTTGGCATTCTAAGGTGGCAGGAGCATTACACAGCCCAAAAGGCATAACTTTGAACTGCCAGGTTCCTTTCCCTTGGACAAAAAACGCAGTTTTTTCTTGGTTCGGTGGGGCGACCCCACACTGCCGGTACCCACTCTTCATGTCCAAACAAGAAAACCTTCGCGAACCTGCCTGCTGAGCTGTTCAATGAGCCATTTATCTTTGGAAGTGTATAGTCACATTAAGCTGGCGATAATCTACACAAAACCTCAGAGAGCCATCATTCTTCTTGAAAAGTACGATCAGTGACGATCACGTACTAAATGATGGTTATATCATGTTTGACTCCTTCATTTCCTTCAGAATTCCCTCAACTGCTCCGTGCGAAGCTAGTAGCTGTCGTCATAGGGGCTGATTTATGGGCGTGGCATCTCCTTTATCTATGTGGTAGCAGGCCATATTAGTCTTTCCAAGGTCATTTGGTACACACCTTCCAAGAGCATTTAGTACACACGAGAATGGGATCCATATTTATCTGCAGTAATCCAGAGACAGCCTTCTCCTGGCGCCAGTTAAGATTTTCTCTTGTATTTACTAGCAGTTCCTCCAGTACTTCTGGTATGATGTTAGGGGTGTGGGTAGTGCTCCGGCTAGACCACAAGCTTGGTAAACTGAGTACTAGGATCTCAGGCCTTGTGGTAGGGCATGCTCAGTACGATCTTATGAATCAGATCGGGGCTTCGGATTTGGTAAACTTGGGTGAGCGCTGGTCATGTCTGCGTTGAGAGGGCGTGATCCCTCTTCCCCACTGACTGGGCGGCAGGGGTGCGGAATGGCCGTAATGGCTAAGAGCGCCTCGTTAAAAAATAAGAGCATGGCTGTGATGGCTGTGTATCATACTTATATAGTACTTCTGGTAGAGGACATTCTCTTTATTTTACTTTATATTCTTCCAGAACACTTGGAAATACTTGTGTGACCTGCTTGCAAACATCTATCCCGGCTCCCTCCTGAAGACGAATGTCTGGCATACTTGCATCTAGGAATGCTGTGTACGTCTAACATGATATTTGATTGAGTAACCTTTCTGTGGGCCGCTATTGACAGCGCGTTCATGCTGAGGTTTACCTGTCGAGCAATAAATAGGTCAGTATAATACAGTCTTGTTCGATTTTCGAACTGGAACTATAGAAGGTGTTGTGGAATTTACTTATCTCTTTCCGTGTCAAACTTCCACATCTCTATGTGCTTCCATTATTATCGCAAACGGGAAGTATTGGACCAAGGCTTGCTGAGTGCCTTTGAAAATACATAATACATTGTTTTAGATGAATGCCCACACCCACTGCTGTGTCCTAAATGTGTAAACAATAGAGGTGTTATGATTTTACACGCCCTTCCTTCATCTCTCTACCGCGTTTTGTTTCATGCAACGCTCTCTTCCTTTAAACCAGCTTAGGGACATTAGAGGCCTCTCGTCATCACACAACTGCATTCTGCACTAGTCATCTTGGAAATGATGGCAGTCTATCAACCCAGGGATACCATACTAATAATATCGAACACCAAAACAGCCATATGTCACAATGTTTGATAAGGCGAGTTTTGCTCTTGCTGTTACCTAATGGTTGTATAACTCACATGGGATATGACGCATTTTGCTATACATCGTATGGTGGATTAGACATGCCTTTGTTCAAATCAACATCATGTATCTGATGGCCTCTGCATTTAACAGTGGTTTCCGGAGCCTGTGGAAGTGGGATTCGGCGTGTCTTGCACTGCGGGTAGCGAACTGCAAGCGCACTGACTCCCACACGTAACTCAGTTTTGTAAAATTGTGGATAAGACGAGTCTATCATTTCATAGACTCAATTCACTGAACGTTCTGCCATTTTTGCGGATTTCATTGTTGTTGAGTCAAATCGCGACTTTAAAAGAAGGGTGGCATTTCGCGTAGTTTGCACGAGGCGGAGGGATATCGGAGAAGTATAACTTGAGCAGTACTCGTTGTAGTGTGTGGAGTGATGTAGGAAGGTGTTGGTGGTTGCAGGTTCTTCATCACGAGCTACTTTACGATCGGCTTCGAGTTCGCCGTGGAGTTGACGTACCCAGAGCCGGAGGGCACTTCCTCAGGTCTGCTCAACATGATGGCGGAGATCTGCGGCGTGGGGTTCACCATGATAACGGGCAAGCTGCTCGTGTCTTATGGCGACGTCGTCACCAACCTGAGTTTGTGCGCGCTGCTCATAGCGGGATTCGTCGCCACTCTGCTCATCAACGGCAAGGACCTGCGTCGCCAGGCTGCCAGCAAGCAGATGCAGTCTCCGGAGACCGAGATGCTCAACATGGTCACCGCGTAACGTGCTGGCTTGGCCCGCCCACCCTCGCTACTTACACACTCCACGACGCCATTACAGCGTTTTGCACGCATTACGTGACCCGCACTAACGCCATTTAAATGCTGTTCACGGTGCACTGAAAGGCCTGCTTAACATATACTTGTATGCACTTAGTGTATTCTTACACCATATGTACAACTATCATTGTCTGATCGTTTTATTCGTGCGTCGGTTAAGCGAAAACTGTGAAATCATTTGAAAAGTAAATATTTTACACATGTGCTAATTCATACATTTGTACATACAAATGTTTGACTTACAATTATAATTCGTTACTAGGACAAGGAACTACTTTCCCTTCTTCGCAACCAACTTTACTGGGCGCATGCTTGTCAGTTACGCATATAGACGTAGCGACATTTCTAAAATGTTTATTTATAAAGTGTTCACTTTCGCGTGAACAGCTCATACTTCAATGCTGACTTCGTTATAGTTCTAGCATAAACAGAAATAAGAAGTTGGATTTTATCTTTACATCGTAATAAAGACGCAGTCGTTCTTGTCTGAAATGAGTTGTCAGAAATTACGCAAATGCCGTTCACGATAAATTGAGCAACTACTGTAGTCAGTCTTCCAAGGATGTCACTGTTACTCCCGAATGTAAACATGTTTAACTGGAACACTGACCTGGCATGCGCTCAGTGACGTCGGTGTCAACGAAGAGAAAGCAGTTCCACGTCTTGGCGTCTAATTAAATGAATTCAAGACATTTTTGTGAATACTAAAATTATTTGTTTTATTTTCTGTTTTCAACGCATACAACTGTAAAAATTAGCATTATTCTAAAATACGTTTTTATTAAAGATAGTTTTGCAGTTTTACTTGATTGACGTTTGAACACAGTGATCGAGTCCACGGATATGATCACTTTACACATGGCGAAAGAATGCTTTCAAAAGTGCTCAGTTTACCGTGAACGACCTATATAAGGAATGGTTTCATCATAATATTTATAACTGCTCTTGTTCCTCAAGTTTGTGATGAAATCATCAGCTATAACTGATCTCGGAGAACGCATTTCTAGCCCTAGCGACTGCGCTTCTAATCAAATAAAACATAGTTTCTACTTATGTACCACATTTGTTGATAAAACCACAACGAAATACTCTGGATTTAAATGTTGTTGCTGTGGGTTCCATAGTGCCCCTCACGCACTGCAATGGCTTCTCAAACTGGAAGCAGTATGACTTGACAAATATTCAGTACACACAACAACGATTTAATTATATTTACATAATGCTGAAAATTATTGCGAAAACCAAAATGCAATTTAATAAACCCCTGTTTCCATTTCCACTTGAAACAACACACTTTAAAGATGCGTGTTTATATTTTACTTAATTTTTGCTTAGTTACTGCTATCTGTCAAATCTTACTGCTCAAGTTTTCATTTGAGTAAACTCCTTCACCCTCGCTCTGGGGTCCTCGCTAGGTAGCTCTGTTGTCGCCCGCAGCGTGCTCGTGGCGCCATTGTGCGGCAAACCGCTCCTCCCTTCTCCGAGTCAAATTCGACTCTGTTTGGAAGTCGCCGTCAAATGGGGTCGCTTGGTTCACAGGGGTAACTTGGGATGTTTGCTTGGAAATTTTCGTTTGTATATGTGGCGGCCCTGAATGAAAACTGCGCGGTTTCATGTAGTTGATTGATGTCAATAGTGCATCGTGGATTACATTACTCAGAACTGTCGCGTGCAAAATAAAAAGCACGGTTAAGTGTGGCAAGTTAGGCGCGCGACAGAAGTGACGGCGCTTGACGACGACGCTAGGCCGAGTGCGCGCCGACGTCAGAGCTACACAGCGAGAGAGACAGAAGACAGTCGCACAGCGGACACGAGCGACAGCACACGACTGCGGGGTGACCTACGTCGGACAAGACTCTCCCGCGAGACTCGCCTCCCCGGCATGTACTCGACGTCGACGTCGTGGTGTCTGCGTCTTCCGAGTGACAGTCCAGTGTTCCTTTCATTATTTTTTGTTTGAAACTACAGATAACTATAACAATGTTTTGAAGTTGTTTGATACAAACGTTCAAATCTGTGAAAATATGAGAAAACGTCATAGGTATGACATATTGTGCTAGTCTTCCTAAGACTAAATCAGACTCACGTCAGTATTATTTAAACGAAATAAAATTATAAAATAAAACAAAGTGTAAAATTTTTATGATGCCAAAAGATTCTTACACTTTTTTTTGCAGTTATCTTAATATTCCAGGAAGTGAGAGAAAGCGGAAGTAATGTTTTCCGTCTGTAAGTATATTTCCTTGCTGAATGCGCTCACTTAACGGTGGCATTACTACCAGGAGGACTTATAAATGGCTGAAGTTCATGTGCTGCGATAGAAGATTCCTTGGAAGATTCCACGCAAGCCTGGATGGCCACTTGTATGGATGGTTCTATGGTAAATTTGGCTGTTTTGATGGACGTTTTTGAAATTGGTTGTAACCAACTTCCAGTGGAAGGTTTGCCATAAAGTTGGAATTTTGGCCAGTTGGAGAGAGAGTGATACTGACGAAAGTAATTTTATTTAGTTTTTAGAAACAGCGAAAAGTCTAGAATAAAAAAAATAATAACAGCGTAAATGTTTACCGATGCTATAACATAATTGCGTGGAACTTAAGGTGAAACGTTTTTGTTTATTTAATACAAAAGTTCCAGTTATCACAACGTTCCAGTTATCACTGTGTGCACAAACGGATACTGCACAAGTCGTGAGTGAAGTGAGTTCCTGAACCACAGTGCACTCGCCTTTACTAGCGCGGAAGCAAGTATCGTGCGACAGGTTATTCCATGGAAACCTCCATACCTGCTTGCATGCAGGCTCGCCTAGCATCTATCGCAGCAGCTTCCACCCGAACTTGCGTTGAACATTGTGTCGAATACGATAAAAGAGGATACTGGACAGCTCGCCCGATCGGGCGAGACAAGCGATGTTGCCGCGCTCGCAGAAATGTACTTTAGTTATGGTGTGGAGACTCGGGAGATTGTCAAGTGCAACTCATTGAAAGGCAAATAAAGTGATTGTTTTTAGTTCAATAAACTGAATTCAAGTAATCGAATATTCAATAAATATGTGATCGTATGAAATGGCCTTTAGAAGTATGTTTATATTTATATACTATATATATATATATATATATATATATATATATATAGAGAGAGAGAGAGAGAGAGTTCAGTATTTTTTTTTAGTAAGATGAAATTATATTTCTTAGGTGTATATTGCTGTAGTTATAAATCCACTGCATTTGATTACTGTTGGTTTTAAACAAGGCTGCTGCTGTTTCTGGTATTCAGTTTCACTCTCAGGATTCCTCTCTCACGAGCTGTCCAGTATTCTCTGATTGCATCACACCTGCTTTCCCGAGTCAGACTCGAACCGACGTCTTATGGCTTGGCGGCACTTGCCACCCCATTTCTGAGAAGCGCTCTTATGCGAAAGCGAAACATTTTTGCAACTTACTTTACGGTAGTTATAAGTGGATTAATTAAGAATATCAACATAACTACAAAATCATTTTTGTGTAACTTTGTGTAGTATTGTTAAATATTTTAAAAAATATGATTAAAGTAATTCTTGTAAATACATGAAAAATTCTTCATAAGATCTCTTGGTATTTACGAGAACTTTATGAACANTGTAGTATTGTTAAATATTTTAAAAATGTGATTAAAGTAATTCTTGTAAATACATGAAAAATTCTTCATAAGATCTCTTGGTATTTACGAGAACTTTATGAACACAAATGAATGATGCTTCGAAGTGTCGATATAGATATTAGTTGAAAACGCAGGCGATACAACGTGATAAGGGCGGGCTGTTATCATTATGTCTGCTAAGCGGCGCTTCTAAAGACTTATTTTGGTATGACTGTTGTTTTATAATAAAGATAATGTTTTTTTATTTGTCTAATCTCAATCTGTATCAGAGATTTCAACCGGCAGGATTATTGTAATAAATCTTCAGTTAATTAACTGTTATCTACCGGCCAATCACTGAGGGTTTACTGACAGGTCAGTGCAATTCACTAGGAATAAGTACAAATCACTGGTTTTTCAGTGAATATAAGCAACAAAACTGACCAGTAGAATTTTACTTATTCAATTGTATCAGTTTCCACAAATCTGCAGTCAAAGCCGCTGGTTTTGTGCTGTTACGTTTCAATATTAGCGTAGCGGGTTTTATTGGTTCCAAAGTTGCGTACTACGTCTCATTTTAATGCAGCTGTAAAAAAACTATTTACTTGTATGTGTTATGGTTTTTATTGTATTAAAAATAATGTTGGTTTGTTCTGTTGCTGCTCCTTGTATGTATGCCTGGGACATTTGCTTTACGCGCGAAGGTGGTTTGCGCCTCAGTCGTGTAATATTAAACTTTTTATTTATTATTATTTTGTGAGAAGAGAGAAAACACTAAGTTGTGGACCTCACCATTACACGGAACGGAAAAAGCAATGTACTGTATATAAATTTCTCGACAGTCTGATTCATGCTTATACCGTGTCACTGAAGCGAACTTATTGTAGTGATTTAATTAAAGTTCTTCGATCTCTGAAAATATGTTCTGCACAAATTGGTTTCAGAAAGTCTTCCCAATTAAATTTAATCTGACAGATTTTTTTTTTTTTTTCAGTAATTTTTTAATGGCCGTTTTGTCGACTTGTTTTGTTTAGTACATACTTTACCATTTCGTAAACGACTTGTACCACTTGAAAATTAGTATTCCTTTTCTGACACATATTTATTACGCTAATTATAAAAACTTTTGCTGGACCTCAAATATTAAACAGCTTCATTCCAATCCACTTGTCTTGCACTGCGAAACACGGCCCGTATTCTCACAGCAGCAGTGCAGACCCACGTATGTTCTTTATGAATAACCGCGATAGTACAGCGCCTTACTATATTAGTTGTCGAGATATATATAACGTTGTGGAATGTTATGACGGTTAATTTATTTTTAATGGAATACAATAAAACAGCATTCATGCTCCTAAAATTAGTCTTAGTATTGAAATAGAAGTGACGCTAGAGTTAATTACTTCCCAAAATATTTGTGTGTTCCGATACACTTCATCAACAGTCTGTAGATTCTGAATGTAGTGAAAGTTTCTGTAGCTGGAGTCATGCGCGATGCGGCATTGGCGAGTTGCGCACACTGCTGTGTTACAAAGTGGCTAACGATGTTTCTCAGCTGATGTACCTAACGCAAAACTTATACATAGGAATGTTTGAATTTACAAATAGTCCGTATTGACAAATGCAACCAGATATAACTTGCACGTTTTAAACAAAATGAAGGTGTCGGACCCCAAAAAAATAATATTTGTACCAAACATTGTTCAACTCGTACGCATTACATGTGATGACATTTCCCTCAAATAAAATTCTTTTACACTTTATATGTTTTGAATAATTTGATGTCAAATACAAAATTCTTCTGTTTTGTTGCAGACAAAGTACGAAATGCTAAGTAAGTTGTACATATGACAAAAATTACAAAGTAGACTAATTTCACGAGAATACCACGTGACACATTTGTAATAACCACATAACAAGTCATATGTGTAAAAATAAATGTCAAAAATAATTAAAATTTTGCATATTTTTTACATTTAACTGTTATTTGGTGATGACATATCTGTAAGCAGTAGCCCGCGGCATTAGTCTACTTTGTACATTTTTCCATCTGTACAACTTAGTTAGTATTTCTTACCACGGCTGCAACAAAACAGAAAATTTTTGTATTTGACATCAAATTAATTAAAAATATAAACTGTTAAAATTTTTTATTTGAGGACAATGTCATCACATACAATATGTTCGAATTGAGCAATGTTTAGTAAAATTAAAATAATTAATTTTTTGGTATCAGCCTCTCTTAAAAAACGAGTTTTAAATGTATACTAGTGTCAAAATACGCGAGCATTTAAAAGTTTAGCAGCAGGTACAAATAAACGTATGATTAGGAAGAAAAAAAACACAACATTTATAATGCCTTTCATTGGATCATTGTTAGTTTGCACAATAGTTTAAAAGTTAAATGTAAACTTCATATGTTTTGTTGGGTCAAACCCAACAAATTATTACTCACTATCAAAGACACGTAACAATATTGTTCTACTGTAACTTACATATGCTTTTTAAAAAATAATAAATTTGCAAGTGGTGTATAATATATAACTTTTTACAAGTGTTATTGTAGATAATTTTGGTTATAATTAAAGTGAGAAGTTATTATTGTTACATACAGAATGTTTTTTCGTTCGTGGTAAATTGATCACTTTTAAAAGCCCTGTTAACGCTCTATTTTTCTGCCATTTTGTATCATTTTGCCATTTGCAAAATGGACAGTACGATGGACCCGGTGCCATATGCCAGCAGGTGACTCTGCCGAGTTGTTAGGAATGGAAATATGGTATCAAGGAGCCAGTTTGTACTTCCGTGAGCAAATAGCGAACAGAAACTGACGTCGCGGTCACACGGCACGCTCAACTAGTTCATGTGGACATGCTTAGCTAGCCACGTTTAAACACGTTCATTTGAATGGCTTCCGAAGCAAACATGTTCACGTGGTTACACGACAACAGATTGCGATGTTTATATTTGGCGTGTTTGTTTACGTTAGTACGATGGTAGGTATGTTTTTATTGTTGTACGATTTAGCTTTTATAACAATTTATTACTATGCAATACAATATTTAATTATAACAACGTCATCGTGGTAAATACACACACTACTTAATTATTACGTAACTTGCCTGTTTAGGTTTTTATGCAGCTACAAAAATTCCCCCTAAGGTCAGCTATTTTATTGCAATGATTTGTAGTCGTTCAGAAACCCAGTCACAGCAAAGCATAGAAGAAATGTTCTGATGAAGGCCTACTTACACGAACAGTTTAGTTTGAATAGAACGTAACTCCGTATAACCGTATTCAAAGCTGAACATATTCTAAACGAACAAGTACAGAGTATCGTGTAACTGCGACCTGAATTAAATATATTCAGTATTCACAAGTTTAAACGTGAGGTATCACTTTGATACGACGTTAAAACATGTAAATACTTTCCCTGTCTCGTTGCCAACTTAACTGGAGGCATGGCGGCCAGCGTTTCCATTGCATTGTGCATTGTTATGAGCAGGGCATTTCTTCAGATGGTAATTACTAAAGTGCTCAGCTTATCACGAACAGAACGTAAAGTCCTCAACAAGTACTTTAATAGCTGCAACAAATATCTGCTGGCTTATTTGGTTTTGCCGTACTATATTTTTTTCTTATGTTGTGTTACGTAACAGTTTTTACCACCTCGCTTGCTCTGGAAGATACAAAGGTATCAGTATGTGATATCTGTCGTAGTTGTTCAGTTCAAATAAGTATATGGACAGGAAAATGTTATTTCCAGGTTATTGCTTGCTCCTGGTGCTATTGAGATATGGAAAAGTAATTGATAGACATTTATAAAGACCGACAGAAAAAACGTAGATTGATAAACAGGGGCAGATTTCTATGCTTGTCCTTTCAATACATTAAAGTTTTAAAATAACAAGCTGTTGTAACGTTTGGACAGTGTGCATAATAATAAGTTATTTTGAATATTTTGATTTAAATACAGGCTTTGAACAGTTTGGTACCTGATTTGTATGGAATTGCATGTAATATTTTAAGTTGAAAATTAAACATTTCTAAAGTAAATAATTCTTTGATTGTGCATTCTATGAAGGGCAAGGCTAGAGTATGAAGCAACATATCGTGAGTTAACTCCTGACCACAAACCTGAGCAAACTTTAGCTGAATTCATGCTAAAAACACTTTCCATGGTAAAATGTATTGCTTGTGTGTGTGTGTGTGTGTGTGTATGTAGGATGTATGTACTGTTAAATTGATAGCACGCATGTTATTCGGACTACGAAGTAAAAACATTATCTCGCACGAAAACGGGATGTATTACTTCAGAAAGTTATTTGTGGAGTTACTGCAAGAAGATTTAGGTTGCCTTTATATTAGGAAACTTGAAGATAAATCGAATTTCATAAAACCGATTTAATGAGAAACTGATGTTGATTTACTGAGGAGTTCCAGCACTTGAAATCGGCATGAAATTGATATGAAATTGGTTTGTCATTCTACTAATTGACTTGTACCTTCACTGTGTGTGATAAGGCAGAACTTCTACTATTGGTGTTGCTAACGACAAAATAAGAAGACGAAGAAACAGAAGACTGAATTCTCATTCAATGTCAGCTTCACGTAATGACAAGAGTAGGTACGCATTATGCTTTATTTGACGAACTGTGCGCTGACGATAATTAATTCTTCAGTTATTTTCGGGTGTAGAGAGCATAATTTCATAAATTACTAGGTTGCATTAAGAAAGCCATAACAGGAACTGACGCCAGATTTCGAGCACACATTTCTCTTGAGGAGAAAAGGGAGGAGTAATTTGTATCTTTAAGGTAATAATATTTTTACCGTTGACGAATTAATAATTTTATTCCACCTATACTATTTTTGTAATAAATGAAATGAATTATGTTCTCGCTGATTTCCTCTGTCATTCACTAATTACATTTCGTTGTGTTAACACGACTACTTAATTTCTGTTATTACCATGTTACATTTTTTTATACTACTTCTTTTATTTGTCTGGTTAGGTGCATCATCCCACATTAACGTATTTGAATATCACTGCTACACGCAGTGCCTGGCGAAGAGTACTGCTAGAAGCAAAGCCACGTCGTTGGTACATCATTGCTTGTGGGCCTGGACAGGCTTGCTGTATCAGCATTACTGATGGAAACCAAAGAGAGAGGGTTGATACAGAATGTGGGGGCCATTGTTGTCGACTGGGCAGCTATCATGTCTGATCCAAGTTTTAATTTACTAGGTGAGGGTACTTTGTGCATTTAAGACAATACGGAGAGTAACAATGATTTTTCATTTTATTTTGGTTTGTTTTGTTCTTCTGAAGTAATTTTCTACTTCAAAACTTGAATAAGCTCGTCCTCTTCTTTTCTGGAGATTTTTTCTATTTTCGTTACTCTTTATCGCCATGAGTTGCACTCTCTAAAGCTTGTTAGTGAGCGGCCTCACTGCGGAAGAATACGATCCTCGCCACGCACTACTTGCCTACATGGGACTGCGATTGTTGAGAAGAAAGAGCAAGAATAGAAGATACTGGGCACATCCAGTAGTGAGCTGTCACTTATGTTTTGTTTAATCAGCTTCGAGAGGACGAATAGAAAGTTTTTAATTATTTCGGAATGTCGTTCACAAGCTTCGATGAATTGTACTGTTCTCTGGAAAATATTTTGAAGAAAGAAGATACGAACATGAGGCAGGCGATACATCCAATGGAAACACTGAGGTAGAGAAATTTATTTTATACTAGTATTTTCATAATGATGAGAAGAAGTTAAACATGTCATAACTTATAGTTTATTTTAAACACTTGAAAAAAGTTATTACAGTGAGTTTGATAGCTTACTGTAAAAGAACAACATTGAACTTCCTCGATCACAAGTTGAAAGTAGCATATAACTGAAAGAAAAAGGCTCATTTATGATTAAAAATAACATACTCGCTATGTTTATTACATGTGGTTATCATCTGAGTAGTCCGAATAACATGCGTGCTATCAATGATATAAACATATGGGGAAAAAGTGTGATCTGTCACCTCTCGTATCAGACGAATAAATATGACGTGGAGTGCATTTGACTACAGCAATTTTCTGCATAGGACGAGATACCTTGTGGCCAACAACCAATCACAAGCGAGTAATATGATGTCATCGTGAAATCACCAGTGCAGTCGTGTGGTAGTTGTGGGGATTGAGCTGTAGCGTGTAAATTGTAGGTGGGTGGAAGAGGTGATGAGGAGTATAACGAATACGAGTAATAAGGAGGTGTGACGCAAGCTCATTATTCGTTGTAGATGGTAGCTGGGTGAGAAGGGGTAGAGGGGGTTGACTAAATAGTCAATTGAATATAGTAGTGGGGTGTAGGGGTAACAGAAAACAGGTTAATCTGATTGGAGAAAGAGGAGGGGACACGGCTTGCTGATNGAGTGAAAGGATGTGTCGTATGCAATGTTAAATCAATAAAATGTCTGATGGGCGGAGAGAATAAATGGGGATAATTACACTGCTAGTACTAACAAACTGGCGGTGATAGGAGTGGGGGAGGGCATCATGAAGAGCCAATAAAAATTCGTAGGCAGGGGAGGTGGAGTGACGTAAATCCAAGGAGATGTTAGAGGGGAGCCAATAAAAATGTGTGGCCGGGTAGACAGAGTATATGGGACCCGACTAATCAGTCAAGCCACGGGGTTGGAGGGGGAGGGGTGTGACATATGAACCAATTAAAAAGTAGTTGTGGGGCTCAGTCGTCTACTGGTCTTCGTGCCAGGAGGATGTGAGCTCCGGCATCTTTTCTTTCGAACCCCGGACCTCCTTCATGTAATTATTTAAATCTTTTTAATTACAATTTTTAAAATTTTTTTAAAATGTAATATTTAAATTAATAAATATTTTGCAAATTTCTTTAGAAATATTTAGAAGTCCTTAACCATTTATTTTAGATTTTTTATGTTCCTTATTTGAAGTCATGGGCACGGAGTGAATGCCATGGGTGTGAGGTCAAGGTCAAGGCCATCCAGATTCAATATGGCGGTCGGTTGACGTTACAACATGGCGATAGGTCGGCTCCGACTCCAGTCCCCTTGTGTCCGAACAGGCACACTAATTCTACTCACCACACTTCCTTGTGAACCGCTGTCTATGACAGTACCTTGCCACTACCGCCTCTCGACAACCGGCCAATAGGCAGCATGGCATGAACTTAAGCACAATGACTCTACATGTTTGTCACACTATTTAACTTGGGATGCCACCCATGCAATTATACGTACATGTCGTGCTTGCGCGTGTGAAAACATCACATNCGTACATGTCGTGCTTGCGCGTGTGAAAACATCACATTTGTCAGCGTATCTGCTGTGCCCACTTGAAATTGCCTCCACGTTAACATTTTTACTAGTTATTAATATAACGAAGTCTTGAAATTTTGGCGTTTGGTAGTAGAATGTTCTTCTGGCCAATTCTCTCGCTCCCTTAAAATAATTTGGCTAAGAAATAACAAAATCTATTAAGTACAGTAATTTAACGTCTGACCTTTTCAAACATCAAAAGAATATAAAATTGCAGAAAAATGGGGGCGATTATTTGTGACATTTGTTCGATATGTTTTTTTTATTTTCTGAATGTTTCTTTTCAGAATGTCATTATTTTCAAGCACTTGCAAAGTCTGTTCGTAAATTATCATTTTATCTACAAAATAATAAAATACTATGTCAAAGTACAGTAGGCTACATGCCTTTTGCCATATACAAAAATTATATTTCGTTTATCACAAACCAGATCGCCGACAACGGAGAAAACTACTGTGCCCTAACTGACTGTAGGAGCAATTTGTTGTCTCTTGCTTGACGGACTGAGCACAAAGTTTACAGGAAAAAAAATGGCTGCGGAGATTTCAACCAACTTTTAATGTAGACTTTTCACAGTTTTTTTTCTCCTCATACCATAAGCTACTCCTATGTGGGACTTCACGTCCAAAAGGTCTTCCAGTACATCGAAGTAGGAAATTACACCAAAAAGAAGTGCCACTTTCGCGTACAAATTTCGTAGTCTCCACCTTGGCATTCGTTAACTTTTTGGATTTCCCATGCAATTAGTTTTTTTTTTGGGTCTTGTATTGGGCGAGGTAATGCCTAATGTGGAGGCGTATAATGACATCTGTCTCGGATATAGTTTTCAAAAGTTGCTCACGGTAAAGTGTGCATTTCAGAATTCAACCTTAGAAAAACATCACTCTCCATAACTAAACATAACCTACAGTAGACACTGGTCTGCAGGTTCCCAGTTAGGTTGGCAGCGAGTAAATAACAATACAAAGTTCTGTTACCCTCCCCCCCCTTGTACGTACAGTAATTTGGAAGTGCGAGATTTCAAAAACTCAGAGGAAAGACGGGGTTCACGATTAGATTTGAAAATTTAATAGCCCTATGTGGCATCGTAGATCGTGGTGTAAGTTAAATAAACACAGAAAGGCAATTGTAATAAAGAACCAACATCCTCAGAAATACCAGACACTTTTATTATATCTAAGCCTACAAAAGAAACGTGCGTCCAAAAAAGGTAATATTAATATATTAAACAATTTTATTTTGAAATCACAATACAAAAACCACCTTAAAATTATGTTTGGTTAAACAGTTTTAAAGTTCTAGAGATTACTATAAAATGTACGAGTATATGAGTCCATAATCTTGCTGCTTAACATTCTACATAAAGAGTTCTTTTAAAAGAACTTATACTTTTTTGCTGAATGGTTGGACATTTAAAATTTTATCGAGAAGGAAGTTCATAAAGAAATATATGCAGAATGATTCACAGCACCCGTATCACCCATTTATTCGGAAAGAACACGACACCGAATGTTCGCGAAAAAAAGTGTGATAACCATACCGTATATGAAGCATCGATTGGTAGTAATGCCACTCCCCCGAACATACCGGAGGTAGGGGTATGGGGGTGAGCTTTGGAATTGCAAATGAGAATGTGTGTCGTAGAAGGTATCGTTAGATAGATCGTCTAAAGGGAACAACATTTACTAAGAAACTTTTTTCTGGCGTGCATAGTTTACCCACAATACATTAAATCATCTAAGTTTATGGTTTGTGACGTGCGTAGTTTACGACCAATGAAAATTGAATGCAAACATTGTTCACGTACTACAATCAAAAGGAAATCAACGATTAATATTATTTTTCTGGTGTACATACCTAGTGTACGCACAATCAAAAGGACGTCGGGTGTACTGTAAATACAGGCATGGCGTGAGAGAACTACTATCGCAAATTGGGAACACTCATTCGCACACAGCACTCTTCGTAAGTGTTCTGAATGTCGACCAGCCTGTATAAAACACGACTCTGCTCTCCGTCTTACATTCGCGGATGCTCGGCGGACCTCAGCACTGATGAGAGATGCGCATGCTGCTCTAATGATGTCATTCATACAATGTAAAAGAATGACTTGAATGAACGAACGTTCGTTTGTCAGTGAACTTGCATGCAAAACCTGCAGTTCTTGTAAGTAGTAGATAGCTTATCTGTTTGCTGCTTAGTGCTGCCTTATTCTCCACGTTTGTTCGGAAACAGTCTAATAACAGTTAAGTGTATCCAATTATGATTGGTTGTGCGTAAACTATGCACGTCAGATACGCAATGTGCGTCAGTAGTATATATATATTCCTTCTGGGACACCTCCCCAATAAGGTTCAAGTCAACCATAACTCTTAGATGTATTTTATGGTTAAAATGAACCATATAGTAAAATCAACTAAACTTTTCTTCTAATGGTCAAACCTATCCATAACATTTTATTAACTGCCTTTCCATCTAATGGTCAAACTCCAGCACAACATTTCATTAACTGCCTTTCCATCTAATGGTCAAACCTATCCATAACTCTCAGTTGTATTTTATGGTCAAAACTAACCATAACGAAAAATCAAAATGTCACTTAATCTAATTTATTTCTTTGTGGCTCAAGCCCAACCTGGGTTTCACCGCGTCGACTTGCCAGATTTTAATATGTAAACATATTTTCTAATACATTCGAATTTAAATGTTGTATTGTGGTCCAAACTATTCATAATATTATACCTAACTCTAAGGTCTTAAATCAACCTTTAAATGTAAACTCTCCCTAACCTATTATCTAATACTACGAATAAACTTATCCTTGGATATATTATATCTATGCTTAGTGCCAACTATTATTTTACAATTAAAGAAAAATTATTTAATATATGTAACTTATAACTATGAAATATATAGGTTCCGTTTTTTTTCTTAATTTTTATGCTTACACTCTATCCTTCTGGCTTTCAAGATCGTTTAGTCCCTTCAGATGCTTGACAAACTCCAGTCTCTCCAAACCTATCTCATGGTGCCCCCAAGCCAGGGTGTGAACCCCGTCCTCTAGAATGAACCTTTTATCATCAAAACTACTCAGAGCCTTCTTATTCATTTCTATGGTGGAGATGTTATGAAGCTTGCTTCTGAAAAGGTTCTGCTTCCGGTATATGCTTTCCTTTGTCAATAAACATGTCTTGTAGTCTTCAAAGGTTATCTCGTTCTTTACTATAACCTTCTTAATACCTTTGGCTTTCTTGAATTTGCAGCTTAACTTATCGTCATTGAATATTTTGAGGGCATAACATTTAGACCTAAGGCCGACAACTTCTTCTAATATTTGACCGTTTAGTTCGTCCTTAAATTTGCCAAGCACCTTCTTGTTAACTTGTCGTAGGCCGTAAACATTATCTACCGGGTAATCCGATGTATCCAATTCATCGATAATATCTTTCAATTCACAGTAAAAGTCCTCAGTACTCACAGCAAATATGAGTGAGTCGGTGTCCTCGTACAGAAGCATAATGTTACGTTCATATTTCTGTTTTAGAACGTCGTACCAGAACCTGTACAGACACAACTTAGATGTCTCCAATATCGCCATTCCAACATAGATGGGTTTATTCAAAGTTATACTTGTTTTCTCCATGTGAATCGCTGCCAGATTCTCAGTAAATATGGTTCTAGCTTTAAAATTTGGTTTGGCTACAAGCTTGTCTACCTTTTTATCGTCACTGCAAAGCCTGATGTCTACCCTGTTCCTTATGTTTTCCATAGTCTTACCATACACAGCATTGTTCATCAACTTGAAAAAATCCTTTTCGAAATCATTTTTAGCTAGAGTTCTTAGTTTTGTGTTAAATTCTATGTATGATTTTAGCCATGGTGACTGCTTGAACTCGAGAACGCGATGGATCTTCTTAAGTACTAGACCATGTTGTAGGTAATACTTCAAAGCGGAGTAATGACATATGTAGTTTCTTTTGTCGTAGAGTGTTGTCATGAGTTTGGGTAGTTTTTCTCCGTTAATGATGCTCTCCGGTGCCATAGGGAAGTCTGAATGCTCCTGGTGCAGCTCTTTGGGATAGTCTAAATCAACTTCAAGAAAGTATCCTTTGGAGGACTCATCGCTTATTTTCGTCACGTCGATGTCAGAATTTATCCATCTAAAGCCTCCGTAAGGCAAATATTTTTCCATAGAATACCCGTATTCATTGTTGGCATCAAAATAACCAAGAAACACAGACGGTTTCTTAGGGTTATACCTATCCTTCATGTACTTATTATTAGCTTTGGCGTATCTATTGCAGCATTGTGTAATTCCTCCACGGATACCATTCTCAATAAACAAATACATGTCAACGTCTGTTAGAAGCTCCAATTTAACGCTAGTCTTTTTTAACATCGCATCCCAAGCAAACCCGGGCAATGTGAAATACCATGCTGGGTCAAGTTTGTAATTTGTCAATGATACTTCTCTGAAATTTTCCATTATGTCAGCCAAAAGTAGTACATCTATCTTATTGTAGAGTTCTGTAAACTCCCTAAGGTTCTTAATATTGAATCTTTTCCATATTTCCAAAGCATTGCTATACTCATCGTCAGTCACTCCTTCTTGATTAAGACGGCTGTAGAACTTCTCTTTTGGTGGTAAGGTTATTTCTTCGTACTTGTTTTCATTATCCATGTATTCATAGGGGTAAGCTAATTTTCTTGTGACTAGACCAAGCGTGTCTTTTGGAAAAAACTTTGCAAGTTCACTAAAATTCTCCTTCCTTAGATTTCCGGCAAGCTTCTCCAAGCTGCTCTGCAGAAATTTGAATGAATCCACAAAACGCAGCTTTATGCTCTTCTCTTCGGCATCTTCAGTCTTATACTTTACGTATTTGGTGAACGAAATGTACTTCTCTTCAGTATTAGGAATAAGATCGATTCTACCATTATCATTCCCAAACTCTTTAATAAATAGATGTGCGTCATACCCTGCCAAATTGTGGAAGAAGACTGGAATAAAGTTAGGGTTTTGAAAGTTAAGATTGCAGATGGAATGGGCAGGCCCTCTGAATTCCCCAGTAAGGTGATCATGATCCATAACTTTCTTCATATTGCAAGCCAAATCATATTCAAACTTTCTCAAGTCCTTCATATATTTTGAAGCTTTTTCAGTGTCACCAACTTTATGGAAAAAATTAATGGTATTGTTTAGAACATGCTGCCTCTTTTCTAGTACAGGGGGAAGCACATCAAATCGTCTCTCGCAAATGTGGCATTCTTGTGGGATCGTGTACTTGTACATCTCGTTTCGTTTTAGAGGAGTCATTGGTAAAGGAGAGTCGTATATTTTTGCAATGTTAATGACCTCTTCTTTTAAGCTTTCGCAAAAGGCCTTTCCGCAGTTATCTCCCCTAAACGTCACAGGAGGCTTGTAAACATCCTTATTCTGGTATTTAATATAGTAAACGTTGCTTTGTGCTTCGTGAGATTGGAGTTTCACTGTATATGCTTCAGTTGGATCAGGCTGGTTACCTTCTACAGGTCGCAATAACGCTTCAAAATCTGCATACATTGTAAATGGAACTTTTAGTGCATTGTTGTATTTTTGAAAATTAATCATATTATCGTAGGGCTTTGGTAATTGTGCTCTACCTTCTTTGTGCATGCCGCAGTATTTTTTGTGTTCATTTAGAACTTCTTCTGAACGGAAATGGTTCAAGCACCTTTTGCAGAGGTGTCTTCTTTTGTGGTCCTTTGTTATCTGAGCTCTACCTACAAGTTTCCATAAATCTTTGATCCAGCAGTAATGG
>NQII01000272.1:1019157-1029192 GCA_002778355.1 Clitarchus hookeri | reverse complement strand
TTTTAACCTATACACTGTATGGAAGTAATACCAATAACTTACCACACACCAAGCTGCAGATGTAGGAATGCTTAGCGTCGCTACTATACAAAGTTGGGAACTTCCCTACGCATTTGACTGTTTCCTCAGCAAATGTAGGAACGCTACAGTGAATGCATAAGGGAAAACATTACCATTCCCGCTTTCTCACCAAGCGTATACACTGGTATGGTAAATTTCCGAATAACTTCTAGGAGTGTAGCTATGAGACTTCAAGCAGCGGCCCTACATTTTTATTGGTGGAAAGTCTGTAGCGAAGTTTAGTGCATGTCCCTTTAATAGTTTCGCATGTTTCATACCAGTCTAGTTTGAAATACAACAGTGTGAAAAAGTCATTTTTGGCTATGTTTAAGGGCTCGGCAATAGTATTTATAATGTGCGTTACGCTTTTAGAGTGTTATTTATGCCTAGTCTGAAGTTTGTTTTCTTTTCTTCATATAGGCGCTATAGGTATAAGGGAACACGGTAAGCGATTTCATAAAAAAGAGCGCTGATTTCGTACACTGCAACGTAATTCAAATAACAAGTAGACGCCACCCTTAAGGGCGTTTGATACCAAAAAATTAATAATTTTATATTTGCACCAAAAATTGTCGATAACACTTTCATAGAATAAAAAAAAAATGTGCACGTTATATATATTTTAAATAATTTGATACCAAATCCAATCTTTTTGCTGCCATAATAAAAAATACTTACAGGCTATTCACGGTAAAGTGAGAACTTTTTGAAGTCCTCTGGTTTTAAATAATAGTCAATAAATATATTTTATTGTAGCATTAGACGTTAACTTTCGCGTCCGGTGAAATATATACACTGTGTTTCTTAATTACGTAGCCATATTTGTTGAGAAAAAAAATGGCGAAGGATAAAAAATGGCTGATGGGAAAAAATAAGCTAGGGTCTCAAAAGTGCTAACTTTACCGTGAACAGCCTATACTAAGATGTACAAATGAAAAAATTTCCAACGTAAACTAACGCCATGGGCTACTGCTTGACATATATGTAATCCACCAAATAACAGTAAATGTATTCTTTAAAACTCTTAAAAATATGCAAAAATGTGTGTACATTTTACTTTTATTTTTTCATATATGTGGTCTGTTAATTGGTGTTATATGTCACGCAGTAGCACACAGCATTAGTTAAGTTCGTAAATTTTTTCATTTTACAACTCAGGAAAACTTTGAATATGATATCAAATTACTAAAAAAATATGAATTGTAAATTTTTTTTTATTCCAGAAAAATGGCATTACATACAATGCGTAGACGTTGGATAATGTTTGGTACAAATATAAAATTATTAATTTTTTGTATCAACCAGCTGTAAGGGTTTCCGCCTGTCAGCAGTTATTTTCCGCTTTCGAAGTCTCAAAGCGCGTGAGCTCTTAAGTTGGCCACCTGGTTGAAAGAGTTTTGCACGTCTGAGGCCTAAAAGCGTGGAGCGCTAGGGGCGACCGAGACATGCGCATTAAATCTCTCATCGCCTATACGCGCAAAGCACTGAACTGGCGTGAAATCTTCTCGTCGATAAAGCGCCTCTACGAGACGTTCAGTGGAGACCCTGCCATTTTATGACCGTACCATTTTAGGGTTTGGTGCACGCCCATGTTCCTTTTTTTTAACGTTTTGTACCGGAATGTTTATACCTAAAAATAACCGTGAAAATACCCGTTTCAGCCATTTTCACCATTACAAAAACATGCTTTGATAGACGTGGAGGAACTGAAAAACGTGTACAGACGCGTAACGTTTCTTAAATGCTATTCGTAAGCAGACCTCACTCAGACACGTTGGACGGTTTTCTATACGTTTTGTGCTGGAGCTCTGCATACCGCNTCTATACGTTTTGTGCTGGAGCTCTGCATACCGCTCGGCGGCCTGCCCAGGCGGCCACCTTGAGGTCGACTCTTGTTCACTCACCACTTGCCCCTATCGCCTCTACGCGCAAGGCGCTTGCTTAACTAGCGTCTTCCTGCCAACGACTCGTCTGAAAGTTACTTTAAGAGGTAACCCTATATTATTATGGCACTAATAGAAATAAAATTATGACGCGTGTCTAAGAAAACTCTGAACGTTCTGTACCGAAAATTTAGTACATATCTAAAACTGGTTCTGAAAACAGCAGTTTCCGCAATTTTCACGCGAAAAAAAAAAATTTAGTTGAAATGAGAACTTGAGATGTGTCTTTGACCATCAAACGTTTATTTAGAGTATATAGACCCGAGATTTTTTTTTTTTTATGCGTTCGAGAGACAGCAATACGGGCGATAATAACACGCGCGCCCAACCCACCATCGCCCTTACGCGCAAGGCGCTGCGCCAGCGTGCAGCAATTCCGTCGTTACACTTTCCTGTGCAAGTTAGATCTGTAACAGCGGGGTTTTATTACACGCGATTAAATCCCACAGATTAAACTACGGCTGTACGGTTTTACTTTCCTCCTAACTCTCAAGGAAACTGCTCTGGCAAGCTCTAAAAATGCAATTTTTTTGTTACCATTTTCACGATTTTTTCTCTCTTATAACACGCGTATTACGGTAAAAACGAAAATTTACGGTCTTAGATAATTGGTTTTTATCTTTTCTGGCTATTGGCCGGCTCTCTGCCAATACAATACCGCGCTGAAAGCCTCCCGATCAAATGTCCTTTCCCACGCAGGATAATATAACATCCATCCTGGTCATTCGCGTAGTTTTCACTTCTAGTTTCGCTGACGTAGTTTTGCGTTGCAAGGAAACCTCATGCCAATTGCATGCGAATTAACGTTTCTTCGCCCCGTGTCTTCGAAAAATGCGGACGTCATCACGTTACGGCGAACTCCGTACAACACACATCAATTCAGGATACGCATTATTACGTCAGGAATACCTGTCCCCCCCCTTTTTCCTTCATGTTTAGACACCGCTACGAAATATCGAGCCGTTTCTGAATCACGAGTTTCCCACCAGACTTCTGCAACCCACTCAACTCGCCAGCCGGGTGGAGCCTCATTCCGCGGACAGAACAATATGAAAGCTGCTGTCGCGTCGAACATTTACTGCTCTCCCTCGTTTCTACTTCAACGTGTTCCCTTTTACTGTTCGCCCATCACAGACTTCGCGCACAACATACGCAGTCACTTCGTATTCGAAATAGCATTACATAACTGTTTCACAGCGGTGCCGTCAAGTTCAGAGCGACAGACTATACTACGCCTTGCCAGGTTGGTTTGAATGTGCATAGTGGTTCTACACATACATAATAAACAGTTAAATAATAATACTGCTTTTGTGAAATTAAATGACATGCTCTATACAATTTTCAGGCGGCCATCTGCATTTCTACTTGCATGCCAACTATGGTGTGATTCGGGTCAAAACTTTCTGAGGTAGGCTTAATCATTACACAGCTTATTTTTTCCGGTGAATCAAACATCCAACATTCTGAATAAAAAAGTTACTAATAGTAATATGTGGTGCATAAAATAAGTAACGCTAGCATACAAAGATAAGACCAAATCCCATGATACAAGTTTATGGGTTGTTCGCAGTTAGTTGAGCTTTGAAATGAACCTTTGAAAAAAAAATCCACTGCTCCTGAAAGTCATCCCTACCGAAAATGCCCATTATAAAGTTGTCAGCTAATTATTAAAATGGATTCCGTGTCTTAATGACGTAGTAACAGTGCGATGATTGCATTTGTAGACAGGGACTATCTTTAATTTAGTTACTGTTGGTCCTATGCCCACAGAAGTAGGTATTGGCACATAAATCACATACTTATGGCCCTAACAATTTCACAGTTTCACTTGATCGGCGCATGAATNGAAGTAGGTATTGGCACATAAATCACATACTTATGGCCCTAACAATTTCACAGTTTCACTTGATCGGCGCATGAATAAATGACAGAGACTANACTTATGGCCCTAACAATTTCACAGTTTCACTTGATCGGCGCATGAATAAATGACAGAGACTACGGCAACGTTAATTTCCATGTGGCGGAAGAGTACAATATGAAGTGAGATATAGATCTTAGGCGGGGAGAAAGGGTCTTCCAGAAGTGCCCAGTTAACCTCCAACAATCTGTAGATAGCCTACCGTAGCACTGCTCGTTAAGCAAAATTTGGTGGGAACTGCTTGCGTAATCCCCACGATATGACGTAAAAGTTTTATTTAGTAAAGTTGCGCTGGCTTCCAAAATGGCAAACTAATGAGTACATGAGTTATTGAATTTAATGCTGCTGGTGTAAACTGTCAACACGCTAATTTTAGTTCAAATATTGGAAAATGACATAACCTAGAAGTTTTAGTGGACGCCATTTTGAAGGGAAGTAACAGAAATAGTCGAAAATTATAAAATACCGGAATCTTTGCTAAGTACTAAAAGTGTGTGCGGTTTCGTGAAATTTGGTGTAGAGATTCAAAACGTTTTAGGGACATACATATACACACCTACACATACATGCGCAAAGAAATGAAATATTAACTCACAAGCCTATTTTTCCTCCAGAAAGGATAACAACTACATATTATGCTCTACCACAGGTAAACAGACTGTCGGTAAAGTAACTGACACCCTTCATTACTCACGACTTAAATATATATTTTCTGTCCTAAGTACTTCAAATCATTTACTCACGTAACGTAGCTGATGTAATGAACTCAGGAGACGCAAGTTTCAAAGCTCGTACTCGGTTAATGAACGCGGGTTAAGACAGCCATCAACTTACGTAAACGGCCAAGCAACCATTTAACACACGGTCGAACATTTCGTGATCAATATATTTATTTTCAAATAATCTTAATAGCTCGAAATAATCCAGACATAAATGTCAAGATTTTCCTCGTAAGTATTGTTATCACATACACTACATACATACGTGGAAACAATTTATGGTCTGTTTAAATGAACTGCAATGAGAACACATATCTACCTACGTTTTTGTTCATTGATCAGACTTATTTTATGTTGAGGAAGTTATCGTTAATCGCGGGCAATACACAGCTTGGATAGAAATTTTTTTACAAATCTGACGGTGTGTGTTATTCTTAAATTTAAAGGATAAAATATATTTTATGACCACACAAAACTTAGTATTCCGACATTTTGTAAAAAAAAATAATTATATATATATATATATAATGTTACACCTCACTGAAATCTGACCTGCCGGAACAAATTTAAGAGTCCCTTACGCCACAAATATAAAAGGATTGTATTTTTGAACATATGAATTTGTACAAAGTGTTATGCCTTAAACATTTCCAGCGAGAAACATACAAAAAGGCAGGCGAGCAATGTGAAAGCTCGAGTTTAGTGTGCATTATTATAAGACAGTACAAATATGGTTAAATGTTGTTCTGCTCTAGTGTCGACTGGTGTGTAATGTATCGAAGACTCATTAAATTAAAGGTTTTTAACGTAATAATTATTTCACAGATGCATATTATTCACGGAAATCTGTATAAGTATCTGTGTTTAATATTATAGGCTATGTTCAGTCATGAACAACGCGAATAAGTGTTAGCACGAAAACTTATTTGCTAATGATTTTCCACGGTGGTTTTTGCAGAATGTTAGGTAATGTAAGGGGAATATTTGCTGAAAGGGTACGCAGTTAGAATCGAGCTGTTTTGCGTTTTAATATCTTTTGTGCAACTTTTAAATTTGTCTCCAATTTCGGTACTAGTAACGCCGGCTTTTGTGCCTCCACAGTGCATCAGAAACCAACTGCGTCTATTGCGCCGAGGAACCGTGTGTCGAGGTTCTATCTCAGCAGGATGTAATGGGTGTAACAAGGAAGGTTAACAAATGAACGAGATATTAAAACGCCCCAGCCCTTCGTATCTGTTCGCTTGGGGGTGGGGGAGGGGAGGCTCGCTGTTATATCACAATCGCTCCTGCCCTTCTGACTGGAATATAGACCCCACGTCCCTCTTTTTGTATTTCTTTTTTTCGCCAGCACCTATTTGCATGGCCACCAGGGTGCAATGCGTCGCCCAGGAAAGAGAAGTTGGGTTTTAACACTTTTTATCCTCCCTCGCTCCCCCCCCCCTCGTGAGCGCTCTCCGCGACGCCTGATACGCTCACAAATATTCCCAGGTGGAGTTAAAACGTGTTTATTAAAAGCCCTGGGCGCGAGAAGGGAGCGTGGACGAGAGGGGTCGAGGAGGAGGTGGAGGGAGAAGCGGCAATCCAATTAAGGCTATATTCATATATTTGTGAGCTGAGGAGGGTTGCGGCGATGCAGTCGGGGGTAAATACCCCTCCGCGGTGCGTGCAGAGCTAGTCGTGTTTGTCCTGCTGTGAGGAATGTCGTCCTGGAATGTTACGATACGACACGACGCGTGCGCCTCATTTCGCTTGTTTCATGTTGGGGGCTGCGATTTGGGAGATCACGTGCCCGAGGGCTGCGTCACACACTAAATATAGTCTATTCGCAATTTATACACAATTATTTGAATCAAACATTTGAAAAATAGCTACATGTTGACGTGTTTTGTTGTTTCCTAAATATGCCATGTATCGCAAGCGTTTAGTAAGTGTGTCAACATAAAAATTTAATTTTTACTTGCATTTTATTTAAGAACTATAATATTTATTTTATAATACATATTGATAGAACCAGAGATGAAAAGGGTGTGTCGGTGATGCCTAACTGATGCAAAATATTATTACTCAGAGTGCCTACGAATGCGGTGCGTTGATGTCCCTTTGGTGTAATTTTCTATACTTGGTTAGACTTTGTTTTCACGAGGCGAAGAATATCTTGTCAGTAGGAGACTTTAGGAGGGCTTCATAAAATTTGCAAGTAACCGTGAATGGACTATAGCTTTTTCTTTCTTCTTGCTGTGTACAATATTGCTTTACCTACTCAGAACAGCGGGTTTCAGGCAGCACATTTTTATTAACTAAATTTCTTGTAACAATTGTATGAAATATCCGGAAAAAAAAGCTGTAAAACCGGCACGTACATATAAAACCAAAGCATATAACAGAAGACTAATTTCTTTTTTATAATATTTTCAAATAAATGGCCCAATATTAATACACAAATTCCATATAAATAATGTACACCGTTGTCAAAAATCAGTATCGTGAAATAATTTCGTATGCAGTCAATATTAAGTCATGTTTTCCTGTAGACACGTTGTTAAATCTGGATCTGATTGTTTTGATAATCTTTTACGTGCAAGACGAATCTTCATATATATACAAGCTTTGTGTAAGGGCAAATATACAAGGAACTGCACCATAATTAGTTCGTGATGTTGATGGAAAACTAGCCAAGGAAAACTCACCAACATATATGCCGATCGGGCTGGAACTTGGGATCTTAGGAATGAGTTCATTCCGTCGTACGACCCACCACATTTCGTTTAACGGGAACCAAAGTAGTGAAGAAGAAGTGAAGAGACTTGAACGGTTTTTAAAATCGAGGTCTTAAAAGCAGATGAGGGTGTAGCAGTGCCGGAATGCAAGGGCGGCGGAAATGGCCGCTAAAGTCGATAANTGAGGTCTTAAAAGCAGATGAGGGTGTAGCAGTGCCGGAATGCAAGGGCGGCGGAAATGGCCGCTAAAGTCGATAAACATCTGTTATCACACTGGTTTCTCTCGTACGTTAGTTACGCAAGGGCAAACAGCTGCGCGAAGATTAAGAGGTCAATGACACACACATTTGTAGCACTCCTATCACTGAAACCATGTTTGCGTCTGAGCAGTATAGTACTTACAATTCTGATGATAAATCCCAACTGGAACAAGGTGTTATGATTTTGACATTTTGTTGAAATTTATCCTTAACGAGGATATTAGGGTGTAACAAGTTATTGATAAGAGTTATGTAATGAATACTATATAAAAGAGGTTTATTTAACATTAAGGTTGTACATATTATTTCAATATAAATATGATTGAATATGAACGGGGGGAGCTATACAAAGATAATGAAATATTAAATTACATTATTTTATAAAGATTTAACCAGCCACGTTATAAGTAAAGCCTAAATGGAGAGTCCCCACCTTGTTCATGATTTCGGAGGCTGATTAAGATGGCGCAAGTCGACGGCCGGACACACCCATCTTCAGTGGCTCGACGAGAAAAGACCACTGAAGATGGGTGTGTCCGGCCGTCGACTTGCGACATCTTAATCAGCCTCCGGAAACATGAACAAGGTGGGGACTCTCCATTTAGGCTTTACTTATAACGTGGCTGGTTAAATCTTTATAAAATTATGTCATTTAATATTTCAGTATATTTTTATAGCTCCCCCCGTTCATATTTAATTATATTTATTTTTAAATAATATTTTACAACCTTTATGTTAAATAAACCTCTTTTATATAGTGTTCATTACATAACTCTTATCAATNAGATGGGTGTGTCCGGCCGTCGACTTGCGACATCTTAATCAGCCTCCGGAAACATGAACAAGGTGGGGACTCTCCACTTAGGCTTTACTTATAACGTGGCTGGTTAAATCTTTATAAAATTATGTCATTTAATATTTCAGTATATTTTTATAGCTCCCCCCGTTCATATTTAATTATATTTATATTTAAATAATATTTTACAACCTTTATGTTAAATAAACCTCTTTTATATAGTGTTCATTACATAACTCTTATCAATAATTTGTTACACCGCTATATCCCCGTTAAGGATGAATATCAAAAAAATGTTGAAATCGTAACAAAGGGTATAACTTGATGTATTCGTGGGGAATAACTTACAGTCGCTATATTCTCACTCTTCTATTCTCAGAATTTTTCCGTTGTTCGCGCAACGAGTTTTACATAAGTATGTTATCCTATAGTGTATTGTTGACAAATTGTATATAGTATGAAATGTTATTACATTGTTAATTGTAAATAATTTTCTTGTTGATATTGTTTGTTGATTATTTCGTTTTCACGAGATCTGATTGAAGTTCGAATTATGCCGAGAATGATCCATTTTTGCAACAGCACATTTTAACGCAATATTTAGAGCTGAGCAGGACAATGGAGTTATTTCTCCTGTAACAACTCAATTCCCTTATAAGTCGCTAGGTTCTTCAGATTTAGTACTTTAGAGTGTCGAGAAAACCCGCTGACCAGCGGCATCGTCTGGCACGATTCCCCCATGCGAAAATCCGGGAGTGAGCCCGCCAGGAATCGAACCTGGTTCGCCTACATGGGAAGCGAGTAGTCTGGCCACTAGATCACCGCGGTCCCTGGAACCAAAGTAGTCCGTTTGTGCCAAGCTTCGATAACCCCATAAGTTATCATAGGCATGCGTAGACATTTCCTTGGGGGGTGGGGGCACTTAATTTGATGTATCATAATATGAAATTATATATATATATATATATATATATATATATACAACGGATAATTTGGTATTATAGGTACTACCTGCATGGGCATGTAGAGGACAATGAAATACTACAAAAAGTCCTAATAAACATAGGTCCGTAAACCAATCGTTTTCGAGATACGACGTACGCTCATGTGCCACCATTACATTATTACAACACTGTTCATGCCTTATGTTGCAGGTAGCAGCCCTTACATTGGATGTCAACAGCGGTGTGCACTCGTAGCAGAATCTGAAGCAGTTGTCATGGCTCCACGCACATTTTCAAACGAAGAGATGGCCGACGTCCACGCCATGTATGGACGTGCCAACAGTAACGCTCGAGAGACAGCACCTTCGTACCACGAAGTGTTCCTTCACTGAAGACAGCCAGACAACCAGAGCGAACGCTTCATTGCAGTCGGACTACATCTGTGCATCTATCATCCCTATTGCTGTAGACAGAAGCACAGTAACGATTG
Source organism: Clitarchus hookeri (assembly GCA_002778355.1). Classification (NCBI taxonomy): domain Eukaryota; kingdom Metazoa; phylum Arthropoda; class Insecta; order Phasmatodea; family Phasmatidae; genus Clitarchus; species Clitarchus hookeri. The sequence goes on along the minus strand of NQII01000272.1, from coordinate 1,019,342 downwards.
GGTGGGAGAGTTTTCCCAATCAAAGAGGGGCGAAGAGAGATGGGAACAGTAACTTTACTGTCATGTTAATTCTGGTCACCATTCGCACGCCATTTTTCAAAGGTTGGCTGCAATTATTTATTGACAGCGGCACTTGGACTATACGAACGTACTGACGAAATTGCTGTATTGAATGGCTTCATCAG
>NQII01000272.1:885139-1017910 GCA_002778355.1 Clitarchus hookeri | reverse complement strand
AACTTGTTTATGTGACCATTAATCTTGTAAATTCTGAATCATACAACTTTTATGGCACAGAAATGGTAGTTTTTTTCCCCTATCCGGTTATTAAGGCGGCAGAAGTGTAGTCGCGGCATTGTTTTGCTTAGTTTTTTTTTCACGTTGGTCAGGTCGGCGGGAGAACTGAGATTCGCCTGGAAACTAAATTCTGCAGTGCCTTTGAATGATTCCGGCAGCATGCGCGATTTCCTAGAAACGTATTCGTGTTTAACTGTTTGACTATTCTGAAAGGGACGAAAATTTCTCTCCAGTCAGCATTTTACAAATTTATTATACGCTCTATTCCCACCTAATAATCTTAACATTGCTAGGCTAGCATTAACATGTAAACGTGTGTAAAGTTACGTAAAAACCACACGTTACNACCTAATAATCTTAACATTGCTAGGCTAGCATTAACATGTAAACGTGTGTAAAGTTACGTAAAAACCACACGTTACTATGATTAAAAAATATGAAGTACAGGAGTTAAGAGATTACCTGTCTGTTATTGACCTTTTAATTTATCTTCTGCGGTCAAATAATTATCAGATTTTATGTAAAAATTAATGCTTTAAGATGAATAATTGCCTTAATATTTCAGATGTGAATTTCTCAAATAAGCCATACTAAAGACATTAAAACTATTCGTGGATTCAGTGACCTGTAGTAATCATTAACATCTTGTTGTCACGGTGGGAAGTTGTGATTGTGCACTCGCTTGAATGCGTGTTGAAATTTGACTTACAGTCCTTCTTGTATACCGACTTTGGGCCAGATACGTGCCTTCCTTGANCAACATTAACAAGGTGATGACGTTCCGGTTAGGGTTATTTAAAATGGCGTGAGTGAAGTAACAATAAACATAATATTAAATTCAATGTAAAGCTCCCCCGGTCAACGCTAATATAAATAATAATTGTATAACCGTAAATTGTAATAAATTCATCAGATACTGTTTTGCACTACCGAATTAACGAGTCATTATTTGAGTTACGCCCCCAGCATACTCTCATACTCTCATGTACGAATTGGCTGAAAAGCTAGTTCGTAACACTACGTAAGAATCCAGTGAGAATAAAAGGTCACATATTATTATCGTGAGTTTGTAATAAAAGTCGTTTCTGCCTGTGTGCAATAACTATTTGTATTTGCAAGTTAGTTTTAGAATCAAGGGTGGGGTAGGCGTACGTTTTCTATTTACTATTTTCCAACACTCAGAAAAATGATTTTCACTGAAGAGAACTACAGAAGAAAACGCTAACCATTATAACAATTTTCTATTTGGATAAAACTCTTTCATTTCATGTATGCAGTGTCGCAAGTTTTCTGTATGGAGAAAGCGCAATAGAAAATTTATTTTTTTATTGTTTTTATTTTAGAATTTTAAAAAATTATATTTCAAAGTTTAATTATCATAATTTGGCACAGCCAGTTTTTGCTACATTAGTATGGAACGTATCATTTTGCCATCTACTATTATTCGTCAAGGATAGGATTTTGTTGGATGAATGTTGAAAATCGTAATGTTCTCGTCATGGGAATAGGTATGGTGTTCTACTCAGTTTAAAATTGCATTCCAACTTTTTCTGTGCACATGATTGTAAACGATTGAAAGGCTCTACCGTATTTATTCTCTTCTATATTATGTTAATGCAACTTAAAAGCTAATGCAGCACACATTTATCTAATATATAAAATTCTCCCGTCACAGTGTTAGTCACTGAACTCCTCCGAAACGGCTGGACCGATTTTTATGAAATTTTTTATGTATACTCGGTAGGTTTGAGAATAGATTTATATCAATTTTTTACACCCCTAAGTAATAAGGGTGGCTACCCCCAAACAATTTTTTTTATTGTTTGAACAACATTTTTATTTTTTTATGATGTGGCATTAAAAAATACATACCCTCCTAAATTTTCACCCTTCTTCCACCAACCCTTATTTTTTTATAGCGATATTAGTAATTTAATAAATTTTACCCTAGGTCGATAACTGATCAATTATCATCGATCATTTATCGATCTAGGTTACAATTTATTCCCACCAGGTGTCTCCCAGTGACACAGCACGGAGTAGCCGGTCTCCACTTTCTCTCACACAATAACCTTTCTCTTATTCATTTGTGCTCAGATCGTAGTAGTGACGTGTTTACAATTATATTTTCAATAATTAAGTGTACTTCTTAATTAACTTTATTATTGATCGCAAAGCTGTAATTGTTTGTATTTCCATTTTATTAATATTTATTAAATTATCTAATTTTATATTCCGTCATCGTCCACAGAGCTCCATGCCTCTTCCACTTATATACCACATCCTCACACACTTACAATAAGTTATAGTTATTTTTTTCTAATACTATAATCACTAGAAATACTTTTTATGGCAAAACAACGTTTGCCGGGTCAGCTAGTACTTTATAAAAAAAACTTTTGCGAGCATGTCCTTCGGATATATGTATTTGCAATTTCCTGCCTTCCTATGCAGTATGTACTGCAGTTAGTGAAATTTAAATACTCTAGATATGACATATTTTAATTTAAGTATTTGTTGCATCCTAGAGATATACGATTTAATCCGCATAAATTCACATGGACTTCCGTGTTCATTATCTATCAAAAGTTGAAAAATGCACTAATTGTGATAGGAGAAAAGAATTGTTAAAAAGACTGCATATTGTAGACAGTATTTGAACTTAAATGGAAACCGCTAGATANAGAATTGTTAAAAAGACTGCATATTGTAGACAGTATTTGAACTTAAATGGAAACCGCTAGATATTATCAAACCTCCACTTGAAATCATTTCTGAAAATTCGAGGCATGGTCAGTGATTTTGCCACTCAAAAATTTTTTAAATATATTTTTTTTTTCCTTTAACGTTTAGTTTTGTAAATTCTTATTTGATGGCGGTATCAGATACACTTTTCCAGGAATTATTTTCTGATCACCGAATTAGCATCAGATAAGAATCACGCTGCTGAATGTACGTTTATATACCATTCCGCATGAGTTTCCGTACTCAGTTCCTCTGCCATAACACAATCTCGATATATATACCGAATTATCTGTCAAGCGCGGGTATTTCAAAAAAAGAGGGAACCTAACGGTATACATACTGACTGAATAAACTACTAGATATTATAACGTGTAAAATAATACACTAAAACAATGNAGAACCTAACGGTATACATACTGACTGAATAAACTACTAGATATTATAACGTGTAAAATAATACACTAAAACAATGGCACTGTTTGGGAGTGTCTCCAATTTATAAATCACAACATGTAGGAACAAGACAATTACAAAAAAATAATTTTACATTAGGGCATGAAACAACCTTCGTGAGCAATATGCATAAAATATTATGAGCGAAAACTATATTATTTGGAAAGGAAAAAGTAACTAGGTAATACTCATCAATTGCTCGGATAGGCATTGTTGCCAAATATACAGTATTATTAAGAGAATGCTATCTTTAAATCGTTGTATGTATTAAAACATCTTTTTAAAAATCCACAGCGAAATTTTTTCCAAATACCCATTTTGTGTGGACGGCTGACATTTCATCCCTTCGTCTAACCGAGCTGGGAAGTTTGAATTATGGAAACGTTGCGGACAAAGGCACGGGTTCGGTGAACACCCTTTGTGCTCTGCGGTCGACGATATTCTGCGGAATACGCACGCGAAACACAATGCACGGAAAAAAGAAAGCACACGCAACAAAACCCATCCCTCCTCCTCCCGTCTCCACGCACACGCTGGCTTTCACGCACGCATTTCACGACTCACTTTGTGCGGACGATAGCGCAGAGGAGAAGTTACAACTGAAGAAATTAACGGCGGATTCCATTTACTGCAGAGGACTAGAGTTACAGAGCACAGGTCGCTTGCCGTGTATCCCAGACCCGTCACACGCATACAAACTACGGTTGTACCTGCATATTGCAATCGTCGATTTCAATGAACAAGTGAAATACAGAGTCAAATCTGACAAATAAGCAATGTTGCATGTAATCACGTGATTACATGCAACCATCGCCAGGTCCAAGAACACTTTTATTTTTACACGTACATCACTAAAGTAGGTGGTGGAGAGTGGGGATAATCGCGTTCTTGAGAGCTGATGACGGTGAAGTGAGGGGAATATGAAGCAAGGGCGGGGGAAACGGGAGATCCGCGAGAAAACCCGCCGACCAGTGGCATCGTACGGCACGATCTCCCACATGCGGAAAACCGGGAGCGACCCCGCCGGGAATCGAACCCGGTTCGCTTAGGTGGGAGGAGAAAAGTCTATCCACTTCACCATCGCGGCTCCGTTAAAGTAGGTAGTTGAATATAAAAAAAAACCTGTAAGTACCTACCAAGTGAACTGTATATTGGATTTATACAATCATCGAATTTGCAACTACATTACTATTTTGCCCTCTATTTATGAAGATCGCCACATGAAAATGATGGTGATTTTATACCATATCTTGAGTGCCATTCAACCAATTCCCAACAAATGTTAAACTGTAACATTTCAACTAATTTTTACCAAATTGTGCACACTATAAATGCTACAGAAGTAAATGTAAATTTTAATTTTTTTAATGGGTCAAACACAATGATCAAAATGGCGATGTCATAAATAATTTAGGTAAGTTTGCCACATATAGTATACAATTTAACCTAATACAGCTAAAACTTGCATGTAGACAGTATACATCAGAAGCATCGTATGTAGTCTCTTTGTTTTGGCAATTTTGTACGATAGCATCAAATAAGAAAAAAAAGTTTTTTCATGCCATATTTCACGGACCACTTGCTTATGGTAACAGATTTTCTGGGTTCGCATCCTGGTAAGATATGTGTGTATTGTTAATGTCTCACTACTTTAGCGTATTTTTCTGATTTTACTTCTAATGTTATAGCTTTCAAACATAATTCAAATCCTACCTACCAACTCAGAATTTTGGAACTTATTTAAATATTAATTTTACCCATGTCGAGAAAAGTAGCCCTATTAGTTATATCAGTGACTTCTTGTTATGTTTAATATTTTCTTTCTCAAAAATTTAACATTAAAATGTATATTTAAAAAAAAAATATTATAAACAACTGGAATTACAGTTTTTCTTAAATTTTTCTTAACGCGGTAGTATTCTCTGAGATAGTCGCGTTGAATACATATTTCGCTTGAAACAGTTATATTTCAAATTGAGGCACCGAGATGAAATTTCTTCAACACTGATTCGCCAATTGAACTCCGTGGCTGCAGGCTTGGGAGATTGGTTTGTGTGAGTGCGGTATAGAATCGGCGAAGCTCTAAGGGCGATGCTAGCTGGAGCATCTTTAGCCGTAACACCTTTACGTGCAAGGAACTTAACTGGCGTGTTGCATTTTTGTAGCGGTTGTGCAAAGGTGATCTTATAATTTTACTGGCGGAGAACTTCTATAAATGACGATACAGTCGCCTAACCTAGCTGAGCGTTTATGTAGTTAGCATATTTTGAGATAGGGCATTCTAAAAATGCAACTTTTAACGACTTTGAAGGGTTCCAAAATAGAGGTTTTATTACACCTGGTGACGTGAAGGTAACATTACGTATTTGTCTGAAGAGCGTTTTCTTCCCAATACACTGGGAGTACGTCTAGAAGATTCTTATTAAGTTGTTGAGGAATTCAGACACGCTGCAAAGTAATTTATATGTCTCATTGTCAACCGAATAATCTTCTAAGAATGCATGTCGGGGTGGAAACCGGCATACTGTGTTAACACCAGTAAAACTACTACAAATGTAATTCAGGATTAAGACGGGAGTGGACCCTCAGTTTGACAGGCGATGTCTCCGCCGGCAGAAGGAACCGCCTTGATTCAGTTGTCGTGCTACGAGGCGTGACCTTGGCGTCGCCAATTACTCCGCCGCCTGGTCGTGCGCGCCTAAGCAGCCGATTACCGCGATGTGAAATGTCGCGACCTCGTCCCCGCTCGTGTGCGTTGCTCTAATGCCGGTTATTTGGCGCCGCGGCGCGGAGTGTAACAACCCACTTGCATCTCGCTCCGAGAAGTAAGCGGCCAAATTACCTCTCATTCTGATCTGTTTGGATTCGCCTGGCCAATCGACCGTGTTTCCACAACGCATAGCGTGTTTTTGCGAGAACGATCTGTTACTCTCCGATTAATTAATTACTTGTATACGCCCTTGAAATCATCAATGACATGCGTACGTGTGTGTGTTTGAGAGAGAGAGAGAGAGAGAGAGAGAGAGAGAGAGAGAGAGGGACTATTCAACTTTTAGCTTTAACGGCAACTTGCCCTTCTATCATCCTCGTTTCATGTGCACGGCCTAGATATGTGTTCGACGGGGCGTGTTCACTAATTTCAAACTGGAAGCCGAGTTACTTACCGACTACGCAGTGTGTACTGCGCAAAACCACCAGCCTGGGGGCTGATTCCGGACAAACTTCAGCGTTACACAGTCACATGCGACCCTAATCGAACGTCAATAACGTCATACTCCCTATGGCTGCATTGCTCCTATATTCAAGATTTGAACAGTCAATATGGCGGGCATGCGAGTAAAATACACCGTATATATTTTCTATAATGAAACTTTCGGGGCCTGTAAAATGTATTTCTAGGCTAAATTACATTTAATGTCCGTCTAAACAAATTAACACTCTTTTAAAAGCTCAAAATAGTAATAATAAGACAATGAATATAACTTTAAAAGTGTGTGATGTTGTTACAGTGTTGTGTGTTGTTTACATTTAGTTTTACACTTATGCCTGTTAGTTGGCAAAATAAAGTAGCACTCAACAGACGGTTGGTAGACGCGCGAAATTGCACCGTGTTTTTTTTATGAAGGTGAGTAATGAAACGTATACGCGATAACAGAAACAGACAACTGACAGTCGTAGTCACACCGAATGTAATGACGTCATCAATGACCGAAGAGGAACGATGTACTGCGCTCCGTCCTCGCGCTCACTAGAACATCGTTGGCGAACGAACTGTGCCGTAACTCTTCGATCGAACGATGCTAAGAGAGGTGTTCGGAATCACCACACACGAGGGCTTCAGAGGGGTGTTGCAGGGGACATGCCCCCCCCCCTCTCCTGGTTACTTTGACATGAAAGAATCTTGTAAATGTTTTGAAACTGAAGGAAAAACATATCAGAATCGTTTAAAATACTGATTTCATGAAATTAATTTAACAAAAGGCCTATTTCCTATTAATTATGATCAGACAGTGATCTTCTCACACGCCAAAGCTCGAAATTCAACATCTGCACCAGCACAATAAGAAAGTGACACCCCGCACAAAAAAAATCCAGATTCGCTTCTGCCACCAACTCCGTGTTTGAGCTTGTGGGCTGTATTACTTTTTCTGTACAGAATAAAATTAATTCTCACCCCATGTTTTATTAGTCTACTTTCCGAAGGAAAGTTATTCTTATGAGATTCATTTCCGGTTTGCCTGTGTGCGTATTTATGTATGTGTGTGGCCATGTATGTCCCACTTTAAAAACTTTTGAACTCGTGAACCGAAATGCACTTAACTCGAGGCATATATAGTACTTAGTAAGTACACATGATTATTATAAATTTTGAGCACACCATGTACCTACTTTAAAAATGGCGGTCATTTAAAAATTATTGATGCTATGTCATATCTTAGCAACAATTTAACCGATTTAAACCCAATCTGGTATGTTGACAGCAAATCTTGTAAGAATTGATTCCCAAAAGGGATATTGTTATTGGTCTGCCATTTTAGAAGCTAGCACTACATGCATATATTAATTTTTAATGTCATAACTCAACCGATTACGAACAAATTTGGCAGGTAAGTAATACTGTGTTAGGCCGTGTAAACCCATTCTTTTTAAATATATAAGGCACTTATTTCCTAAATGGCAGGCATATAAATAATTTAGGTTAGTTTGCTGTATTTACCATACTGTGAAACCAACTTCGACGAAACTTTGTATGCTGGAAGTACATATTGCAAGCATCAGACGCGCAAATGTATAGCATCATTTCCCTCCATTTCGCATGAGAGTGCCATATTAAAACGATGTTTTTATGTAATTTGTCGGGGAACAAACGATTCCTATCAAATATGGCAGACAAGTAATATGTACAGATATTTTATATTGCCGGCCTTTTTGTAAAATAGTGTCAGGTGAGAGCATGAAACATTTTGACAAATTCAGCACACCAGTAGCGCTACAAAAGGCCATGCAAACTTACATAATTTAAGTGGAGTCAGAGACTTCCAAATTATGGCCATATAAATGATTTAGATAAGTTTGTCGTATCTATTAAGCAATTCAACCAAATTCAACCAAACTTTGTTTGCTGACAATATCCATTAAAAGCATCGTATGCAGAACCTCATTTTTACGCAATTTTCAAAATGGCGGCCCTGTAAATATTTCGGGCTAGTAAACCCTATCATTCATAACATTAGACTGAATACACCCGTCAACATATTCGTTTTAAGCACATCCTGTGAAAGTTGTACTTCTTTATCTGAGTCAGGTAGACATATGGTTAATATTAGTCTGACGAGTTTACGAAGTCGTCACACTCCCTCAAAACGGAAGTAATCGTAGTCCTGTCGAATCAGAGTTGGCTCAAAGGCTAAATGTAGGGCAGAACGGCCAACTAAGTTCCGCCAGTTGCATCACGCCGCTGCTGATTCAGAAAAAGAACGGTTGCACAAACACGCCAGGGAAAGCCCAGCCCGCCCCTGGAAGAGAATGACACGGCGGAGCAAGGTGAAAGTAAAGAGGAAATTGGCGCGTACGGCGATTAGCGGTCACGGATCCTTTTTCCTAGCCTGCTAAGCTTAGTCATAGAAAGACACAACTTCTTTTTCTGGACAGTCTCTCGATGTCGTTTAATTTGTGCGCGCCTGGCTCATGCCTACAGCAACCCCGCGCGAACTCTGTGCTATATAGTCGAGCGGAGAGATTTGGGCCGTCTTAACATCGAGGTCTTGATAGTTGATGAGGTTGAAATGAGCCGAGTATGGAGCAGCGCCGGAACGCATGGGTGGGGGAAGTGGGAGATGCCCGAGAAAACCCGCCGACCATTGGTATCGTCCGGCACGATTTACACGTGCCAAAATCCGGGAACGACCCCGCGGGGAACCGAACCCGGTTCGCCTTGGTGGCAAGCGAGTGGCCTGACCACTACACCACCGCGGTCCCTGTGCTTTGTAAGTGGCGCGTATACTCATTGGCTGTAGGCAGCAAAGTTTTTAGTTAGATGGACTGTTTTGTCGGTCACGCACAGCCCAATTTTGGAAGCGGATTGGCGGATGAGTGGTCGTGAATCGCTCTGCACGCCCGCGGTGTTCGGAAGATAAAAACGCTTCGAGGAAGACTCCGTACCTCGACTAGGCATCACGATAGCGAGGAGCTGCCATGCCCTGCTGTCATAATGGAAACGGTTTCTCGTTGATGCAAAAACAGCCGCTTCTCAGATCTGAGGGAGTGTCTTCTCATTTCGTCGTGTATTGTATAGCTTGTAACAGGAAAATGAATTCTGATTTTGATATGGATCTTCATTGCCTACAATGACTAAAAAAAGTAACAAAAAAAAACGAAGAACGCGATACATGGATAAGAAACACAATTGCACCGGCTGCAGCAGGATCTTCCTCAGGAGAACATCCGAAGTCTGTATGCCTCCATGCCCGACTGTACCACCGCCTATCTCTATGCTACGAGTGGTCTAACACCGTACTAAGTGTATCCTGCATGTGTTGGTCATCTTCAGTACATTCTTAGCGTGGTACAATATTTCGATGTTTCCTGTATTCATACTACCATGTCCTGTGTTTGTACCCATTTACGCCCACCTGCGTTGACAACTTCAGGGTGATCAATATTTTGTTTGCAAATGTGTATACACATGTGAAGACAATGAGGTTTTTAAAGGTTGGTTTCACAAGTGCTTAGATAACCGTGGAAAGCCTATAGTCGCGAGTCCACAACTTGTACAAGCCAGCCCCTTAAAGCTGCTGAAGTTCTTGAGATTTTTTCTCGATTTTATAAGATGTTGCACGAGTTTGTGATATAAAATTAATAACACTTTGATAAAAACGCCAAATTAGTTCAAACATAACTTTCACCCACTATTTAAATATAATTATAAGCGTTTTAACATTAAATTTTGTGTCACCAATTACAAAAAGTTATGCGAACACAAAGTTTGATTTCAGCTGTAGTGTTACTAACTCTTAGGAACACTACGAAAAAATTTCTTTCAAGTGTGCAATTTTGTTTGCTTGCAATTAGGGTATAACTTGTGGCCTATTTTGAATTTACATTTTATTGTAAAACTTAAAAAAATAAAATGATGGTCGAACCCCTTAAAGAATTCCCATGAAATTGCTTTATCTTATTCTAATTACATCAAAAACTAATTCGAATTGTAGTCAAACATGCTGATTATGGGAAATTTTGAAATTAGTATGGCAAAATATTTACAATACGAATGTGTATAACTTTCATAATAAATTTTTGTAAATAAATTTTCTATGTTTCAATACTTTCATTAGACTACTATTTAATGTAATTCCACAAATTTATGAAATAACCTATAGGTATAGAAAGAACTGTCTGTTACTTGAGCGTCCTTAACGTGGGTTGCCTGCGTATCTCGCCGATTTGTAACCGCCTCTTGGGAACTACTGAGAGTAACGAGTGCCTCTACCACCAGACCAGTTTCTCGGTGGTCTTCCTCTCTCACGTGGCAATGGATCTGTACCGGTCACTGTATCAGCCTATCCCCGGATTGACTGAATCATTTCTGGATAGGTGTACAACCAGAATACTCAAAGCACATTGCGGATAATCTGTAGTGACAATGTTGTTTCTGCTATTGAGAAAAGTGCTGCTGCCACACTAGGTTTCCTCACAAAACATTCCTGGGGTCTCTGATACGAATACAAATAATATGTGAGATTTCAACATTTCAAAAATATCATTCCATTCAATATTGCATCAAGAAATATATAAATACGGCTTAGACGGGGAGCAGAACTTAAGTCACCCAGTCTTCAACCAAGACCTCTAACGGCCCCTTCGGTTATCGTACGAAACTTAAAACAAGTTGTAGGCCGCGGGGTTTTACTAGTTAGACTACTTGCCTCCCACCTAGGCGAACCGGGTTCGATTCCCGAAGGGGATCGTTCCCGAATTTTCGCATGTGGGAATCGCGCCGGACGATGCCACTGATCGGCGGATTTTCTCGGGGATCTCCCGTTTCACCCGCCTTTTCATTCCGGCGTTGCTGCATGCTCAACTCGCTTCACCCTCATCGGATCTCAAAACCTCGATGTTAAGGGCCGCCCAAATCTCTTCACTCAATCAAAAACAATTTGAATACGAGATATCCTCGCAGCTTGAAAGCTTAGAGAAATGTTAATTCTCTTCAATAAGATGTCTCTCAGTATCGAACTGGCACATGTCAAAATTAAAAAAAAAAAAGGGAAGTGAACAATGTTGAATTGTAAAGCTAGTGTAGCCTCGTGGGCAACTGTATTTATTGCTAGACAGGGGTCGAGCGACAGTAAACGCATTGTTTCCTTCTTCGCGTGGGAGGTGAGCTAGAGGTTGTGCTCACAACTGATTGCATCCAAGTGTATGCTAATGCAAACTTCTTCTTTTTTAAATCCGTGCTTTCGTTTTTCGAGTTTTATTTTTCCCGTATCCCAAAACAACTTTTATTAGGGATTCATATATTGAACTTTCCCCTCTCCAAGAGATTACGATTCACATTGCACATTCTGAAGGCAGTTACCGCAACACGGCACGTCAATGAATATTATTCTTACTGTAAATATATATAGAATTTCGTACGAGTTCTGGCTCTCCTTGTCTTATTTCATTGTACACGGTGATTAACTCGAGACTGAATGCTTTTATTTTAATTCATCATACCATAGAGTCTATAAAGAATAGGCATATTTAGTGGAAAGCGCTGTAAGATCGTGGTTTTAAACCTACTGGACTTTTTTTTTCAAATTTTCTATATTCCACATGGCATGTGTTCAGTTTACCTAAGACCAGAATTTCTGAAAGGTAGAGTAATAAGGGTTACTGTTTTCTTTACCACTAGAAGAATATCATTGTACGTTCCATTACTACAGGGGCGTGAACTGCAATCAAATGTTCGTCACCAATTGCCTAGAAATGTGCAAACCTCTGCAATACCACGCCGTCTCAGGTACTTGAATCGTGCCAGACTAGAAGGTATCCCAAATGCCCATCGCTACATTACCGAAATTTGAGATGAAATAATTTTGTTTAAGGACTTGTTAAAATTCTATAATCGTTTTAAATTAAGATCATCAATAAAGTTTCCCATCCGTGGAGCAGTTCGGATTTTCTGCCCAGTGTACAAACATAATTTGTTCATATAGATTTAAGGCCGATACATCTGTTTAATGCATTATTTGCAGATTAAAATGTTTGAGTTCGGGAGAGTGGACTTACCACACTGACATGTAATATTTGTGTAACTGAAGCAATGGAAATCTAAGAAAGAAAGCATAACTTGTCATGTTCGTACACGGCACAATTGAAAGGCAGCATTCCAGAACAGCTCCTAGTCTTTACAAACGATGAATAATTTTATGAACAATTTCGTAATACTAGTTACAAGTATCGCTTTTATCTCATTGTTTCTTGAGCCCAAAACGCCAAATAGCTTCTGATAGACCTTACAACAAATTTTTCCGTTTTCTTCTCCGAAGTAATTATTTATTATCATATTGCAACAAAACCACGGAACAAAATTGTACATTGTGATAATCCTGTATATGTATTTGTTCTGAATTCCTGAAGAAGTTTTAAGCAGTGACAAGCCAATTGTTACCACGCAGTGAGCTCGCAGTCCAACTACTTCGAATTGCGACTGTACGAAACGTCACAACATGGCGCTGTGCACACCTGCAGAGCTGGGCGGAACGTCCAGCGTCCCGGACAATCAGCTCGGACGTCCACTGCCTGTCATGGTTGTAGCTGCCAAGCTCCCGAGCATAGTCAGTTGCCGACGTTGGAGGACGTTGCGCTCACTGACACTTACTGCGCGCACCTGCAGAGCTAGGCGGAACGTCCAGCGTCCCGGACAATCAGCTCGGACGTCCACTGCCTGTCATGGTTGTAGCTGCCAAGCTCCCGAGCATAGTCAGTTGCCGACGTTGGAGGACGTTGCGCTCACTGACACTTACTGCGCGCACCTGCAGAGCTAGGCGGAACGTCCAGCGTCCCGGACAATCAGCTCGGACGTCCACTGCCTGTCATGGTTGTAGCTGCCAAGCTCCCGAGCATAGTCAGTTGCCGACGTTGGAGGACGTTGCGCTCACTGACACTTACTGCGCGCACCTGCAGAGCTAGGCGGAACGTCCAGCGTCCCGGACAATCAGCTCGGACGTCCACTGCCTGTCATGGTTGTAGCTGCCAAGCTCCCGAGCATAGTCAGTTGCCGACGTTGGAGGACGTTGCGCTCACTGACACTTACTGCGCGCACCTGCAGAGCTAGGCGGAACGTCCAGCGTCCCGGACAATCAGCTCGGACGTCCACTGCCTGTCATGGTTGTAGCTGCCAAGCTCCCGAGCATAGTCAGTTGCCGACGTTGGAGGACGTTGCGCTCACTGACACTTACTGCGCGCACCTGCAGAGCTAGGCGGAACGTCCAGCGTCCCGGACAATCAGCTCGGACGTCCACTGCCTGTCATGGTTGTAGCTGCCAAGCTCCCGAGCATAGTCAGTTGCCGACGTTGGAGGACGTTGCGCTCACTGACACTTACTGCGCGCACCTGCAGAGCTAGGCGGAACGTCCAGCGTCCCGGACAATCAGCTCGGACGTCCACTGCCTGTCATGGTTGTAGCTGCCAAGCTCCCGAGCATAGTCAGTTGCCGACGTTGGAGGACGTTGCGCTCACTGACACTTACTGCGCGCACGGCGCGACTGCTTGCAACGCGTAGGCTGCAGGATGCCAGTTCGCAGATAGGTGACCGGACCATTGAATACAGAGTGATACATTTTATAACATCGCCTTTGCATGTTCGCGCCACGGTTACGTGCGGAAACAAATAAGTAACACAGGGTATATAGCTCTTTCTCTTTCCGAGGGAGCCAAAGAATTGGTTACACATCTCTCAACCCTCCGACTGCGACGGCCTGAGGGTTGTCTGGCTGCACGAAGGCGCCACGAGCTTCTGAAAGCGATAACAGAGCCACATTGGGCGGGCCCAGAAACAAGCGTAAGAAATGCGGAGTAAACTGCAACGTGTTCTAGCCACGTCTGGCGCGGTTCACGATAAGACGAGCACTTTTGAAATCAATCCTCGAAAAAAATGTCTGCCCGTTAACTGCATTTATGCTACGCACAACACTGCCAAGCATGGTCCCAGTTACGCAGCGATTTGAGGAAAATAGTTATTTGTCTTGACGCTGTTTTGCGAGTGTAATGTTTCAATGCATTGTAAATAAAGTTGGTGAGTTTTTTTTTTTACACATTAGAGCACTATTTGCGTTATGAGGAACTCATTTAGGGTTCCTAACAATGTCGCGGTTTCACAGGACTGGCCCGTGGTAGTGTTAATTTTACATATGTCGGAAATATACAAAAATATGAAAAAATAAAATCTTAAGGCTGTTGCCTAGTTGAAAGCAGTGAGAATTTGGTATAGGGAAATATACTGAAGAGCCAAACGAACTGGTATACCTGCCTAATATCGTGTAGGCCCCCCCCCCGAGCACGCAGAAGTGCCGCAAGACGACGTGGTATGGTCTCGACTAATGTCTGAAGGTATGCAGGAGGCATTGAAATCTGCGCCAATTTGAGAAAGGGTTGCACGTCTGTCACGTTTAATGATTCTCGTCAGTCGTCGTTTGTCCCGTTCTTTCACAATCTTTTTCCGACCGCAGCGATGTCAAAGATGTGATGTTTTACTGGATTCCCGATATTCACGGTACACTCGTAAAATGGTCGTATGCGAACATCCAAATGTTATCGCTACCTCGGAGATGCTATGTCCCATCTCTCGTGCGCCGACTATAACACCGCGTTCAAACTCACTTAAATCTTGATAACCTGCCATTGTAGCAGCAGTAACCGATCTAGCAACTTTGCCAGACGCTTGTTGTCTTATATAGGCGCTGCCGACCGCATCGCGTTACTCTGATTGGTTCCATGCCTCTGTTATTTGCAAACGCACGCCTATACTAGTTTTTTTTTTTTTGGCTCTCCAGTGTACATATTAATATTATTNGCCTCTGTTATTTGCAAACGCACGCCTATACTAGTTTTTTTTTTTTTGGCTCTCCAGTGTACATATTAATATTATTCGGTTTTTCGACGATCCTGTTAAATATAGATTTTTACCACCAATAACTTTTTTTCAGCAGAAAAAGACACGCTTCTTTGCTATCGAAGCCTTTTGTAACATTATTGTATAGCATGTTTTCTGAAAAAATTAGAATAATGAATAATTTAATAAAAAATTACTGAAAGAAAAATTGTTATATTTGCGTCAGTACAGAGCTCGAGAGTATCATTTCCCACACTTAAGTTTTCTTCAAAATTGGTTTCGAAAACCCGAATTTCATAACCATGTATTTCCCTAAATCAAATTCTCACTGCTTTCAAACCAGGCAACAGCCTTAAAGACTAGGCTTTACCTGTTATACAGAAATCCTTCGTTGTCCTCATAATTCAAATTCAGAGGTATTATTGAAAATGTCTGACTTAAGAAAATTTACGAGTTTTTTATAATTTTCGTATCTAATTTTCTATTTGTTATTTATTGCTTGCAAAAAAAAAACAGAAACGTGTTGGTAAAATATAAATATGTTCTTGACTTTTGCAACTAGCACATAAAACGCAATAAAAATTAAGCACAAAAATATTTAAAAACTCGTAGAACGTAAATTTGCATAATCGTACACCTTCAGTAATTACGCTGAATCTATACTTACGACACGACACAAAACGAATAATTTCTACAAAAGAGATGAAGTCCAGCTTTAAGCAGGGATTTCAGCAGAACTGAACAGCGAAGAGCCTCTACACATTATATTGAGTTTCGAAAGCGGTGTTATCCTCGCCGCAGTTTTTCCTCTGTTGTAGATCATCAGCCGCGGGAGACAGGTGAGTTTGCAATAAACAGGCGCGACATGATCGTCCAGCAAAACGATAAAACCCCAGGTTTTACGAGCAAGTTTCGGAACTTATCCACGACGCACCGTCGAACCAGTTGAAAACGCAAGCGCTCGTATAATTTACGCCAGTCGACCAATTACGTGGAGAGTTATAAATTGAAAAAAAGTATACATTCTCTCCCGTCCCTAGTTTTCAGTGGCTCCAATCGCTTAGGTGTCACGGTCAAAATTGTGAGCAGTCGGATCCGTGGCTATTCAAGCCCGGCCCTGGCATGATTAAAATATTTCTGACCACCAGGTCGTTAACGCCATTCAAGAGCTTTTTTTTTCGTGTCACATATCAGTGATACTTGATAAAAATACTGACTCTGCTGAAAAATAACACCCCAGGATTTTTTGACCTTAANGTGTCACATATCAGTGATACTTGATAAAAATACTGACTCTGCTGAAAAATAACACCCCAGGATTTTTTGACCTTAACATGATAATTTTAACTTATCAATTTAATTCTCACAAATTAAAAAAGAAGTTATTTTAATGCAAAGTTTGGTTTCAGAAAATGTGGTTCATTTAGTGTCATGTTGTTACTTCTTTGACTTCCTTTCNCGTGTCACATATCAGTGATACTTGATAAAAATACTGACTCTGCTGAAAAATAACACCCCAGGATTTTTTGACCTTAATATGATAATTTTAACTTATCAATTTAATTCTCACAAATTAAAAAAGAAGTTATTTTAATGCAAAGTTTGGTTTCAGAAAATGTGGTTCATTTAGTGTCATGTTGTTACTTCTTTGACTTCCTTTCACTTCGTTCTCCGGCGGGGAACTTCTATTTTGACTTCAAAATTTACCTCAAAAGTTAAAATTGTAACATTGTCACACTCTCACACATAGAATTTCCACGAAAATAATTTTAATGGTAATCTGATTTTACTGATAAATATACTAAGCTTTAACAATAAAAAATTATTTAAATTAAAAATTCATATACTTACTTTAATTACTTTTTTTAAAAATTAATTTTCCGCCATTGCCATACTTTTTGCGTGACTAAATATTATTTCGTATCACTACAAAATAATATGCACATCATATACTAAATATGTATAACGTATTTTTTTTCTTTTCAACTTCCTGTAGACAGCCGGCTACCTAGGCCGCCAAAATAGTGGAAAATGCGTTTTTCTTCTGTATAGTTGGCTATTTTGTAGCTCAGTAGACTAAAGATTACATTTTTACAAGCGTTGGAGTTTTTAATAGCCTCAAAATCACGCGTGGAATTAAAACCCATATACAACTGTTGAACGCATTTTCTCTTAACGAATTTACCCGCATTTGTCAACGGGAAACCTCATTGAGAGGCAATTTTCTTTTTTTGCTCGTGTGTTCGAATTGGTCCCACATATCGACAGTTATACGAGCCCACTCTTCTACCTGTTCCACTGGAAGACGAGAGTAAAATGTACTGTAGCGCATGTTATGCCAGCACTTCGCACTTGCGTACTTCTGTTTGGAAGATTGCTACCACCTTCCTCCAACAGTTGGTCATGGCAACAGCCGATGTGCCCGAGTTTGCTCAAGTGGGTTCGCAACACGAAAACCTATAAACTGATAATTGCATGGTAATCGCCAATATATCGTATAGTTATGAACTGTGACCGGGCCTTTTGCTGGACGGGCTGCCTGATTCCCCCCTTCCAAACATTGATCCAGGACACTAGCCGTGATCACCGAAGTACCTTGCAGAATGCAGAAGTCCTTTCCACCGGCCAGTGAACGGGACCGGACAAACACACAACGCGCCCGACGTACTGTGGGACAGACAGTGTTATCCTGTGAACGGAGTCTTTCGTCATCGGGGTATCGGACTAAGAGAACCTCTGGAGATGTGTGTGTCCGGCCGTCACTAACCGCCGCCTGAATCTGCCTGCGGCTACGTTGACAAGATGGGGAGTCTCCAATCATGTTTTAGTAGGAACGTGACGTGGATAGTTCGCTAAGTACAGTTAGCTAACATCCTGTTGATTCACATAAGCTCCCCCCAATTAACGCGTACAGATATAGTTGCATAATCTAAAATGAGCCAACAAATCCCCATTTTAAACTATTGTGCTCTACCTAACTCTGAGTTATAATTTGATACGCCCCTTAATCCCTTTACGTTATGAATCAATCTGAGATTCAAATCATAAAAATACAGAATCAAAAACTTCTGGAAATACGATGCACACTTTAGGTGATAATTCTTAATGTAATTAATGAAAACTGGTCAGTAAAATTTTTTTATACGTAAATCTTGTATAACTTGACTTAACCCGAACAACGTTCGTCGAATTATTTATTCTTCAAGGCTGACACATTCTGTTGCAGAGTATTATCGAGAATTAATTTCACAAACAATTATTTTACTCGTGTTTAACATATTAATTTAATACCCCTATTTCCGCTTTACTGAAAATCACTTAAGAAAAACAATGTTTTGCCATTTCTTGATGGGGGCCACTTTTTTCCAAATTAAAATGCGACTAGTTCTTTACTCGCGGAAATCACACACACACACACACCTATTGTGAACTACAGCATACGACTATACTGAGGTACACGTTATATTGAAAATTCTATTTCGTATGCTGACTATCATCGAACCGAAATGTCGTGGGTTCGACTCCCAGGTAATCAATGCTATGAGCTGTTAAGAGTTGATTAACAAAACACCCTCTTCTCCAGGTAACCCATTAGCATAATAAGGCAGGGGCGCTACTAAGCAATGATTAACATAATATGTGCTCAACGAATCGGCAGAAATAAATATCCATGCTGCCACCACACTCCCCAGACTTGAAACCAATCGAGTTCTTTATTTTTAGTCGTCTTAAGACACTGGACTTCAGGAACTCCGTGAGCACGAAACGTGAACGTGGATCCCGTATTTCTTACGCCTGTGGTATCACAAGTGACACTCCTTGCATCTTCGAACGAGTCAGAGATGTGGTTTTCCGTTGGTACAACTTCTGACATTCGTAGTCGCCACTTTAAACTTTAAGTGGGCACACCCCTCATTATGAAGTGAGATTCATCTGTATCTGTCCTCTTCTCAGGGTCAACCATCACATCGTCGAGAGAATATCAACGAATGCTAACGGTTATTTGTTGTAGAGATATTAACTGCATCTTACAACTCGTAAGTTCCAAAATACTTTACTTGTAGTGAGTCTGAAAAAAAAATCTGATAATGGGATTTCCCTTAAAGCACTAAGGATCACCAAGGGCAACAGGGCCTCTTGAATAAAGTGAGCTCCACATTACTTCTTCACTGATTTGGTGTTCGAAAATTTTGTGAGCCTTGCCGGCTATCGGTAACCTTGTTTATGTCTGAAGACACGTGTTTTCTGCCTGTGATTATAGGTCTACATAAATTTGCAACTCAAGAAGTCTTGTGATTTTGCATCATATCGTCGCCCATTTAGAACTCATTGTCTAGATCAACACGGGTATTTTACACTACATCTTAACGCTAAGTGTTTACTATAGATTTGGTTATTCTCGCTGTGTACGATATCGCTGTACCTACTCGGAACAGAAGATTTCATGCAGTAGATTTGAATCAGACAATCGTGTTAAGTATAGCTACTAAGTGTTGGCAACGGTTGTATAAGCTGTTCGCAAAACAGTTGCTATAAAATAACGGTACCCGCAAATAAAACCAATACATCTAACAGGAAGTTAATTTCTTTCCTTAAAATATTTTTAAATATTTTGCCCAAAATATTGCACAAAATTGACATTAATAATAAACAACGTTAAAAAAAAAATAGGTCCGGGAAATATTATCGTATGTAGTCGATATTAAAATACGTTTTCCTGCAGAAAAGTTGTTAAATCTGGATCTGATTGTTTAGATTATCTTTTATGCACAAGGCCAATCTTGATCTCTGTACAAGTTTTGTGTAAGCGGGGTAGTATACCAGGAACTACATCATAATTTGTTCGTAATGTTGCTTGAAATAAGACCCTGGGAACTAATGGCTGGGAAATTATGTTTTGAAATGAAGTAAATTAGAGATTAAATATAAATCGGCTGAAAATCTAGATAAATAGTATAAAACCACAAGCCTTCCTTTTCACTATCATTTTGTTATTCGTTATTGAATTTAGTTTTTGCCATCATCTGTTAAAAGTGCAAATATTTTGTAACCATGTGATCTATCTTAGCTAAACTGGCATATAATATACTTAAATGGGGATAAATATGGCTTTATAATTAATTTTACAGACAAGCTCTCAAATTTTTGGCGTGCTGAACATGTTATATATTTTTTAAGCATTTACGGGAACAAAATATTGAATAACTAAGTTTTGCTCTAAAAATTAGAAACAAATATATTTCACTGCAACCCTTTTCCTTATCGTAGTATAGTGGTGTAAAATGACGAGCTCAGTATTAAATATCCAGCCATTAGAGCTTTCGGAAATTCAGCAACGTGCACGTAATGATAAAGTGTGTAGATGTTCTACGACGTAAATTCAAAATAGATTCAGATTCGTACTTTATTGTCTAGTCAGTTTTTCTTTAATGGTCTGATGTGATGGCGGAATGGATATATTTGCCACATTACGCTTGTTATAACTCCCACGAGAAATAAAGCAAAACTAGAAAAAAAGTTTAGTTTATATACAGTCAGCTCAGTCACAGAGTACTCAAGAATACAAAGGCCCAAACGGCCGCTTAAATCGCGAACTCCAACCCGACACGTGTCAACAAAATGGCGTCACTGGCCAGCAAAAAGTCGTAACGCCGTTCGCCAATCAGCGCCTGGTGATCCACCCTCCAGCCGGCAGCACAGCCAATAGGGAATCCTTTAGCAGCACGCAGTAGACAACCAGGCCCGTTCCCAGATCCTCGCGCAGCCAATCTCAGAACGGATAGCGCCCACATCAAAGGAACCGCCGCGCCATTTCGTCTCTTAACAACGGGGTCTTGATAGCCGATGAGAGTGAAGTGAGGCGAGCATGGAGCAGCGCCGGAATTCAAGGGCGGGGGGGAAACGGGATATCCCCAAATAAACCCGCCTACCAGCGGTATCGCCCGGCACGATTCCCACGTGCAAAAATCCGGGAGCGACCCCACCTGGAATAGAGCCCGGTTCGTCAAGGTGGGAGGCTAGTAGTCTAACCACTATACCACCACGGCCCCGCGTACCTATGCACTCCGTGGCTGAGTTCTGCCCCGGACACTATAGGTCACGAGACCGTGAACTCGGTCGCATATGGAGTACTGCTGCAAAATCGGGAAGTGCGCACAGAAAGGCGAGCAAGGCGTAATTCATATCCTGGCATTTTCAACTCGCCGAGATAAACATCAGCGGACCCAGGGACATGTCACATGTATCGATGTATCTGTGGTGGAGGGGCTGGGAACGTGGAATGCGTATCCCCCCCCCCCNACTGTTGCAAGGCAAGCTGTATTTCTCTCTGTGCTATACCTAATCGTTTTCTAGTTTACACATCGGCCACTTAAACGTAGTAGTGAGTTTGACGTCGTAGCACGTAGGTAATGGGTGCCTCACCGCTCTCTCGTGAGTGGCCGCAGTGTGCATTATGTTTCTCCCGGCTCCACACTGGTTACTGGCTCCTGTTGCGTGCGCCGAGTGTGCACAGCACTGAGAAAGCACCAGCTTACCTTGCAACACTCCACCACACGCCACTGGTAGGAAGTCCTATAAGCGAAGGCACAAAGCTTCGAAACCTGTTTGCTATCATGAGTATCTTCGAAGGGAAATGATCACAGAGGCTCTTGAATTCAGGTATTCCCCCGAGAGAAATTTCCCAGCAATTAAACGTGCCTCGATTTATTGTTACAGTTGTGATTGCCAAGTGGATACGTCATGGAATCCCTGGCCCCAAAGCATAAATCTGGCGTGTTCGACAGAGAAACTATGCGGGACAGGGGAACTGTGAAGCGTGTTATGAGGACCGATGGTCAAACAGTCCCGTCAAAAGATGCAGAGGACTTCGTCGCAATTCAGGTAACAGCGGCCAATGACGGGACTCTCCGCCGGAGGCGATAGCACTTGGCTTTCAAGGTCACGAGACTCTGCCATGAAGCCATCGCAGAAATCACACGCGCGAACGCCCGACGTCGCTTGGAGCGGCCACAGTACCGCCGTCATTCGGCTATAGAGCAGTGCAAGAAGGTCTTACGAGGTGATGAGTCGATGGATCGCGGTACATTATCAGGTGTAAGTAATTTAACATTTTGATATTTTTGTCTTCTTCTGGTGTTCCAACCCTAAAAGTTTGTACAGTTACGAAAATCAAAAGAGTGATTATTGTGCTTGTTAGAGCAAAAATATTTAAATAATTTGAGAATGTTCTAATGAATGACGTAAATGTTCGCCATACATTAATCTGAATACCTTGTTTTCCATACGTAAGCTGAGCCGTTACTCTTATCATTTTCCACACATTAATAGTACTCGTGCTTAGAAACTTAAATAAATGGAGTATTCGGAAAGAGAAAACAATACTCGTAGTTTTTTAATGCACCACAAAGTGCATACACATAATATTTGATTGCATTTGTACCCCTGCCAACTGACATTTGCGAATAGTTTTGCCTGCCATTTACAATTTTCTGTTATCACTTAAGGTGACGTGTGGGTGAAGGAAGCAGAAATTAAGAGTGTTTTAAAGACGTCACATGCATAAGATACACCGTATAACAGCACCCCGAAAATGATAAAGAAGGCATTTTCGATGGACTGTATCTCAAAATATACAGATACGTAGAGAAAGGGCCCTACTTTGATCTTTGCTACAGACTTTCCACCAANATGGACTGTATCTCAAAATATACAGATACGTAGAGAAAGGGCCCTACTTTGATCTTTGCTACAGACTTTCCACCAATAAAATTATAGGGTCAACAGTTAGGACTTGAGAGCCACTTAGGATGAAGCGAGGTATGTAGCAGTGCCGGAATGCAAGGACGGCCAAAACAGGAAAACCCCGAGAAAACCCACCGACCAGTGGCATCGTCCGGCATGATTCCTACGTGCGAAAATCTGGGAGTGACCCCACTTGGAATGCAACACGGTTCGCAGTGGTAGGAGGTGAGCGCTCTAGCCGCTGAGCCACCACGGACGACAAGAAAATTGTATACCAGTTCAGAGCCGTGCAGTTAGTGGCAACGACGCACTTGATGCGCATGGCAGTTTCGCCCTTATCGCTCCACCGCTTCTCAACCTCAAATGCGGAAAAATTTCTTCAGGTAGGCGAACTCCTCAAGAATCACCCCCGTATGTTATATATTGGTTGTTCGCGGTAAACTGGGCAATTCTCCGCTCCACTACCAGGGCCGCATAGCGCGACCATGATTGCATTCCATCTGCGCACTCATTTCATATCACCCCTCACCAAACCCTCACAAGTCTATCTTCGCTAACAACTTACCCTACTTTGTCTAGCCCTAATACAGTTAAAGGAATATACATCTATCCTCCGCGATTGTCGGGCAGATTTTCCCAGTGCCCTCTCCGCTTTGCGCTGGTTTNGTTAAAGGAATATACATCTATCCTCCGCGATTGTCGGGCAGATTTTCCCAGTGCCCTCTCCGCTTTGCGCTGGTTTGCTGTGTGCCCTTCCATCTAGACCAGGGGTAAACAAACTGCGGCCCGCGGGCCCATTCTTTGTGGCACGCGCTCGCNGCTGTGTGCCCTTCCATCTAGACCAGGGGTAAACAAACTGCGGCCCGCGGGCCCATTCTTTGTGGCACGCGCTCGCCGGCTTCAGTAGATACAAGTTGCCACATTCTTATTTTTAGGGTGTCTGTTACAAAAATAAAAAAGCAATACATTATACGAATTTATTAAACGTTAAAATCACTGATTAAACTAGACGATATGTTTGATTATTTTATCAGTCAGGTGACTTCTGTACATATTTTTGATGTACCACCTCCACCCGCCATCACCGTATCGAATGAATAAACAAACGACTTGCAAGACAATACACGACACTCTGAATTTTAAATGTCATCGAATTACCTACGTACTTTCAGTTCACAAATATTACTATCTCAAGTGTCGTAAGTGCGGCCCGCGGCTGTCTTAGTTTTTCTTAATATGCCCCCTTAAAAAAAGTCTGAGTACCACTGATCTAGACCCTTCCTCCTTCGGGGTGTGTCCAATGCTACGATTGCGGCCATGGCACCAGACAACCCTGCTACAACCGCGAGTCATACGCCCCTTCAATCATTATAAAGCAGATCTTAGGCGTATAGGGCTTGCTCTGAGACGCATCCCATTCTCCAACTGTCCTAGCTACTAGCATGCATGCGGAGGGCTCACAGAACTGCGAAGGAACTCAGGCTGGCGTGGCGGGATTTGGGGGATCCCCAGAAACAAAAAATAGAACTGAGCAGTTTTGAAAGCCCTGCTTAAAATCTGCTTGTAAGCGCATTGTGTCTACGTCCGCTATATGTGAAAATGGTCACTCTATTAATGAGTCAGTCAAGGGAAACTGGAATTATCAGAAAAGTAGATACTTTGCCAATTTGCTTATACTTACTTTTACATGCATTAAAAAAAGAAAGAAAANTGGAATTATCAGAAAAGTAGATACTTTGCCAATTTGCTTATACTTACTTTTACATGCATTAAAAAAAGAAAGAAAAACCAGTAATAATGTAGTATTGGCAAATGTTAACCGAACACCTTTAATTCAACGCTAAGCCAGGGAACTACTTTCCTTCCGTCGTTACCAACTGTACCGGGCGCATGCCACTCAGTGCGCGTGTTGAAATAACCGCAGTAATGGGCAGAGACATTTTTCGAAAGTTGATTTCAAAAGTGCTCACTTTCACCGTGAACAGTTTTTGACACGCGTGCACTACTNCGGCGGCGACAGCGGGCCAGCTGAGCGTATCACCTACAACCTGCCGCCTCGCAGTGGTCCGTTAACTCCTGGCAGGCCAAGTAAGACACTCGCCGAGGGATCCGCTTAGCCACGTCTTCTCCAAGGCGGCCGAAAACCACTCTTCTTTCGCGGCACTCGCCTAATATAAGGTCATTAACAGAATTTCATAGACTTAATTTATCTTTATTAAGTTAGTTTTATTGTATGCGTGTATTATATATATAGTTATATGTGTCGCCTGAAGGGCGTATCTGAATTCTTGAAGGAAGGAAGTCTTAATAATAATAACAAAATAACTAATTTACTCACCCAGCTATTATTTTTAGCATTGAATTTTCTGTGTCCACTATTACTCTTTTTATTTAACAGTGAGCGCAATATTTAATGTTTTTTCAACTCTAATTAACGTCCTTCTAAATGTCTCTGTTTGGTTATAATCAATTTACTCATACTCACCATTAACACAATTTTAGACTGTATGTTGCCATCATCTGTAGTATCTTTCATNTAACACAATTTTAGACTGTATGTTGCCATCATCTGTAGTATCTTTCATTCACGCATCTAGTCCAATAGTCCAGCCTGCCAGCCGCACCTTCACTGCTTGATACTCGCAGTCGCAGATTTCCCTTCCGCCGGTCACTTCTCTCGCCACTCGTCTTTTATCGCTCGGATCTCAGCCACTCATCCATTCAACAACTCCCGGCCCGGAGGCCCGTCTTACAATTTACACTCTGCTGGTCTTGACCTGGAAAGTTCGACACCCCCCGAGTCATGCAGACAGAATGTAGGGTAGGAAACAACAAGAAAATTTCTCAGATAGACGCCGAAACTCAATGCAACTCAGCAAGGCGCGCCACAAAAATGAGTATCATGTCGACTCGCTTTCTGTACCAGATACGCGCCTATTGTTCGCCTGTCATTCAAAAAAATCCATTGACTTGCTGCCGCCTCTATCATATAACTGCTGTCCTTCACTTCCACTCGCTCGCGCGGGATGCGAAGCACTGAGCGCGTAACAATGTATGTGAATTAACAAACCTGATTTCGAATAACAATATATATGGGTAAACCACAGAGTAAGTAAAAATGCAAAAATTATTATTTTATAACTTACAAAATGTTGTTATATACAACATAATATTAACAAAATTAGAGCAAAACCAACTTCTTAAATTAAACCAAATTTCACCTTCTTAATTAAAACATTAATAAAAATTTTTTTTCAACATATTAAATTTTGATTATATGTAGTTGTTGATAGTATTACTTTGTTAAATTTATAAACATTGTCTTGGCATATTTACGATTTTGGAGTTTTGTATTCATAATTTTAGCAGAAAGTTGGCAATTTTTTAATCGAATTTTATTTACTATATATGATAGTTACTAGAGTAATTTTTTTATTATTGCATGTTGCAAAATAATTTATTTGTAGTTATCTTATCTTGAATTATTGTTCCAAATAAATCTTAATTTTACTACAGNGCATGTTGCAAAATAATTTATTTGTAGTTATCTTATCTTGAATTATTGTTCCAAATAAATCTTAATTTTACTACAGCTAGTTTACAAGTTACATTCAGGATTAGGGTTTAACTTCTGGCTATTTTGGATTTAAATTTTATTATAAAACTTAAAATAAAATATTTGCCGAACCACTAAAAGAAATTATATGAAATTTCTTTATCTTATTTTAATGACATTTATAACTAATTTGAACTGTAGATAAGCACGATAATTATGCTAAATTTTTTTATTTGTAATTTATTTTTTCATAGTTTTTGATACTTTTATCAAATCACTGTTTGATGTAATAAAACAGAATTATAAAACACCCTAAAATAATACCAATTCAGTTTTGGCTCTTGAAAACCCTTTAACCATCACTGCCGGCGAATGCCCCACAGTCCCGTGAATACGGCTAACCAAGTCGTTGCCATCTCGTTTTGCGCGAGGAAAGTGGTGCGTTGAACGTCTGGCCTGGAGATTGAACTCCTCCAGAAGCCACTCCCGTTGCTTTACTCCACCGGGCTCCAGGCAGGTTTTCACGGCCGCGGAGTAAGTTACGAGTGTGTTTACGAGTGGCAGGAGCTACAATCAGTCGCCGCGTGTCGGACGCTAGTGACTCGGCCGCCAAACGTTACGAGCGTTTGGTTACCCCTCAGGCAAGGCCGCCAAATACGGCGCGTAAAATTCCATATCAGAATCAGTTGTTGAGCTCGAGTTTGAGCACTGCATTATGAGAGGGCTGTAATAATTTCTTACCAGTCTNCCATATCAGAATCAGTTGTTGAGCTCGAGTTTGAGCACTGCATTATGAGAGGGCTGTAATAATTTCTTACCAGTCTCGGTACACATCGTAAGTGTCCCTATTACGGCTATTTTAAGTGCGATATTGGCCTCTTGTCATCAACCGCAGTTAATCAAGGCATCTCTCATTGCTTTCACTCGAAATAGGAGCATGTGTGTTTGTAGAGCGGAAGTAACAAGTACTGAAGGAAGATGGATTTTCTGTGTACCTAGAAGCGACATCAATATGTAGGTTTCAAAGTAAACTGGTTTGAGAACNCCATATCAGAATCAGTCGTTGAGCTCGAGTTTGAGCACTGCATTATGAGAGGGCTGTAATAATTTCTTACCAGTCTAGGTACACATCGTAAGTGTCCCTATTACGCCTATTTTAAGTGCGATATTGGCCTCTTGTCATCAACCGCAGTTAATCAAGGCATCTCTCATTGCTTTCACTCGAAATAGGAGCATGTGTGTTTGTAGAGCGGAAGTAACAAGTAATGAAGGAAGATGGATTTTCTGTGTACCTAGAAGCGACATCAATATGTAGGTTTCAAAGTAAACTGGTTTGAGAACNATGAAGGAAGATGGATTTTCTGTGTACCTAGAAGCGACATCAATATGTAGGTTTCAAAGTAAACTGGTTTGAGAACAGTAAAAAATTGAAGGTAAACCATGGAGTAAAAAATAATTGTAGAGAATGAAAACAGAGAAGTTTCCATCTCGTCAACATTATTTTTATCAAGATTAATTTATGATAACATGAGAACTCGCCTTCTGAGGAGGAGCACCTACCATCTCAAGATTTCCTCTGTTTGGAGTGGGTGAAGATATTTGGGCAGCTCTTAACAATGAGGTCTTGAGGGCCGATGAGGGCGAAGCGAGGTGAGTATGGAGAAGCGCCAGAATGAAGGGGCGCGGAAAACGGGAGATCCCTGAGAAAACCTCCTCTGACCAACGGCATCGTCCGGCACGATTCCCACACGCTAAAATCCAGGAGCGTCCCCGCCGGGAAACGAGACCGTTTCACCTAGGTGGGAAACGAGTAGTCTAACCACTACACCACCGCGGCCCCTCCTCTCTTTGAAGGGGTCACGTGGCAACTATCATTTATGCAAGGGAATCAGGCAGCTGCGTTGTTGCTTTTCTGTCAAAAGGAACGCGCGCTTGAATATTAATTGAAGTTTACAGGTACCTGGTAGTAAATATAAAAAAAACCAAGAAATGGCAGTGCTTTGTACGGGCGAGAAAATATTTTGCGAGAGTGATGAATTTTCGTTGAGTTGCAGATTCTTACTTACGACGTGAATCTGTACACTTAATTTCGGAACGAAATATGCTACAAGGTTAGTTACGTACGAGCAAAATTCTTTCCGGACAAANGAATCTGTACACTTAATTTCGGAACGAAATATGCTACAAGGTTAGTTACGTACGAGCAAAATTCTTTCCGGACAAACTTATGTAAATATCCATATTATTAAAATTCGATTCTTAGGGAAAAAACGTCAGTGTTCTTTTTCTTGCGACAGTTAAGTGGAGGTGTGCTGACTGTGCTAATAATTGCCAATGAGAAAAATGTGANTCAGTGTTCTTTTTCTTGCGACAGTTAAGTGGAGGTGTGCTGACTGTGCTAATAATTGCCAATGAGAAAAATGTGAAATTTGTTTAAAAATTATAAAGCAAGTGTTGTTGATCTTGTAGCTATTATTTGGGAGTTAATTTCTACTAAATCAAATTAAGTTAATTTTCATTCATAAAATTAATACTTTACTGCTTTTGGCACAAGAAAATAAAGTCATCAAACTTTTGACAAATAACAAAGCTGAAAAAAACTTTTATTAATTCGTTTCAAGATGTGTTTAGCTGACGTCATAACACAAAAAATTCATAGGCGGCCACAAATAAATAGTAAAAATGTTGCCTTACTGTGATATGTGAAAACTTACGTAAATTCAGGCATAGCTAGATTATTTTTTCGGAATTAAATTGCCTCCTCTATAAATAATATAGTTTTTTTAAGGGAAGGGTAAAATTGTGGTTTTTGATGTACGATTATAAATGATCAAGAACTCTGTTTTTATGTTTGTTATGTTAAATATATATAAATTAGCGCTATACAGAAATGCTGTTAGGAGTTTCTATAATTACGTCTGGAAGTTTCACCTACAAAAAGAAAATGTGCACCCACTGTCTCCCTGAAATGTTTTACTAGCTGTTAGAAAATATTCATTCTGCCAGTTACAGAGCCACGACACGAGGACGGCTGTACGTGAGCACAGCATGAGCTTATCCTAGACCAAGATGCCGCATCCTCCATAACCGTCCTCTTCAGTGATGTCAGTTGGACTGTGAATGTACATAGCTCACAGTTGCCCTATCACGCTTCTTTCTAATGGTGATGTAAATCAGCACGGCACTTCTTAGGTTAAAATTCCTTATATCCAATTCGCATAAAACACAAATAATACAGTTGTTTAAAACGTTATATAACTTATGTTTAAACATCAACTAGTGTGAGTTCGTATAAAGCCTCATAACAAAAAAAAANTGTTTAAAACGTTATATAACTTATGTTTAAACATCAACTAGTGTGAGTTCGTATAAAGCCTCATAACAAAAAAAAATTGTGACAGATAAGGAGAAAACGATCCCATATTGGACGTGAATTAACTACTAGGCAAACCATATTANCAAAAAAAAATTGTGACAGATAAGGAGAAAACGATCCCATATTGGACGTGAATTAACTACTAGGCAAACCATATTATTTTCCTGAACGTAATTTCACGAGCTCATTTGAGGAAAAGCCAGACTTCAAACACATGTATACGTTACTTTACTTTTCAATTGGATCACAGTTTGTAAGCCACGCCCTGGATGAATTTGAGCCAGTAATTAACCAGCAAGTAAAATGGGACTAGCAGATGAACAAACAGAGGATCGAGTACACAAAGATCTGCGAAGTCCAGCATGTTGCCAGCGTGCATCACATGCCAGTCAAATCAGTGACGCAGATTGTCAGGACTCGGAGGATTATGCAGGCATTATTCCAAGTGGACCGTTAATGATCGAACAATAAAAGAGGTAAAGTGTTAATGACGGGTTCAACATTGCTGGAAAATTAGTTGCTAATTCTATGATAACTGGATTATAAATGCCGTTTTCCGACAATTTTGAAATTACTTTAGAGATAATCATTGTGCACAAAGCTCCATTCCGTCCTAATAGGACCAACCTTCCGTTATTTACAAAAAACTTTGTTTCTTTGTCCTCTATCGTCATAGCGGAAAATTCCGAGTAAACATTCGAGAAGGAGCGAACTTCACACACTTGTAGCATATTGGAGGGGCGCGGAAATGCAGCAAGCCGATGACTCGACGACTTACCGCTTGGTATCGTAAACTGGAGAGCTAGACTGATATTATTCTTCCCTTTTTACTCCCATTTATGGCGTGTGCACGCGAACACAAATGCAGATGTTATATACGGCAGCTGAGTCCACCCTTCTGTGATGCACGCTCTTAATTCGCTGAATTTCCGTGTCTCTACGCCAGCGGTGTGTGGTGAACTGTTGCAAGGTAAGCTGTGTTTTGCTCTGTGCTATACCTAATAATTTGCTAGTTAACACATAGGCCACTTCAACGTAGTAGTGCAGTTGACGTCACAGCGCGTGTGTAATGGGTGTCACGCCGGATCTCTCGTCAGTGGCCGCAGTATATTCAGTTTCTCTTGACTCCACTCTGGTTACTGGTTCCTCCTGCGTGCGGCGAGTGTGTACAGCACTTAGCAAGCATTAGCTTACCCTGCAACATTTCAACACACGCCACTGCTGTATGCATACGTGATTCCCTGCTTGGGTATTCTACTTGTTTTTTTGTCCGTGGAGGCGCAAGCGATGCGCGCGGACGGAAGGAGGACGTTGCGTGGCGGAGCGGAGAGCCAAGCTGCACTAGGAGAGCCGCGGGCCAGATTACATGCCATCAGAGCAGTTTGTTTATGTAATTCGGGCGGGCGAGTAACTGTGCGCCGGGGGAAGGTGTGGGAACGAGCGCCCCGCGACCGTGCTGTACTGTACAATCCGCCTCGTGCCGGAGAGCGTTGGTCTTGCGGCTTCCCACGCCGGTCCCCTACCCCGCGTGTCGACCACGCGCCGTGACCGCCTCGACCAGGCGCGAGGGATCGCTGCGCTGGTTCCCCGTCTCCCGGGCCTACTGCCAACGACAAATGTGCGATCTGGTGATATATCGATCACGAAACAAGCAATTCGAGACATCTCGACGGCCACATGGTCCAAAAATGTAAGGCAGTATTTCGCATATCGCAATATATTAACGATATATGAGATTATCGATATATGAGATTATCGATATGTGAGATTATGGATATGTGGTATTAGTGATACGCAATGTTAGATGCAATAGTAGCGATATGCGATGTGGGCGATGTACGTTGCTATTGATATTGCGATATTAGCAACACTCTTAAAGTGACCAGGACTCGAGGCTTGCTAGTTTCCGGTCTTCCGCGCACGTCTCCTGGGCAACTACCGGCTCAGTTGTCAAAACCACTTGTTCAGGAACTTGCGTGAACGTTCACCTAACTCTTTCAGGCATCATGTTCGGAAACTCAGTGCCCAAACTCCAGAGATAGTTTATTTCGATCAATAGAAACACAAAAGTTCTATACACTTACAGCGTAAACGTGTTTGTTTTATATCAAATAATTGTGCTCGAAGTTGCGGTGTACAAAGCCTGGATAACAGGGAGGTGCGATCATGCGTTTTTGATAAGTTGCATAAGAAGTAGGCGCGCGACGCTGAGTGGGTATTAATTTAATGTCGTGCGCCTAAGACCTATGCAACTGGTCCTACATGCAAGATCGCACCGCCTTGTTATGCAGGTTTTGTACGGCGCAACTTTGAACACAAATGTTGGATATAAAAATTTGTTTCCGGGTGGAATATATAGGTCTTTTGTGTTACTATTGGTCCAAAGAAACTATGTATGAAGTTTAGGTATACACTGAGTTTCCGAACGTTCTGTATAAAAGTGCTATTTAACACGGCCCCTTATTGGATGACGTTTTCTGTATAGTACAGTGCACTTTTTGTGCAAAGTCCAGTGTATGTCGACCACTTGACTAAAAGAGTAAACCTTTTCAAGCCCACGTTAACTTACGATTTCGAGCGTTGCAAATAGGAAATATTGTGAGGCGCGCTGTATTCGAGGCGAGACAGAACTTCTTTTGCGATCACAACCAATGATCTGTAGGCTTTGTGTTTGGCGAACGTGATCTGATCAGTCATAACCTAGAGCGGTTACCGCAGTGCACACTGAACCACAGAATTCTTAAGAAAAGAGGTGAAAAGATCCTTCTACAGCCAACTCCAGGCACACATGCCTGCACGAACATACATACAATGGTTCACTGTTTACGAGATTCAAGCCGGCTTGTACCTGTGGCTGGAGTAGGTGCACCCCGGTTTATTAACAAACTATAGTTAGCTGTTGAGTTATTTTAGTGTGTTGCTACGCCCATTGCATTATTGAAAACTTTTTTCCAGCGTTAAACGCAGCTGAAGACACTAGATAAAATTAATTCAGTTTGCCAGACAACCAATGGTATGGCGTATTCAGAAGTGCGCTCAAGGAGAAAATTGGACATCTTCAGCATTTACTTCTAGTAGAGTGACTTATCACCGCGGGTCCACAAGTATGTCAGCAGCTGTGCGAAAAAGTATGTATCGGTTATGGATATAAAAATACAAGCATAAGTTTTGAAGGCCTGTTACGCAAGAACACTTCACCATGAATACTATATAAATAAAAACGGTTTGTGTTTTTTTTTCATGTTTGCTGTGCATACATCAGTCATTTTCTACATGATTAAATACATCGTGTATACTAGCTGTATAAAAACTTTTTGAGAGGAAATGTAGTAACATTTCAAAGATCTTATTGAAGTCAACAGTCCGTTAGTCTCTTGAGTCCATTCCACGTGGTTTTGACGAAGACTGAAGTTGCGTAGGGATAACTATTTGGACTCGCATTCGGAGAACCCGGGCTCGATTCCCGGTCCGGCAATACTCCCTCACGCTTTCCATGGTCTTCCCTAAACTAAGCCAGGCGAATGCTTGAAAGGCTCTTTTTTTTTACAGGTCATGACTTTTCTCCCCTTTTACTTTTTGCATGTGAAAAAAATTGACCTGTCTCTAGTGAGCAGTTGTCGATGAGACCTTATATATGTCACGTACCTAGTGCTTGAAATACGTTGTAACGAGTTTGAAATAACGTCAGTATGTTTCCGTACGGAAAGAAAGCCCATTGCAGACGATGAAGACAGGTTCTTTCAAGACGTCACGCACATCGCAAACATTATTTTAATGCCCTCCAACACAGGTAAAAACGGCCTTTTCAGACTGCTGCATCTCAAAACATACGGACCGGGTAAATGCCAATTTACGATAGAGGCATGCGCTCGACTTTGCTACAAAGTCGCGTCCAGTAAAACTTCAGGGTCATCGCTTAAATCCTCATACGTTCACGACGAAACCACTGTGTGGTAGTTCAGTGGCGTTGCGCGTAGAGGCAACTCCACTTTGCAGACGCCGGTCGGCGCAAGCCGTAGCGCTTCATAGTTTCTTGCCTCACTCACACGAACATATCCCTCCCCAGGTGCCAGCCTCGAGAGCTACCTGCTGACCTGTGTGGTTTTGGCATTTGTGTTAGCGGAAAGCATATCATTGCTGTGGCTGGCATGAACGTAATGCAGATAGCGTGAGCTACATGGTCCATCCAAGGTTACTTCCAACTTTTCCGAAGCCCTGCTAAAAGTACTACTTCCAGGATATTACTCCGCCTCATGCAAATAAAACTTAACCAAATCTAGAAAATTACACAAAAGGGACAATGTACCACTGCAATTATGTCCACTCAGTGTAAAAATATTTAGCATGAGAACTATTTCTTACTAGGCAATACCAACACACCTATTTTCTTTCTTTTTTTATTCATATCAATTACAATTTAAATATTATAATTTATTGACGGATTATAAGTAGAAGTTCAATTTAACAAAAAATAAGGTAGTATTATGTAAATACAAGTATAAAACTCTTGTAATACATGGCATATTTAGGAGACAAACAAACATGTCATACATGGGTGATTTTTCTCAAAGGTTTGATTCAGAAAGTGTGAAGAGGCCGTGGATAGATCGTACAACTCGTATTCCTTCCACGGCGTCGACTGGCGCAAGAGAGAAGGAAATACGGCTGCTGTTGTCTGTTCATGGTCCACTGGGCACTTTGAAGATTAGCCTTCGGAAAAGCAATTACCAACAGTAACAGCAGGTACTAACTGTCAGAAGTACTGTGGTGGGACCGGAAGAAATGGAGTGGGGGTACTGCATAGTGAAAGGCCACGAGAGGTAGAAATTTAATACAAAAATTTCAAAACGTAAGTGGAAGGCTGTTGCAGACTTGCGAAATATGCCACACAGTATATTTACCAATACTTCGTGAGCTTTACAGATTCACCTTTACGTGCCAAGTCACTTAAAACAACTCTACAGTAAAGTTTATTTTTTTAATGTCAGTCATTTGTTAATAGTAACTATTGGAAAATCTATTTTAAAAGCTACTGAATTTCTTTTGTGGGTCGAGGAAAAGCGAATACTTTGTTTACCATAGGCCACGAGATACCTCTGGCCGGGCCTGAATAACAACAGTAATAATGGCAGCATGTACGAAAAATAGAGTTCCACATCTGTGACTTCTCATCAAATGTGTAGGCTATTGTTTTGTCAGCGGAAACTGAAATTTGTTTATTTTTTATTTGATCTACATTAATTATAATAATAACAGCATTTTCTATAATTTCTTTTCTGCCAACTACACAGGGTCTTTTATCGACGATATTGTATAGTGGTCGTTGTCTCTACTGTAGTTTTTATTTCTATTAATGGTCCCAAACTCTCAAAACAAATGCCCCCTTCCTCTCACCAAAGAAAAAACAGACACACCTACGTGTTTAATATGTTCTACATACATACCATGGTTTTATTTTCTTTATTGGCTCAGGGCAGATTGAATTTTCGACAGATGACATGCCTTCTATGTTACGCCTGTTTATTATTTTTTCAAACCCCAAAAAGGCGAGGGTGATGGGCGAGGAGTTTAAACTTTAGAAATGTCGTTTTCGTATGCTGCTCATTCCTCACACTTCTGAGCCAGTTGTTAACACTCGAGTGGCCGAAATTTGCCGTAGCCGCGCCAGGCCCACGACTGTGTAGTGCAGCGTGTAATACGGGCGTGAAACCTACCGTCTCCCTTCACACCGAAGATTGTGCATGAAATCGGAATGAAAACTAATAAGTTTCTCAGATAGTTAAATTTCCGCAACGAACAGGAGTTATTTNGATTGTGCATGAAATCGGAATGAAAACTAATAAGTTTCTCAGATAGTTAAATTTCCGCAACGAACAGGAGTTATTTTGCACCCAATTTTCTAAGCTATAACGGACGGTGTTAGACTAAAATTGAACATTTTAGGTACCAAATGGTTTTGTGACAGACAGATTGATGTAACTCAGAGTGAAATAGTCAACGTCCGCACAACCTGGTCCCACAAATTTTTGTCACCCCTGTTACTACTATTACATTTGTTGCACTAGTTATTCCAAGAGTAACTATTGGCTTTACATAGACGCAGTGAGCCTATTTGCCTCTTAACCACCTCCCATATGATATTTTTCAAACTATTTGTTTGTAGCATTCGGGCTTTATGCTGATAAGGTCATTGACGTACAAAGTTTATAATAAAAAAATGTAAGTAGAAAAAAAAACATTATTTTCAATGTTTCCTTTTTATGCGGTAAAGCTAAAATGGTTATTAACTAATCTTACGCCTTAAACTAAACTAAAATTTTGTACAAAAATGGCACATATATACTCGTGCAGTGTCTACCCACAATTCTGGGCCGGAACGTTATGGTCAGAAGGATCGCTTTAAGAAGAAATTCAATGCTCTCTGGCACAGATGCAAAGTTTCACGAAGACAGCGTGGCTGGTTATTTGTTAATTACATTAAGAGAGAAGCATGCACATTTTATACACTTTCGATATCATTCTCTCAGCTATATATAATAATAACAAACCGACAACATCCTGGCTGTNATGCACATTTTATACACTTTCGATATCATTCTCTCAGCTATATATAATAATAACAAACCGACAACATCCTGGCTGTCGATAAATTTACTGTAAAATTCCGTCCATCATTCCGTCAGTATCGAATTTCAAGGAGTGTCGCACTGAGGCATCTGTTGTGACAGCGTACGCTGCGAGTGGCGTCTCGTTCCTTTGACTTCCCCCTCGGGGCAAATATAGGCTGTTTACGGCAAAGTCAGCAGTTTTCATGGCCATTCAAGCAGGTATATTAACAAAAAAAATTTAATTTAACGATGGACTCTGACGTTAACTTTTGAGAGCTACAAATTGCATATACTCTGTTTATTAGTCACGTGGAAATTCTTATAATAAAGTTTGGCGAAAGGTTATAAATAAGCTGAAATGAATTTTCGAGAACATCCTTGAAGCAAGCTCACTTTACCGCCAACAGCCTATATATCAGCGGAACGACCGCCATCCTCGCTGACGTCCAGTCATNCAGCGGAACGACCGCCATCCTCGCTGACGTCCAGTCATCCGACTTCTCTTCACGACACCGAGCGACGTGAGATGCTGCTTCCGTTTGAAGTTATCTATGAAACTGGAATTTACATGGTGTTGNTGCTGCTTCCGTTTGAAGTTATCTATGAAACTGGAATTTACTTTGAACTTCCTTTACTTTAGTAAAAAAATTTTATCACCACGAACTTCGATTTTTGGGCTAATATGAATTCTCTTTGGGTGAATATTTATTGTGTTAATTTCATAGTGTTATGGCTCTAAAGTTACAAACATTAATTTTCTATTTAGAAGAAGTGACTGTAGATAGCTTGGACTAAAATCGCCCAAGGATAAATTTCTCTATAACCACGTACAGCTAGTCAAGTATTTTGATTAACGTATACATTAAATTTTGTTTTTGAGATATCTAGTAACAAACATATAAAAAATAACGTCCCTCAACTATATATATTTTTTTCCAAATCGTTACCCGTAACCAATTCGGGGCTCCTCAAAGATAGCAGTTTATCTTACATCTTATCCTGAGTTTTTTTAAACCCGTTATTGAAAAATAAATTTGAAAATAGTGGTTTAAGTGAAATACCGCTGCTTGAAAATAGTACGTACCTGCAATTACGAAAGGATTTTTCGTAGACNAAAATAGTGGTTTAAGTGAAATACCGCTGCTTGAAAATAGTACGTACCTGCAATTACGAAAGGATTTTTCGTAGACAAACGTTTGCGTGCGCTTTTTTCCTTGTCTCTCTAATTGAAGGTATGCTCTCAGTTTCCTGTGCATATGCATGATGCGTATCTAAATAATGGGTTACGCGTGTGTTTCCCTTGCGAACGCACACTAANCAGTTTCCTGTGCATATGCATGATGCGTATCTAAATAATGGGTTACGCGTGTGTTTCCCTTGCGAACGCACACTAACGCACGGAGATCGTAGGCTTTGTGGACGACGCACTGTCATCATGTGTCATCTGGAGCTCACGATGCCGTGCCAAATGTACACATTCTTCCTCGAAGCCAAGTTCCTTTATATCTGTCACGACCTTGGCTCTCGTTTACCTCACACATTCTTCAGATTAAGTGTTTGTGGTTAAACTCTCAATGTGTGGAGTCTTCCCCTGCCTATTACAGAAAACTCGAAGGTCATTAATATAAAGTTTTCATTAGCTCATAAAATGTCACATTAAAGAGGATTAAACATTGCACAACGCTATTGCACAATTGACAAAATATTTTCCGCAATACGGTTTTCCTTATACCTACATGACACATGGCAAAGAAAATTATTTAGGAGGTTCAGAAATTCATACTTGAATTGTGTGAAGAGTAAAAGTAAGCATAACAAGTTTTAAAAAGTGTATTAAATTCCCTATTTTCATGAAGAAAGCACAATTGATCTTCACAATTTTAAAGTAAGTCAAATTAGTTAAATTGTTTTTTTCATCCAAAATATTCCGAAAATATACCTGAATTTTTACAAAGCAATGCTGTAGATAGTTACTATCCGAGTATCTAGCTTACGCTTCTTGCCAGTATGAACATTGAAATTGTCGAAAGATAACAATGCAGAATGTCGAAAGGGCTGGTTTCGCGAGTGTTTATTTTATACCTTGTCAATAAATTATAGCCATCTATGTTTAGCATCGTCGAAAGCTGTAATTCAGGAGAAAAATTGAGCCAACGAAAGTAATGTTCACTTATACGAATGTACCCGGCAGCTGACTGGTTTTAGATTTGATAAATACATATTTATCCAGAACAGCAACTTGAAAACCTTCGTTTGCAATTTATATTTGTAGTGAGTTATTTATAGTTTTAAAAATCGCCTTATTTTGCAGTTTCGCACACTCATAGTACAAATTAAATGTTTATAAGTCATCACACGCAAATGTAAATTTCTGCTGGACAATTATACAATCGTATCAGAATTTTTGATAAAAATGATTTTCGTGACTTGTTTTATAAAATTGCAAATATTCAGATATTTTTCTCTGTATCTGAATAAACCTTGGCCGAGATGTTCTCGGACTGCGTCGGCAAGAATCCGGCGAGCTTGCCACCGGATCTCCGGCGAGCTTGCCGCAGGATCTCCGGCGAGCTTGCCGCAGGATCTCCGGCGAGCTTGCCGCAGGATCTCCGGCAAGCTTGCCGCCGGATCTCCGGCGAGCTTGCCGCAGGATCTCCGGCGAGCTTGCCGCAGGATCTCCGGCGAGCTTGCCGCAGGATCTCCGGCGAGCTTGCCGCAGGATCTCCGGCGAGCTTGCCGCAGGATCTCCGGCGAGCTTGCCGCAGGATCTCCGGCGAGCTTGCCGCAGGATCTCCGGCGAGCTTGCCGCAGGATCTCCGGCGAGCTTGCCGCAGGATCTCCGGCGAGCTTGCCGCAGGATCTCCGGCGAGCTTGCCGCAGGATCTCCGGCGAGCTTGCCGCAGGATCTCCGGCGAGCTTGCCGCAGGATCTCCGGCGAGCTTGCCGCAGGATCTCCGGCGAGCTTGCCGCAGGATCTCCGGCGAGCTTGCCGCAGGATCTCCGGCGAGCTTGCCGCAGGATCTCCGGCGAGCTTGCCGCAGGATCTCCGGCGAGCTTGCCGCAGGATCTCCGGCGAGCTTGCCGCAGGATCTCCGGCGAGCTTGCCGCAGGATCTCCGGCGAGCTTGCCGCAGGATCTCCGGCGAGCTTGCCGCAGGATCTCCGGCGAGCTTGCCGCAGGATCTCCGGCGAGCTTGCCGCAGGATCTCCGGCGAGCTTGCCGCAGGATCTCCGGCGAGCTTGCCGCAGGATCTCCGGCGAGCTTGCCGCAGGATCTCCGGCGAGCTTGCCGCAGGATCTCCGGCGAGCTTGCCGCAGGATCTCCGGCGAGCTTGCCGCAGGATCTCCGGCGAGCTTGCCGCAGGATCTCCGGCGAGCTTGCCGCAGGATCTCCGGCGAGCTTGCCGCAGGATCTCCGGCGAGCTTGCCGCAGGATCTCCGGCGAGCTTGCCGCAGGATCTCCGGCGAGCTTGCCGCCGGATCTCCGGCGAGCTTGCCGCAGGATCTCCGGCGAGCTTGCCGCCGGATCTCCGGCGAGCTTGCCGCTGTTCAAGCCCAGCTGCTGTTAGCTAAAGCGTTGAAAAGTCACCATTTCCAAGCGACACACTGCACAGTCCCTCCATTTCAACACCCGCATCACTCTGACCAGCTCAATATACCTGGGGGAA
The DNA here is from genome assembly GCA_002778355.1 of Clitarchus hookeri. Lineage (NCBI taxonomy): Eukaryota > Metazoa > Arthropoda > Insecta > Phasmatodea > Phasmatidae > Clitarchus > Clitarchus hookeri. The sequence continues at coordinate 977,605 of NQII01000272.1, read as the reverse complement.
GCATATATTCCCTTATGTCAGGAACAAAATCTACCAACTGGAAAAACACATCTGCATTTGAAAGTAGGCCCTGACTGGAGTGCTAAGCGCAACTTTGCCGGCGAAATATTAAAGTAGCGTCTTAATGTCTCCTTTTTTTAAATCAGTGGCAATTAAAATTATTTACCTGTTCAAACTTACTAGAATAAGTAATTTAATAATAGTAATGAATGTCACAACTTCAGTCCAAGACACAGGAAACTCACGCGTCTTCGAGAGTCAAAGAGAAACTGTCGCGTGATGGAAGCATCGAAGCTAGTCATTAGGAGCATGGCGATGTTAATTTGTGCCCGTGGCGGCAGGATAAAAAAACTAAGAGAAAGAATAAACTGACCAGTATTTTCAAAACCGCCAGTAAACCGCGAACTTATGAGTAATTCATGTGTTTGGTTTTACATCACACAGTTATGCACAAAAAGGTTCGAAGCTGGGGAAAACGTCGAAGGTAACCCAAGTGATCTTGGGGGACTAGACTAAGCTAATTTTGGGGCCGAGGATTTTGCTGTTAATCAGTGGATTTCGAGAGGGCTATCGGTGACGTACTTCACTGTTCAGGACCAGACTGATCCAGTGAGTTTCCTGTTCAAACCGAACTCCCAACACTCTACCTAACACTGCCTAAAGCTCTGCATAGTTGTCTTCTTAATTGTTCACTTTATTTGGTGAGTGAGTTTTGGATCGTCATATTATGGAAAATCATCACTATGGAAAATCATCACGGGGAAAAACTTTCTACGCCTGAAAGATCGTAGGGCCCCTAGGGATCAGGGGTCTGGGGTAAGAAGCCCCATTTGTCCCTCTCCTTCCCCTCCCTCTACCCCAGCATCATTGCTGGTAGTCCTGAAACTGCCTGTCTGTTATGGGACTTGAACTTCTTTCGCAATATACTCGGAGTTCCGACTCCGGGTCGGGTGTGCGTCAGCCAATCACCGGTTCAACTCTCTCACCAAGCGAATACCGGGAATCCACACAATTGATTCCGATGCGATAGTTTTGTGGCAGGCTAGCGACCACGAACAAAATTGCATAAATGCTTGGGAGCGAAGAGCGACTGATAACGCTGGTCATACAATAGTCATTATTCGTACAAACAAACATGAACTTCAATCACTTAAAAAATGAGAGTGCTTGGCAACACTGCAGAACAATTGAACTGCACCGTAAATTGCAGCGAGACGCACATCGTTGCATAATTTTACTGTAGTAACGTATATCAAATTCTAAAACAAGCAAATGTATTTTAAATTCTGTAAAATCTCAACCTTTATTTTAAATTTATTTTGAGAATCTGCATGTTATAAGGACGCGTGCACCTACTCAAATGTCTATTTTGCATGAAAATACACGTGTTTCCTATTTGAACAGAGTGTATGACGATCCGTAACTTTATGTCACAATCATATGAAATGTCTGTGTATGTCTGTGCGTGATGGAATTGTGGTACAGTGGCAGAATAAAAGATAAATGATCTGAATTTTATCAAGCTGAGCAGAAATGACTGAAGAGAATCCATGGTACAATATCTAGTGTGGGTCATCTCAGTGATGTTCTAATCCAGACCACCAAAAAACGTTTAATGTAACATTATTTCCATATCTTCCCATCGTAAAGACACAACCTAAGTTTCGGAAAGAGATCCTAGTTACTTCAGTAAAAGTTCTGGCAAAAATGATCCTTAAGTTAACTTAAAAGAAAATTGATATGTAATAAAGAATTGCAAATAAAAAAAAACAGCAGAATACAAAATTCAAAGGCGAAACTAAATTATTGAGTTCTAAACAAAAACTGTGGGGTTTATTAACACCAGTGCTTAAGTGGCAAGGAAATACGTAACATACAACGTATCCACAGCGACCCTTTGTAAGTCCTTCGCGAGTTATGACTCTTTGTTGACGGTATGTCACCCGGACCCAACTTGAAAAGGATGTGGGGTTAAGAAGTTACTTTAGCGCGAAAAAAACACCCAAATGAACCATTTTCACGTTGGGAAAAAATTGACCTTGAGGATAAATGGAGGCGCGTTATCGGCGGGAAGACGGAGCGATAGTACAGCGATTCGCGCTTAGAGGCTACGATGAAGTGCGTTGCGCAGGCCTGAGTCACGCTTACCGCTCCCATCTTCCAGGACTCGGACGTGCAAAACAATCCGCCCCCAGTATGTTCACCTGCGGAAATACACCATACCGCAGACGAGGACGTAATGGTACTATAAAGTTACCTCGCATGCTGTCAATTTTATTCTGGAGCCTTCCAATATAATTAAAATACTTTTTTTTTCGGACTGCCGTATCTTAAAACACACTAGCCAGCTGGACACAAGCCAAACTACGATAGGAGACTGTATTGAACTTTGCTACACCGCTGAAAGTCCCATTGGGACACGCAGCACTACGAGAACACTGCACACCAGTTTAAAGCCCCGCATGAAGTGGCTATGGGGCTCTTGTAGCGCGTGTCAGTGCAACCCTTCGAGCTCCCGCGCTACTCGACAAACCCCACGACTCCTGGCCTCGAACCCAGGCCTGGCAGCCGGGCGCCGGCGAAGCACAACCCCGCTGGACCACGATCTCGCCGTGACGGCCAGAGCTAATCGTGCGACGGGGCCGGACCGAATGCCTCGAGAACTCCTGAAATAGCTTCACCCCCTGCGGCCCGGCGCGCTGCAGGGTCCCCCCGACGGCGAACGGACCTTGGCCCGCTCTAATTTACTGCAGTCCCGCTAACCCACAGCAGACAAACGGCCGTCTNCCTGCGGCCCGGCGCGCTGCAGGGTCCCCCCGACGGCGAACGGACCTTGGCCCGCTCTAATTTACTGCAGTCCCGCTAACCCACAGCAGACAAACGGCCGTCTCTTCTCTAATTTATTCAGTCAGCGGGCTTCTGAATGCTTCGCCGGCCATGATATTTCACTGCCTTCCCGGTCCTTTTTTTATTTGACTTTCGAAATCGCCCCCCACCCTCCCCCATCATATAGTCGCAACCTTCAAACGAGAACTAAATAAAAAAATGCCAATGCTGTAAATCTAGACTAGATACTTTTGACGTAATAATTTCATGTTCGGACGTTGGTTTCGTTTTGTTCTGGCTTTCTTCTATCCGCCCGCCGAGCCACTGTCCTCGCCGCCACCTGGCCGTCGTGGCTATCGCCTTATTCGGAGCTGCTTTATTTCGTTGCGCGGCGGCGACTGCGATTTCGCTGCGTGCTTGAACACTTGTTATGACCCGCTAATGAGCTGTAAACGTGCGAGAAAGCGATGCATCAACCGTCGTCCCCGGAGCTAACGCCAGCCCAACGTTCCTCGCCGGAGAGTTGAAAGGAATNGGGGTCCCTATCGGCGGTGTTTGTGTTTACGAGCAACTTGTTCGAGCGGTCTTCGGTGTCTGTTCGCGGAGAAGTCGCCGGTTGTTCGGAAACTTTCGTATCTCGACAAACATCGGATTCTTCCCTCCCCCCTCTTCACTAAGCACAAGTGATGCAAATTTCAGCCATTCTACAAGTTTTAAGTGACAGTTTAAAGTAACTTTTTGGAGCCTATATAATACGTTTATTCGCGGTACAGAAAGTCGTGCAGCAATGCATTCGCTTTTATTATTCTTTGTAACTCGTTAGTAATAAACTCTGTTATTTATTGCCAAAAATGCTAAAAACAAAAAAAAAAGAAATACATAAAAAAATTGTACGCCACAATATGACGATCTAGTTTGACGTTACAAGGCGTGGGAAGGACAATCCCACGAGGTAAAAGGAAACGTGTACTCTGTTAGCTTCTCAGTATTACTGCATCACATTATTTGCTATTAAACACATGGTTACCCTAAAATATATATACAGTTTAGAAGTTGTATAGAAAGAGCAGTGTTAATAGTGTGGCTGAAATATATGGTTTCAATAGTAGGTCTTGAAGATTTAGATCCATAATGCGTTCATCTGCCTATTTCTTTTAGGCTCACTCGTTACACTTCTTTGCAAGTACGTGATAAGGCCCGAACACAGCATACTCTTACAAAAAGAAATTTTCAGCCTAGGGCGTAATTATAGACTCCTACAGCTGTGGCCACTCTATGCGCGAGATGTCAGGCAGGTTGCAGATGCTTGGCCAACCTTGGGTGACGCAGGTTGTGAAATAAAAGCGCGAGGGAGTTACATCACACCAACCCATAATCGGTAAATGGGAAAGATTGACAGACCGTGGGATCGTTTAAGCCAACACGGTTAGTGAATCTGGCGAAAGAATTAAGTTCGGCACAGGGGAAAGGTTGTTAAGTGTCCTAATATCCGCAGGAAGTTGGCTGCCCTTGGATTCCATAGACAAGCTGAAGCACGTAAACCAGAGGTCACTGCGTACCTTACCGCGATTCGTTTAAGGTGGTGCAGAATTATTTACAAACATAGGAAGTGAACAAATTGCACATGCACAAATTGGTACGTCGTGAACATTTCCAATCAAACTTTTTACAGCAGGTCTTCGTCGGGTAGTTGTTTCATGTTTGACAAACCAAATTCTCGTAATAGAACGTTTTACTCCGCGTGTACGAACCAATAGAGATAATGTAACAGGTTTTTCTTGGTAATGGAATTTTTTTGTCACATTCTGGTTTTATTTCGACCACGCCAAGAGTAACGTATAATTACAGGTACCAAATAAATTTACTTCAACATAACATGTTCATATTCAGCAATACTTTGTTCAGATAACTAATTTGCTCTTGTTCCAAACAGCTGCATTCGTTTCCTTGAGCCAAATGTTTTACTTGGAATAATTCGCTGTGCCAAACACCTGCTTTGTTGTCATATCATTTGTATGGTTTTAGTAAGCAGAATCATTAACAAGTACATTCAACATATTAGTTTCGTTCCCATGAACTTTATAAAAGTCATTATTAATAAATATTTTGTTTGGAGTGAACGAAATGGTTGTAAGCTGGAACAAACTTATATGCTTATTCATGCCAAATTTCTGGTGACATTTTCCTTGGCTTGAAAATACAGTTCGAGAGTTTGTTTATAGATTCTTTGAATTATGGGGGGAAAAAAAAGTTACTGTACCTAACGGAACTCAATACCGGTACTAATAATCCCACTACAACAATTTTGGCAGAAAAAAAAAGTAAAGGCAGAAAACTTGAAATAATTTAGCCACGTCATTTCCATGTGTATAAATGTTATAAGACTATAAATATTACTCAAATCTAATAATATAATTGGTCGACGTCGCTAAGCTTTGAATACCAAGGCTCCGGGTGTAAATTTTGCTCAGGCTTTTTTAGTGATAAAAAACGAAAATTTTCTGTACGTACAGTCTTACAAATGTCCAATTGCGTCAATAGAATCTTACACGTTCGGGACAACGGAATAATTCTGTTTCAGCAACAAAATAAACTAATTTCCCGTAGACAAACAACGTATTTGGTTGCACCAGACAAATTTTGTTTTATTTAAGAAAACACTTTTCTCAGTGCAGTTAGTATGCGGCCTAAAGCGGAGACACTTGCCAATGTTGTATCTTCGAAGGCAAGCGCACTCACTTCCTCATAAAGAGTGGCTGATATTTTATTATTTAAGCATATTTACTTTTAAAAGAACACTGCCCAAAATTGTGTCTATAAATTTCCCGGATGCCGTCATACATAAGGGTGAAGACGATTAGTATTGTCTAAATTTCCGTTATGAAATATAACCAAATAATTACTTGTTTCTTACTACCCGATCTGGAAATTTAATTGGGATGATAAAAACACACATTTTATATTTGCTATATTTATAAATAGAAAAATTAGAATTATTTAATTGGAAAGTCTTTGTCAATCAAGTGAAATGACTTTACTGAAATGAAGGAAAAAAAAAATACATTATGTTAAAATATAGTAACTTTTGGTTGGTAAATTTTTCGGTAGACGCATCTAGTAAAAACAGATAATTTTGTGGAAAACATAAAAAGTTACAGCTTGTGAAAAATTAATATGAAAACTCTGTGAAATGTTATATTACTTTATACAGGTAAATAAGAACACAAAAATATAAATTTTACTACTCCTGTTTCTCGATACATTTTCCTCTAGGATGTAAAAGCTACGGATAAATTTAGTCGAAGCATGGAAAATAAATTAAAATACTTTCCTTAATGAAAATATTTTGCAGCGCACGTGTTAATTAAATTCAAACGATTAAAATTACTATTGTATGATGCATTATTTCAACTCTCGTCAACTTCCAAGATCAAGGTCGCTAATGTATTGCATTCCGAAAACTGTCATGAATGTGTGATTTATTTTAAAGTTTATTTTTATGATAAATAGAGGCATTAACAAACCAAACAAAATAAAATAAAACAAAATTGTTTCATCTTTTGCTGAGAATAACACAGTTCATTCACCGGACAAGACCCCAAAACGTTTATATGCGCAATAGTTACTCACCAAACCCATTTCCATAAGTAATTGGTTTGAGTTAAGTGGTAAAAGAGTTCAACACGTCGATAAAGTGTAAGCTAGGTGTGGTGGAGGCAGACAAAGAAAAGTGGTTAATACTTCACGAAATACTGTGAAGTGGTTTCTTGTGCTACGACGAGAGGAATATCTCATGCGAATGCGTCGGCGAATTTCCCGTGCGACCTTTTCACACGCTCCAAACACATACGTATACCGACGAGTGGAGAGATTTGGGCGTCTTACATCGAGGTCTCGAGAGACGATGAGGGTGAAGCGAGGCGAGTGTGGAGCAGCGCCGTAATGCAGGGGCGGGGGAAACGGAAGATCCCCGAGAAAACCCGCCGACCAGCGGCATCGCCCGGCACGATTCCCATACGCAAAAATCCGGGAGCAACCCCGCCGGGAATCGAACCCGGCTCGCCTAGGGGCGAGGCGAGTACACTACACGNTAATAAAAATTGTATTTAGTTTATTGAAGAAACTTGGTTTTGTCAGCCATTCAGACTTTCCAGACGAAACTACGCAGCCCCTAAACCAACGCGTAAAACGAAGTAGACTTTTTTAATAATACAAATGCGCAATAACACATTCTTATAAGACAATTGGAAAGGTCTCTCTGAATGAAATGGCGAAGATTAAAAACCGACCGTTAATACAAATATTATTGCTTGCATTTACAACGAATAATTTGGCATCATAGTTACTGTGAAGAAGAAAGAGAATTGTACACTTCTGCGTAAACTGTAAACTGAAGGACCGCAGGAGTAATTGTACGTATGTATATATATATATATATATATCTACTTACACACACATAGCAATCAAGGTATACAAATATTCTAATTTTATTTGTAACTGCAGTAATTTTTGTTTGCTTAGAATTGACTACACAATTTCCAAATAAGTATTTGTTTTAAAGAACAGTTCTAACATTAATAACGCTTCCCTTCCCCCTCCCCCTCATTCCGTATAACTCTCTTTGTCGATGCTGACGTCAATGAGAGAAAATAAAATATTTAAGGAGGCGCTGTACACCCTACTGCACGAGTAGTGTTCCCCGACAAAGGAAAATAAATGACTCGAGCCAGATAAGAACGAGAGAGAGAGAGACGGACGGATAACCACTGCTGAGTCGATGTTGTTCAACATTACGTCTGCAGCTGAGAACTAAATTGTTCGCGGCACGCTACCGAGTGCAAGTAGAGATATTTAAGCCGCGGGACGTATCCTATTGCGGACCTCCACCAACACCTGATTGTGGCGAGACTGGAAAAAACACGCACGAGCTTCTCTTTTTACAGTCTGTCGGGATGAAATATGCCACCTCTTGAATGAGTGAGGCATGCGGTTTCTTCACAGTTTTCGAATCAATCCTTCTAAAAATCANATGAAATATGCCACCTCTTGAATGAGTGAGGCATGCGGTTTCTTCACAGTTTTCGAATCAATCCTTCTAAAAATCACCCCATACATGACGTGTTTGGTTGTGTCCTAAGCGTTTTATAGGCCTATGCCTATTAAAATAAAAGTATCTTATATTTGGTTAAATTAAACGTTTACATATATTTAATCGATAAATTATAATATTTCATTTATAATTCATATTAATAAAGCCAGAGAGTGTATAGGTGTGTTGGCAATGCCTAGTAAGAAATAGTTCTTATGCAAAAACTTATNATGAAATATGCCACCTCTTGAATGAGTGAGGCATGCGGTTTCTTCACAGTTTTCGAATCAATCCTTCTAAAAATCATCCCATACATGACGTGTTTGGTTGTGTCCTAAGCGTTTTATAGGCCTATGCCTATTAAAATAAAAGTATCTTATATTTGGTTAAATTAAACGTTTACATATATTTAATCGATAAATTATAATATTTCATTTATAATTAATATTAATAAAGCCAGAGAGTGTATAGGTGTGTTGGCAATGCCTAGTAAGAAATAGTTCTTATGCAAAAACTTATNCATATTAATAAAGCCAGAGAGTGTATAGGTGTGTTGGCAATGCCTAGTAAGAAATAGTTCTTATGCAAAAACTTATTAAACTGATTGAGGATGAATGCAGTGTATTGTCTCTTTGGTGTAATTTTTTGAAATTCGTTCAGGTTTTTTTTTGCACGAGGCGGAGGAATATCCTGAAAGTAGAACTTGAGCAGGGCTTCAGAAAAGTTGGAAGTAACAGTGGATGGACTATAGCCACAAGACGGGACACACACCTGGAGACGTAGGGAGAGGGGTAGTCCGGTGTGGACGTTACAGTAAACAGTAGGCCCTATACTGTCCGCGGAAATCGCCGTGCAGAGTGGAGTTCTGCGCCCGTGGACACGTTTCTGCCTACCACTCTGTGACGTAGTTAGGGACGACGCTAATGCTCCACCTCATCGTCGTTACACTGCCGGCGCGCGGCCATTTATTTAGCCTACTCATTATTTATGTCTCCAGGCAGGAAAGGATTTCCCCTCCAGGGGTGTGTTTAAGAGGGGATAGCTTACGCACCGCAACCACGCCATCCCGTCTGTTACAATCTTACCAATGGTGGTTTTATTTTCTCGCTAACTTCAAAATGACANCACCGCAACCACGCCATCCCGTCTGTTACAATCTTACCAATGGTGGTTTTATTTTCTCGCTAACTTCAAAATGACAATCATTTACACACACGTGAATATCAGTTTCGACATTAATATAAGCTGTTCACACTTAATTGAGCACTTTTGAAAGCCCTGCTAAGGATCTAATTCCCCTCTGGTTTTTCATCCTTCTGGGGCTCTATATGTGAGAGTNAGCACTTTTGAAAGCCCTGCTAAGGATCTAATTCCCCTCTGGTTTTTCATCCTTCTGGGGCTCTATATGTGAGAGTAACATTCCAATGGACCGTCTCTCTTTTTAAAATATATGTATGTATTGATAGCGGTAACGTGAAATCGATGGATTCGAACTGGGGATTGGGCAGGTGGGTTGACTGATGCTTGTTTATAGTCCAAATTGCACGTTTCCCTCCTGTGCTTTGAATTTATCGCATTTCATCGTTATATATTTTGCTTTTATTCTAAGTCGGAATAGTATCAACATTGAACCACTGCGATCTATCATTTTACGTTTCGCCTTTTCTGAGTTACCATGAAAATTAACAGAGATATTGAATATATAAAGTGGAAAAAGATGACCTAGTAAATAAACTGAAGTAACAAAATAATGTGATATGTAGTGCCGCTGTCAAACTAGATACAATATTTCACAGAAAAAAAAAGCAAAGGTTTGTAATATTTCATTTTAAGATTATTTGCACGACACCTGGAATGTGTATGAAAGTGCTGCACGTAAAATGACATCCCTACTATTCCTATTACCTATACTGCTTGTTGGTGTCACCCCTTGCATCAGGCGAGATGACGCTGGGATCCATCCTGTTATCACGACGTCCGTTATCTCTTACGTTTTGAGAATGTAACCGTGCTACGTTCAACTAAAGGTAACTTTTACCAGGTACCAATTGTTCAGAAGTTGAAAGATTTCCTCAGCCAGGAAGTAAACCCAGGCACGCCGAACACAGCCTGGTCGTTTCAGCCGAGTAGAGAACTTGCAAATTATTTTTCGCGCCAAGTGCCCACTCGTCACAAGCTGTTCTTTTACGTATGTCATAAAACTGCCTTCTCGTCAGTTCTGCTGGGAGTTTATTGGTTTTTAGCGATTACTGTTGCTTTCCTTGGATAACAGCCATCTGCGTGGAAGCGTATTTCTGTCTGCAGGTCTCGAGTCGACGAATATTTTAGGAAGTCTGTATGCACGCTCGATTTAAGTCACGTGATCTTCAGTTTACCACCACAGCAGATTATACATCTATACACGGTTTAAGAATAACAGTTGGGGTGAATTATTCGCGGCATCCTCACACATTTTGAAACAACCTTTGGAAAATCACGCCGTGTATGACGTGTTTGGTTGTTTGCTAATCATGACATCCATGTATCACAATACTTTTATACATCCATCAACATAAAAGTACCTATCTTCAGTTAAATTGAACTTTGACTTATATTCTGTCTACAGATTATAATAATTAATTGATAATTAATGAGAATAAAGACAGGGAATAAAATAAGCAAGTTTTTAATGCCAAATAAGAAATAGGTCTTGTACAACATATTATTACACTCAGTGCGAGCGAATGCGGTGCGTTGTCCCTTTTGATGTAATTTTATAGACTCAGTTACGCTCTGTTTTAACGAGGCGGAGAAATACTCTGAAAGTGTAACTTAAGCAAGGCTTCAGAAAAGTTGGCAGAAACCGCGAATGTACTATAAATAAGCATTATCGCGTAAAAAACGACGGGGATAAAATTTTGCAGTTTTATAACTCTGTCATAAAATATTAAATCTGTGTTGTTAAGGAGCTCGAACGGAAACCACGGTAAGTTAATGTTTCCAAGAGTTTATAATAGTAACTTCGGATAAAAATATTCTCCCTGCATATTGTCATACATCATAACTAACGTTACTAGGTAAGAACACAAAATTATAAAAATATAGAGAGTAAGTTGTGCGTTTGAATATGTTTATTTAAAAATATTAAGTACTCAAACTAAAAATTAAATAATATTGAAACGCTCTCGCCTGTGACAGGAACTATGCTCCCCTTCTGAAGGAGGTGCGAAGCCGGTGTGCAAGAGTGCATGTGATGTCATTATCCCATCTGCAGAGCGATAGTTTGTGTGTTTTTTTACTTGCAAATATGTAAATATTTTTATTTTTATTTTTAAATTAGTTTGTTTGAGGGACACTGTTTCATCAACATCGTTTTCGCTTCGATAAAAAACGAGTAAAACATTTCGAACAATGTTTTGCTTTTTTAAAGTTTGTGTTAGGTTCATGTTGGTAAACAATTATTATTATTTTATCCGCACTCGTGTTTTCATTTTGCAACTTATATATCTAGGATGGTCTATGTGAACATAATAACATGCAACATATTTATTATAATTTATAATTGCAACAAAAAAGTGGAGCATAGGTGACTAAATGTATTACCTTGTAATTTTTTTCCTTGCACTTTAATAGGTAATATAAATTATTTTATGGTTAAACCCTATACAGGCCCTAAACATAAAATGGTTTCGACATTACAAAAGGTATATGAAAATATTTCAAATGTAATGAAAATCATAACTATTCATGATGTCTGGTTCATGTTCGTAAATACTCATTATATGCTTAATGTTTTTTTTTGCACTTGAATACTTTTAATGGTCTATCTGTGGGTATGCACATGTAACATATTTATTTACATGCAGCAAATGATTGTATCGCAAGCTATTTGAAGTTAATAATCTTATGCAGCCATAAATACCTTTTCTCCTCCTCCTCCTCAGATAATAATACATGTAATAAAATTGATATTAAACAAATCATAATCAATCCACCTAGCATGTCATTCATCGGCTTAAGCTAAGATAGCGGTCGAACGGAGGTGACAGATGTCCACTCTATTGGACAAATATTGGTAATAATATTTTAATAAATGAAAAAAAAATATTTTCCGAATGATGATGGAAGAGGCATTGCAGGTGATGTAATGTGTGTAGCATATTTAAAACCAGTTCGATCCTGCATCCTCCAGATAATTGTTTGAGCTCCTACGATATAGCAGCACTCCTGGGTGTCCATCGATGGTTTAAACTCCAGAACCAATGGAGCATTCTATTAATCGCGTGCGCTTGCTCCTAGCGGGCGGCGAAATCAGTCAACGACAACCAAGATGGAAAACGACAGATGTGCTCTTTAGCGCGCGATGTCCGAGATGGCTGATGCTACTGGGGCACTCTAGCTGGCGACGAGTGAACTAGCAGACGAAACAAGATGGCTGCCCTTCAACATCCAAGATGGCGGTCAGATGTGATGACAGGTGGGAAAGAATGATAGAGCATGAGAAAATAGGGATCGAATTATAGAGTATGAGAAAATTAAATCCAAGAGGGTGGTCAGAAACAAGATGGCGAACAAGATGACGGCAACCAGAAACATGATGGCGAACGGAAACAAGATGGCTGATACGGAAAATCGGTAAGCCAATCCCTGATCCCTGCTTCCATAGCCTCATTTTCTTGCTACGTTCGTTGACGCAAGTACCCCTACACGACACAAGATATAGTCTATTTACGGTTTATTCAAACTTTGCTGAAAGCCTGCGAAAGTTCTGCTTCTAGAATATTCCTCCGCCTCTTGTAAAAGCTTAAGCAAGTCTAGAAAATTACACCGAAGTGACAACGTACTGCATTCGTGCGCACTGAGTGTAATACTACTTTGCATGCGAACTATTTATTACTAGGCGTCACCAACACACATGTGTTCTCACTGCTTTTATTCATATTAATTATAAATGAAATGTTAGAACTTGTAGACGAAATATAAATCAAATTTTAATTTAACCAAAAATAATACACTTTTATGAATATTGTATACAACGCCTGTGATGCGTGGCTTATTTGTGAAACAACCGAACTCGTCACACACGGAATGATTTTTCAAAGGTTTGATTTTAAAAAAATGTGAAATAAAAAGTGAGCAGACTTTTTCTCTGTAATGGCTGCCATGTGCTCGTGGCGCCATTGTACGACCAGGCAAGTAACTGTTACAAACTATCGCTCGGCTTGTCTGACATGGCCTCTATATTCCCTGGCAGTGGCGCATGCATTTGGCACATTTAGAAGCGAAAGGAGCTATGGCCTGCGACTGTAGAGAAAATAAAATGGGTAGAGTGCGCATGAAACTGACCAGTAGTCCTTTTTCATGTTTCATTGTTAGACAAAAACAACTTGTATAACATTTTTTTCTATAATTGAGTGCTTTGAGATGTTGTACACTTCCTCTAACCTACTTCTAATGCAACTGGAATGTGTTCAAGATATTCAATAGTTTTTTATTAATATAAAACGGCTGGTCCGTATAAAATTCAAATGTAAACATAAACTTTGTTAGTCTGTTAGTCTGTGCTTGTGATACTTGTCTTTCCGCAAAAGACGACCATCTATATGCCGTGAGTGTGGCCAATGGAAATGCGTTTGTAGGCGGCCAACATTTCTTCGCATCCACATTTTCAGCCATAATTTTTAAACAGTATCCAAACCTTACAAGGTCACCTAATCTAACCTTAGACATTAGGCGAGTGCGTGTTTTTACAGTTTAAACTAACCGATAAATGTTATTGTAACTAGCGTTTTTGCAGTGTAAACTAAACTTAAGTTTATTCTACTCAGGGTTGGAAACAAAACCAGATTCCTTATTGGATAGTTTGGTATAGCAAATTTGCGCTGCAATATCCGCTGGTTTTCCAAAAAGGTCGGTCAATGTTAGACAGGAAGACATTTGTGATGTTTATGTGTGAAATTAGGTGTTTTGTTCGAATTGTGATGTTATATATGCAGGATGTTGCAAAATTGCATGCCAATACTTCGGGGAATCATTCCTAACATTTGGAGGATGGCAAACATGTTATGTGAATATAGGTCCGCAAACGATTCGTTTCTTTACTTCAGCTCGTAATACATAACGTACGGTGTATGGAACGCGGACTGGATCATGTTACTGTAGAATGCCATCGCATTTGCATGATACATGACAACTCGGACCAATGCACTACACCTAGAACAGTAGGAACTGCACAGGAATTAGCTACACTTGTGTGAAAGTTTATCGTTGGCACTAAAGGAGATGTTCAAAATGCCATCCATCAGCACGAACACAAGCATCAACCCGCCTTTGCATGGACACCCGGATGCGTTGATGAATCCTCGGAGTATTCCTGATTGTTTCGCAGCCGAACATATCACGGTTACGACGGGTGTTCACATCGTACACTCGGGTTGCACACACAAGTGCCTTTAAACGTCCCCACAAATAAATTCCTAGTGAATTCAAATAATGGCTCCTCGGGGGCTGGCATGAGGTTGCCAATTACAGCTGCGATGACATTCCACAGCAAGATGATCCAGCCCGCGGGTCATAGGCTGTACGTTATGGATTGCGAGCTGTAGTAAAGAACAGAAGCGTTTGCTGACCTATGTTTATATAACATTTTTCATCATCCAGATGTGAGGAACGTTTCCCCGAAGTGTTGAAATGCAACATTCTGTATATTTATACGTCATGTTTATGATATAGATATATTTGTACCGGCGTATTAACATTATTTTGTAACTATTAAAAGAATCTCTCCAATGCTATTTCCAAGATTTAACATTAAAAATTTAATGGTGTTCGGTATATAGCGCTGCTAAACACGCTTATTTTATTGAATAAAGTTACGAATTTAAGAGCAGAATAAATATAAGTGTACGACTATCGTAAAGCAATGACAGATTGGGATTGCCGAGTGGTGGGCCCCTACTGGTGCCTGGTCTCGCCCTGTCTAAAAATTGGTAACTGTTATCAAAAGGAATTTCTTCCGATTGTGTTGTCAAATTTAATTTAAAGTTATTGTGTAATACAACGTTTATTTAAATCCATTTTACAATCAATATTAAACAATATGTTGGCACATTTAATTAATTTCCCACTTAATTACAAAGAGCCAAGGTTATTTTTTATGTAAGTTCTAAAACAATAAAAATCCGACGATTAAAAAAAAATATATTTATTTATTTAACGAAAAGTGTAACTATCCCATTTGTTTGCATACAAAACGAAGATAACCCGGTACACATGTAACATCAGTATTGCCCGGCGGCGAAAACTGCCAGTTGTCTATTTATTAGTATTGAGCTTCCCAACACGAGTAGATTAAACCTCAACTAAACTGAGAATCGTATGTGAATAAATCGGCAGTTTCCACAAGAAGATGCTCAGTAGCCAGAGATTGGGCGACCCACAAGCGCTCATCGCAAAACGGTGCCATGATCATACACAGCTGATTACAGAGCTACCCATTGTCAGGGCAGAAAAGTAACGCCTAAACCCTATAAGGAGGGGGGGGGTATTTGCAGTGGCCTCCCTTCTTATACAGTACCTACCTTCCGCAATCAATGCTTTCTAACCAGGAGCTACATTTTGCAGAGGAACGTCAAGCACACACCACATTTGTACAAAAATTTTTGAATATTCGACTTATAATTTTATAATATAATATGAAGAATAAAATTTGAAAAGTTGTATAGTTAACAGAATATTACCTACACAAGTTTGCGGGACCTCGGTAGCCTTGAAATTATCAGAAATGTTATCTGCAATGACGACCTGGGTCCGATTCATAAAGGATGCAAGTCCGGGATTTTCGCACGTAGGAAACATGGTAGACGTTGCCAATTGTCAGTGGGTTTTCTCGGGGAGCTCCCGTTTACCCAGCCACTACACTCGATTGTACCTTAAATCATGCATGAACTTACTTAATCTATGCTTCAGGACGGCAAGAAACGACAAGTGGGTGTATCGAGTAGGACAGCCGGTTCTGATTGGCGTCAGCTTCGTATCTCATCCGTGTAGATCATGCCATAAAAGTGATTTTATGTGTATACCAGTCCTAGAAGCATGGGAGCGCTAAGGGAAATTTAGGTATGCACATCGAATGCTACTACATTTATACATACAACAACTTTAATTATTACAAATATCGTAACAATGCTATATATTTTAATACCAAAAACAAACCAGTAATAGATCACGAGAAAAGATCCTCTTTTGAATGTGGATTTGATCCAAAATCATCCCCTCTGATCCCTTTCTCCTAAAATTACAGAAGTGCAGCAAACGCATTTGTAGTAATATTTGTTACACTGCAAAGAAAATTTGTGCTCTGAAAAACAATCGAGATAAGTAAATAAGAAAGAAGTAAAAAATCTTTCAAAATTATATTAATTAAAATAATATTACTGCGTCGGTTCTGAGACTCAAACCCACATCCCACGCGTTACTAGCCAAATACTTTCCTCAAAAGCCAGCTTTGCCGCAGTAAGTTGTGACTACTTGCCATTAGTTAAGTGGTGTGAGCTAGTAGCATGCGCCAGAATATAATGTCAACACTTGGGAGGAATTAAGGTTAGTGATGAGGAGAGTCACTGCACTTCAGGATGACATCAAATGTCTGCAGGAAGACTGTTCATTTGCTCCGTTGCAGTTTCATAACTGCAGAATATAGTTTCATGAATATTTGCGGTGGGAAAAATGTGACGTACTGAAAACATACGTGAGCGACAGAAAAAAATAAATGAATATCGCTAAAACGTTACCTTTGGTAAGAAGTAATATTTCATTACTGTAAGCTAATGTAGCTCAATGAATATTTATTTCTTTGCTATAAAGGAAGGTAATATAACTATACAAAAATCGTATAAAGAAAACATTTATTAACAACAAACCTGTATTTCTGTAACATTCTCTTTGAATTAAAGCAACATTGTGATACTGTGAACAAAACAGCCCTAAAGAAATTGTTTTCTTTGCTGTACAGAAAACTTCGTAAGCAATTTCGTAGATTGCAGTTCATATAAATACATATGTTTCTTGTCTTCAAAGTACTTTGTTATTGTCTTTTAAAATATATGTTGTCAGTTAGGGTTACCAACTTTTTCAGATTTGCTATAAGAGACACATCCAAAAACTCGACACATATCCGACCTCGATGAGATGTTCTAGGAAAATTATTGTTGTAGAAACAGCAGTATCAAATGCTCTCTGTTCGTTCTGATTCACTGCCAAAAATATGACGCATAAATTTTATGTTGCAATCGAAACTGTTGTAAATTAAGCCATGCTTAGCAATACGATAAATAAAGGCTTGTTACATGTTATAATTGAAATGTTGTTCCTTAGATAATTGTTTGGCAAATAAATGTATATATTAGATTTTTCACTTGTGTTAACCTGTCAACTCATGTTTTTATGCAATAGTGTTCATACGTGTGGTTTCACGTTGCTTTTGCCGTCGTGAGGAATAGAAAATTCTTGTTTGCAATGTACGAATTTTACATGCCCTACTGTGATCGCGGAAGTGGTAAATTACTTACGCTTTGTTTATCAATATTCTGTTCACTTTCGAAGAATTCTGAAATACTGGATATGTGACGTCCTGTTCTATGTGCATACTGGATACTTCTTCCAGCCCCAAGATACGGAAAATCCCGTACAATACGGAACTGTTGGCATTGTAGTACTGTATCGGGTCCCGGAGATGCGTGAACTAAAATGCTGACTTGCCAAATGGTTCTGGGTTGCAGCTACCATATTTCACGCATGGAGAGTTCTGAGATTCTTTTGAGATGTAATTAAGAGAGATAATAAACTGTGTAACCTCCAGAGCGAATATTCTGAATATTTTCAGAGCACCCAATTACGTTAACGAACCAAGTATTAGACAAACGCTTGAAAAAGTACGGGATTCCGGCATTTTTTCCCCGAATCACTGGTGTTTATTAAGATAAAATTAATTCGAAGTCTGCCGGATTTCTTAGTTACGTTGCCATAAAACGGTATCAATTCTCTAAATGCTATTTCTGATCTCATGTGAATAATTCCTTCAATATTGCATTGCATCCTCAAATAATCGCACCTATCTCAAGTTATTCAATCTGTTGCAAGCTGCACTCAAAATTATAACAAACAAAGAAACCCACCTCCTAGTTAAAATGTTATGTTTTTAAAATGAGTGACGTCAAACGACGGCCGCGTAAGACTGAGTTAACTCACG
The DNA here is from genome assembly GCA_002778355.1 of Clitarchus hookeri. NCBI lineage: Eukaryota > Metazoa > Arthropoda > Insecta > Phasmatodea > Phasmatidae > Clitarchus > Clitarchus hookeri. The sequence goes on along the minus strand of NQII01000272.1, from coordinate 959,462 downwards.
AAAACTTACCAGCCACCAGCAACGTTTTCCAATAAGAAACAATTCTGCGCTTGAAAACAACTCAACCTCGAACCCAGATCCATTCGGCCAGAAACCATCATCTTACCCTCTGATGCATCGAGTAATTTAGTTTTATCTGAAGAAAAACACATTTTCCCCCGTTGTATTTACAGCAACATTCATAATATGGTTTTACTCATAATATCGTTAATTTTCCACGATTTTCCAGTACAACCGAACCACGGTAGGCTTAGTGGTGACGACACCAATCTTTCGCTGTTTTAGTCCTCGGTTCAACCCCTGCCTCGGGCATGGAGTGGGGAAAATGACATATCGTACAAGAACTCGTATGTGGGGAGATTGGTGGACGCTGCAGCGATGCGGGGTGTTTTCCCGGGTTGCACACATCGCTGCTTCATTAGCTTCGTCTAGCCGGAACGACTGGTCTTAACCCAGGCAGGTCCAATTAGCACCAGGCTCCTATGTTGTCCCTCCGCATGTGGACGTACAGTTCAGACCAACAAAAATGAAGCACTGGAAATGTTTCCAAATACAACCAAACGATTACTCACTGAAAGCTTCTCGTGGCACCTCGGCAACGCTGTAACGAAGTAACCATTAGTTCGGCTCCTACGATGATCAACTTACATGCAAGCAAGAATCTTCTATTGGAAAGGATTATCACAAACGCTCGAAATATTTTAAGCGTGGCCGACAAATATTTACTCCATATTTTCATAAACCTTACATATTATATATTTTTCTCTTGTATTGTAAATACCGGAAGCGAAATTTTTTAATGCTTCTCTCCTTCTATCATCAGTAAAAATTATGAGATGTTATTCGAGCAACAGATTCTTAAAACTGAAACATTAAGCACATTGTCACTAACTTCAGGAATTACCGTGAGAAAATACCTGATCTGGAAAATATTAATAATAGTTACAAGATGAATTGAAGCCAAGCTCTAACCTGGCAAGCGCACAAGAGTCTTCAACTTTTGCTGACTGAGGAAGCATAACAGGTGCCGTCGGTTACACTTATTATAAAAAGAGGCGATGACAAAATTTAGTATAACAGACGTAATCCTTCCCGTACAATTCATGCAACCGGATCGCTTCAAAACAGTCAAATCAAACGTGAAAAAAAAAACTGCACAAATAATTACGTAGTAGGCGTAAAACATTAAGACCTGTTTGACTCGAGATTACTTTAATGGTTGCTACTGCTCACTCACTGGAGTCTGGACATTTGGTAAGAGGCCTGGAAGTTGACGGCCAATACAAATTCAGAGTTTGACCTGCTAGGGGCTCGTTTATCAATAAGTGTTTATGCATCCCCATAGCAAATAAATGCTTCCGTACTTCCCTTAAGCGCAATTTCTCAGTTCCCTATCCATTACAGTAACATATTGATCAGGCACGGCGCTAATGTAAGACTAGCTAAGAATAATTTTCGCTCAAATATTGTCCCATAAATTGTATAATTCTTTGCATTTTTCTTCCTGTCGTTTAGTAGTGTTACGTGGCAAACTTGTTGAAACTACTGCTCTTTCTTAATATTTAAACAGTACAGATCTTCTAAAAACAACTGACAATAAACATTTACACAGACATTCCCTGTAAAAGGAATTTTAATTTTACACTAAATGTATGTGGCAACTGTGTCTCCATTAATGTCGTTGTAGTTTTACACCTTCTTACGACAATGTTTTTTTTACTCTACATCCAAGTAAATTTATCCTAAAAATTAGAAAAATTACATGTTCCTTGTACAAATAATTTTACATGGAATGGTTTAAATCTACAATTACTATGTTGGAGGAAATAAAAATGCAACTTTCGTGTATTTTTTCTCCACTGTAAGTGAATCTACTCAGACATTGTTATTGTAATTTCACCACTGTGCATGTGTGATTTTTCACTTACAAAAAGAATAATCGCAGATTCTCTGTAATTGCAATTACACGATTGATGTACATTTTTCACGGTTTTACCAAGCAATTTAACCTACACCATATGTTATTTTACAACTGAGTCATGCTAATTCACATACCTTTATGTGTATTTTTTACAATTTTTACGTTATTTTACTCCGTTTTGTAACTTGGCAGTTAAACAGAGTTATAAAAAAGTTATCCCTAAAATGTTGATAAAAATTGACTTAGAATATAGAATATTTTGTTACATACAAAAGTCCGCATATTCCAACAGCGGGAGTTAGTTTTCCTTTTGAACACACAAAAGGAGTTCGAAGTAGCTCTACTCCTTACCGCTGTAACGCATATTTTAAACAAATACTTGTAGTTATATTCGACTTCCTAGGAACATCAGTGTAAAATTACAAATACTGTATTCGTTTTAGCAAATTACACATAAAAATGTAAAATTACAGAATATTTGTTTGTGTAAATATACACTCACAGATACTCCAGAAAGTAATGCAAGTTTACACATACACGATCATAGTAAAAGTACACAGTGTAAGATGTACAACTCCGCTGGCATCGAGTGTTCATACAGCGACCATGTAGCAGTAAAAATACGCAACTTAGGGTTTTAATACAGGTGGTGGGTGTGTTTCTACATATTCTGCAAAATGTGTTAATTAACACCAACATTATGTTAATTAAGCCATACATTAATGTATTTTCCCCCAAATACTTGTAGTGCTCACTGGATTATTTAGAAAATATATGTAAAATTGCATGTACTATGGTTGTTTTTACAAATTACACATAGAAAACGTAAAATTAAAAAAACCCTGTATGCTTAAATTTACAGTAATTTTTTACAGTGTTGCTTATAGCAAGTAGGTTGGTGTGACATTGTTTTGAAGTAATAAAACTTTCGTATCTTCTTTAAATTCTGACGAAGAGAATATGCAAACATATTCCATGTAGTCTAAACAGAAAACATAGAAATAATGCATGTCATGTGTTCTCACTATTCTGTAATAATTGCAAGCCCATCCACTTTAACCTGGACTAGCGCTCTTTTACAGAAACCCCTGTTTTAATTTGGTTACAAGTTATCTGAGGCAGTTTGATGGCGAGCATGGGAAAACACAGCAAAAACAAACCTGCCAAGTTGATTTATGTGTGCCATGGTTCCCGTCTCCGTAACTACCAGGTTCTTGCCGACCCTTGCGCTCTCAACTCATCGTCTGGGAACTTTAGGAGATAACCATCTCGGAGGAAAAAAGCAGCACCTTGTCGTAGACATACATACGTAGAGAGACATGGGGGAAAAAATCACTCACTTTATTTTTTATATGTTTGTGTTGTTTATCTGTTGTCGGAATGCTTTTCCAAAAAAAAAAAAAAANTCGTCTGGGAACTTTAGGAGATAACCATCTCGGAGGAAAAAAGCAGCACCTTGTCGTAGACATACATACGTAGAGAAACATGGGGGAAAAAAATCACTCACTTTATTTTTTATATGTTTGTGTTGTTTATCTGTTGTCGGAATGCTTTTCCAAAAAAAAAAAAAATTCTTTGAATTGAAAGAACGTTTGTTAAAAAATACGCTATACTATCTTGTGTTATTTAACCNAAAAAAAAAAAAAAATTCTTTGAATTGAAAGAACGTTTGTTAAAAAATACGCTATACTATCTTGTGTTATTTAACCATTGACGTTGTCTTTGTTGAACTGCTAAATTAATGATTTATCTATTTTTGTCAATACCGAGCAGTGAAATGACAGTTCCAGGTTTGCTTTCAAGTTTCCAGTTTTTTGTTTGCCGATGTAATATTTTACTTACGGAAAAGCAAGTAAAACTGTAATATTCCGGTTATGAGTTAAAATATAAAAAGAAAATAAATGGCACACGTAAGAAAATATTTTGCGTGGTAAAATAAAAATTGTGGCTGTTTGAGTGTCTTGGGAATATTGCAAACATTTACTAAGTTTGATATAAACGTTTATGGCGGATATGACTAAAAAAATATACATTTGAACAGCGTCGATGGTCAACTATACAGAGAATTATCCTTGCAGACGACTGAACTACCTTGAAGCGGAATAAAATATTAAACTCATGTCGGATATTTCTACGAAGCGATTGTAGATCCATATAAATATTTCGCAAAAATTCAAGAATGTTATGTCTCTAAACAAATACACATGTAAAATGTCTGGTCATTTCTTTAGGGTCACTGCGACATTCTTTTTTTTTTTTTTTTTTTTTTGAAACAAATGTCTGTGAAACACCATTGAAACCTTCGTACTGCAGAGGTTATACATAGTTGAATGGAGAAGTTTGGTCATATGGGCTCCGCCTACCTGGAGCTATTGTCAGTGTTTGCAGTCGAAAAACGCCGGGAGCGATAAGGGCGACACTACCACGCGCAAGAAGTTCGCCGTCGCCGCTAAGCGTAAGTCTCTGAACTGACGCGCAGTGTTCTCGTCGTGCTGCGTGTACCTATGAGACTTTCAGAAGCGACCCTATCATTTTATTGGTGGAGAGTCTGTTGCAAGATTCAACGCAGGGCCCCTGAGTTCTTTTGTGTTTATTTGAAGTGTATATTTTGAGATACATCACTTCAAGAAAGCCGTTTTCAGCTGTGCTGGAGTGCTCTGAAGACGTCTTGAAAGCTCTCAGAAGGTCTCGTCTGAAGTGCGTTCTTCTCGTATATCAGTGCATTGGACGCACGTGTAATAGTTACAAATAAAAAAACGCGCATTCCCAACACTCTGCAGCGTAATTCCAGCGCTAGATAGGCGAGGGCCTTAACATCGAGGTCTTGATTGCTGGTGGAGATGACGTGAAGTGAAAATGGAGCAGTGGTGGAATGCAAAGGCGGAAGAAAAGGTTCCCGTTGGCAGGAGTTGAGCAGTCTTGGCAACAACACCACCGCGCACACAGGGTGGCCAAGAGACGCCCTGAGGCATAAACATTTCAGCAGAAAGTTGTAATGTGTCTAAGCACTGTGCAAGCTAGTTACCGATTAATTGCACACTTCCAAGAGCTCTGCCTGCCAGCCTTATTTCTACTTNTCTAAGCACTGTGCAAGCTAGTTACCGATTAATTGCACACTTCCAAGAGCTCTGCCTGCCAGCCTTATTTCTACTTTGTTCTTCTAACAAGTATAGAGAACAATGAAACCATGGATGTAAGTACTGGTATTCGCGTCGTTGATCAAGGAACAATGCGAAACCTGTAGAAACACAGGGCGCATTCAGTTAGTGCTGCAACCAGCTGTTGAAGGAACTGGAGCTATCTCCAGTTAATCCATCGTTAATCCAACCAGACTCCGTTTACAGAACTGCGTACACCCTGCACAGAATTCTTATTTTTTAACTGGTACTGCAAACTGTGAGGCGCAGTCTTCCATGACCTTCGCTGTGGACAACCGATTCGTGAATTGTGCTACTCGTCTTGGGTATGAATGGTTCAGCCAAACCCGAAGCTTAGCTCATTTTCTGTGACCAGGAAACCATTAGTAGGTCGACTCGATTACAGCACACATTAAAATTTTCTTGTTTCCAAAAACTGAAACCGTACAATAAAGTAGGTCTTAAGTTGTGAATATGAGACATTCATTTATTTTCTGCTGTGTGGTTCTGCGATGTTCTAACATAAGTAGAATGAAATAGCCGAGTGGGGCCACGGTCGTGGGGGCGCGGAGTGTGGGAGCTGTTCATGCTCTGTCATTCCAATCGCCCAGCGGCCATATTTTCCGCCATGTTGGGCTGGTGACCTTTATCTTTACACTTAAAAACCCCCAAAAAATCCCAAAAATACAAGAAATTAAACAAAATTTATCTGAAATCTATTAAAAATTATTTCAAAATTATTAAATAGTTATTTAAAATGTATTAAAATACCTATTATTAACAATTTATTTAAAAATTATTATAAAAAATTATTTAAAAAATTTACATTTCCAAGGGTTCCCCCAGCACCATGTCCAGCAGACGACTGACCCCCTCCAATCAATCAATTTGTCTTAACATTCCCTTCCCCACACTCTCGTCATTACTCATTCCATCGTATGCAGCAATCTTGTACTTTGGTTTAGTTTGTCATTTGTTTACACATTGCAGGAGGACGCCATCTTGGATTTCATATGTTTACTTTTACATCACCTGGGTGGTGCTAGTGTATTAATAATCGATATCGCCACCAGGTGGCAGCCATATTTGTTTATGTTTTTAAAGTGTAGGTGGTGCTGTCAGTGTCATCCATGTTGGATTCTATTTTCAACATCCGTATTTCCTGTAGCTTCGGGTTTCGAGTAAAAACATTGCTGAATCTACACGATGCTTTCCTCGCCACTGTGACAACAAATTTTTGATTTCTGCGGCAGTTAGTCAAGACATCCACGCCACTTAGACCAACTCCTAATGACATTAACAAGTAGCATCAGGCCACTGTAATAGTTGGCATATTCGTAATTTTACGGAGAGTAGAGTCTGGAGAAGTTTTCTACCAGTACTTTACAGTCATTATCTAGATAATGACTGCATTGTGAGCGTTCTGAAATAAATGAGCAACTCGTCTGTTTTTTTTCACGCATGTGCGGTGTGCGGAACAATGAAGCAAAATAGTTTGTCTCTGTCAGCTTAACTGAGCAAGGATTTTGTCCCGTGCACGTATTTTTAACCTGTCGCTCGAGCATCAGCTACACAGATGGTGATCTGTCGTACGACTGTCACCTACCTGTCGCACAGTGATTGAAATAAAGGTTTTTTTTTCTACGAAACTATTAACGTGCAGCAATTTTACTGATCTACGAATAGAACACATACATCAGCATATAGAGTGCTTTCTAACCGTCGCGCAAATCAGAGCAACCATTTCAGAGCACTCCAAAATATCTTTAAAAAAACTACTCTTTCAGAGCACTGTATCTCAAAATATACGCTTCAGATACGTACAAAGGTACTCTAGGGACCTGCATTAAACCTTGCCACAGCCTTTCACCCAGTAAAATGGTAGGGTCACCGCTGAAAGTCCCATAGGTACACGTTGTACGACGAGGACATCGTACGCCAGTTCAAAGCCTTGTGCTTCGCAGCGATCACGCCTGGCAGAGTCACTCCTAACGGCCTCAAACGCGTAAAATATCAACAGGTGTGCAAGCCCCTTGAGAGAATTTATCTTCATGTTTCGTACATGTTAGTTGGGCCATTAATTTGTGCACTTCGAAGTGCACACAAAAATGTTTGTTCTATTTTTAAGAAATGTATCTAATAATAATACATTTGCACAGAGCTTAGCTCGGCTCCTTTGAAATAGTTGCCCTGGCGCGCGTTGGTATAAAGTAGAATTGAAGAAGCGATATTATTTTTTATTTATAGCGAGACACAAAACACACGACTGGAACACTGCTGTTTTCATTCTGTCAACATCCTGCGTTACGCCACAGCAGGACGAAGGACAGGCAGCGACCTGTTTTCGTGGCGCAGTACCGCGCATGCGCACAGCGTGTGTGTGTGTGTGTGCGCGCCGCCCTCCCAGCGGCGTCCGTCCGCGACCAGTTCCCGCTGCCATAACCTTTTACAGCATGTCGGACCACTATTCCAGAGCTCCTTTTCTCGTTTTGCGCCATTACGATCGCGGCCACCAAAGTTTTATTGTTTTAGAAAGCGACCGCGCGCCGCTGCGCTGAGGACGTCTGCCCGTCGATGCTCGGCTGTGCGTCGGCGGCGGCATTTCGAAGGCCGGCTGGAGGCTATTGTGCTGTGCCGCGCATCAGCCAGGGGGGCGTGGCGAGCATCCACAGGCCTTCCAGCGTCCCGATGTGCCCCGGGGGGTCGACACGCACTAACTTATGGGCTTTCAGAAATACTTATAATACCTTTATGAAGTTACTGCCATTAGAAACGTTCACGGTTAATGGTTCCGTCTGCCTGGCACTTGAACTGCGCTGCAAACTGTTTGCAATCATATTTATTTTGAAAAAAACTGTTAAACGTGTGTCCCCAGCACGTTTGCCCTACGAAAAGATATAGCCCAGCCGAAGAAGGAATGGTACTTTGAAGTTACAACGCATGCAGTAAATATTATTTTGGAGCCCTCCAATACTGTTAATAACTGCTTTTTTCAGGCTGCCGTATCTACTTGCCAGACACGGCTCAAACTACGATAGGAGCCTGTATTGAAATTTGCCACAGACTTTCCAAAAATAAAATTATAGGTTCACCGTTGAAAGTTCCATAGGTATACGGAGCACTACGAGAACACCCTACGCTAGTACAGTTGAGAGCCCTGCGCCTAGTGGCGATGGCGCTCTTGTAGTGCGTGCCAGTGTAACCCTTATAGCTCGCGCGCTTCTTGGCCGAAAAAGGAGAGCGATGAAGGCAGGCGGGCCCCTTACCAGAGTACTTCTGAAATCAACCTTTGAAAAATGTTACTGCCTCTACCTGTATAATAAATAAAGAATGATTCACGACTAGTTACCGCCGATTACAAGGCTCATTTCTTAAGTCATTCGAAGCAAATTATGGCATAAATGTGGGCCCTAGTCGTAATATTTACATAGTAATTTAAAAAGTGGAAACGCATTACAGTGAACAGCTCACGGCATGTTGCTGCTCGTTTGACTATTGCTGTGAACAGTGCATGACCTTGACCATCGCGAAGTGTGGCTGTCTGTTTCTCTGTGTACTGCGTGAACACGGCGCCTTCCCACGCATTTACCGTTGTTGGAGCCGTTAGTTGTCTCTTACATTGCCACGCACATTTTCCACAGAAGAATATGCCGATACGGTATTTGATGATCAACTATAAATAAATTAGTAGCTAGAAATTGCTCCTTTACCCCCACATGCGTCCTGGCGGGGTGTCGGGGTGCCATGACGACCATCTTGGATGGCATCACGACGAAACCACCTGCTCTGTCATTTCTAGTCAGCAGCGTCCATCTTATTTTTCCCTCGGAATTTCTCTTTTTCGCCTCATGGTATATCATTCCACCTTGTCTCTTCATGCTCTTGCATTCCGATTCTTTTACTTCATGCTCTTGCATACAAATTCTTTAACTTCATGCTCTTGCATTCCGATTATTTTACTTCATGCTCTGGCATTCCAATTTTCTTTTCTCATGCTCTCTCATTCCTTCCTGTCTTACCCACATGTGCTCTATCAGTTGGTTTTCTCATATTTCTTCTGGTCTCTTTAATTCTCTCTAGTCTTCTTGTATCCCACCCCTTTCATCTATCTCTCTTACTTTTTACATCCCCCATCTTTGATTCTCGCGCCTGCAGCCAGAGTGTGCTAAGATCTACCATTCGCAGCTAGGAGCATTGGTATCGATGCGGTCATTTTGTGTGTGTTGGTCCACTCGTCACCTGCAGGGGCGCGCTAGCATCGGGAAGCATTGGAGCACTGGTTTTTTTTAAAAAAATAGGTTGTTGTTTCGAAACTCAAAAAATGCCGGAGGCATGCAGGATCGTTCCAGCACCTTTTGGGCCAGCAGTAGAGCGTCTCGACCAGAATACTAATGCGAAATCTAGGAAAGGAGGATGTTCAATGTCGAATACATATATAGTTATTACCATCCTAGTATTGGGAAAAAGATTGGTTAGGCCCTGACTTTATATGTAAATCACCAGTGCATGGCTAGGGGAAGAAATAAAAACTCGCAATGGCCTATTCTCTACCCAGATAATAGGCATATGCACTCCCCAGATAATAAACTTGTCATCGCGAAAAAAGAGGTGGTTTAATGGCGAAATCATGTAAAAAAACTGTAGGCGCCATGCGCGCACATGCACACACTTTTTATGTGTAAGTTATATATACAAATTCATGTAACTTGTACAATGCCTTTTCCTATCCACATGAGTGCTGGCAACCAATTAAAAAACCACATCCACATGTATATTCTGTACAATATAAGAAGGCCACTTTTTGACATCTCGGTGAAAGTAGCGCCACTGTTTACATCTGACTACATATCCTTCGGCCATCAGCTGGTCCGTGAAGTCGGGGCTGTATTTTTTATCAACACGCTGTCAGCTAATTCACTTGTCATCGTACTGTAATGCTAAACAAATTTTAAGATGTTTTAAGACTGACACCTGTCTAAAAAAAATAAGAAGGCAATAAAAGTAAAATTATAAAATGTTGCAAATAATTAAATATTTGCTAACTCTTTTTTAATTTGCCCGAAATAGTGAATTTGGGTTAACATTTGCGAGACGGTCTGTTGTATCTATTATCACACTTTGGACGTTATAACTAATATATTCGAGTTGGAAATATGTGACGTACAATAACGTTAGAATTGCTTGAAAGCTATTCACGTATGTCCCACGTTCTTCGGAAACAAGGAAACGGTTTTCGGAAGAACAACATGGCGTAAAATTTATGTAGACTAACGGTTACCAGCCGAATAGATGTTACTTGTACTCAAAACCGCTAAACACGAAATATATGTTACTTTAAAAATTATACAGAGCTCGCGGGAAAATAAAACCATTTGTATAATCGCAAAAATACGTTATTTTAAACAACAAAACTATAATATATTTCTGGGTGTAGTACTGGATATGGATAACAGATAGCTTGGAAGTGCATCTTGTAACAGATGGTGCGCCTGTAACTCACAAGATGGCAGCATATGGTTGGAGAGTATGGAAACTCAATTTTTTCGTTACATTTCGATACGGATCGTTTTATTGTGCATCTCATTTTGAACACCTATACATTACTATTTTATCACAAATCTTCGTTTCTAAAACTAAAAACGGCTGTTTAATGACCACGTAAAATAAAATGAATTAATTAATCTACGAACTCTTTCTTATCCACGCATTTTCAACTTGTCTGATGTGCGTCGACACTGCTCACGGAATAGCCATCGTAATATTAACTTTTGTTCGTTCGTGCATCAGCTGATACAGGATTTTGTAAATGGCACGCTGTTTGTTTTGAATACTTCAAGATTCCACTCACTGACTGTCAGAATGTGGCCTTCTTATATGAAATGAACCATAACATACATCCATACATACACACAGACAGGCTGCTACTTAAAAAAAAAAATTTATATTAATAAAAAATTTATATACATAAAAAAATTGAGCAGGTCGCATCTTTATATAAAAGATATGTGCATCCATACAAAGCCAATTCCACAGCAACGTTCATCTGTATATCCAACTTGTCGTCTGTGCATTCAGCGCAGCATGGAGCGAAGCATGCATGCATGCTAGCCTAGAGTATCTCCACACACATGCATTAAGTATGCCTTAAGCCCATTTATAAGAATACTTGGCTGTCATTTCCGAACTGACAAGCCCACGCACTTCTGTATCTCCAACTTGGCAGTGCATTCTGCACAGTATGGAGCAAAGCCGACCCCGTGTACACTTTCCTATACATCGAGTTGCGCAAGCCAGCCTCGCAAGAGCCATATTCATCACAGCGCTGTATAAACTAGCCACGGTATTAAAACATACACATAAAATCTAGTGCGCCACAGATACCACATGGACTTACCTACAAAAAAATCTCCCATAGCTGATGATCCGCCAGTCCAGACACTTTGGTAAAGCTTCTCATGAGAGCAATGAGTTATAGTGAAGACGCCAGCTATGTACCCTAGCCGAGACAACAGAATACAAGAATGCTCGGCCATTAATACCGATGAACATCAACCCATATTACCAAGGGAGTAAAACGGGTGGATGGTGCACCACACAAAATATTCTAGACACACACGCAGCCACAATAGCGCCAGCTGCCACCCCCAATACGTATATCCATTTCTCGCAAACACGAAAGCACGACCTTTCCAAGATGAAATCATACGGGATACCAGGTGAATGGCAGCCCTCTTTACGCAGGCAGAATGGTGGCAGTGGCAGGTGGGCGATGCTTCCCCGTACAATCAAGAGACATACTCAGAGCCACTCACCACACGAAAATTCCAGAGACATACGCAGCTACTACATCGTCCCATTGCACATATTTATCAATCACACAAAAAGCACCACACTTCCAACTTGAAAAATTCTACGGAACACAGCCAAGCCTTTCCCACTAGAGCAGAAATATTCTAATCCCCACTGTCTCGAGGCATGAGAAGGGAACCTTCCCCTGTGCCAGACCACACACACACACACACATTCATGTCCCAGTCCCATACACTCACTTGTCTGGCTACAAGTACAGGAAATGACAAGTACAAAAAAAAACACAGAATAATTATAAATAAACTTTATTCAAATCCTTTGTTCGAAAAAAAAACAGAAGGTACATACAAATTCATTAAACAGCCATCTCTCTCTCCTTCTCTCTTGTAAGGCAGTGTCCAATTACCCATCGGTAATTGCAGAGCTGTGTATCCAACTATTATTGCGGAAATCGAAGCCGAGTCACTTTACAAGCAGTCGATCACCCAACTGCTTTTCATCCAAATATATGTCGGGGAATCTTGTAAGCTGTATCACATGATCGTAAAAAGATCATTGAAGAAAAGTACAGTTATTGTCTTCAAGATAATAATTCCTTGGTTCGTAATGACGAATCTTGACAACCTGTATTCTTCAGTGCTCCAATTCGGATCGTTACCTTCGGCAAATTTGCTCTTGTCTCGCGAAATGCAAACATAGTCACTGATGCATGCTCTTGGCTTCTAAGTGTTTACCCTCTTCTCGACCTCGTACACTGCTTGCAGCAAAGAATTACCCTTAACATCCACTGGCCTCATACATATATTACGATGTAGTTGGTGACTGTAGGTTGTCAACAGGCGAATCAACATGTCCAGCCATTTGTAACTTCCCAGAGACGAAAATTCTCACCACATTACAGTCTTCAATGTAAGATTAAACTGTTCCACAATGGATGCCTTCATACAGCTATGGGCACTATAATGTATCACACCATGCTGTGTCACCAGTGCCAGAAATACATGATTGAAGAATTCTCGCCCCATGTCAGCCTGTAAAAGATTAGGGGCTCCTCTGTCTTGGAAAACAGTTTTCATTGCATTACTAACATTGTGCCCAAGTTTCCGACGAACTGGGACAGTCCATACATACTTGCTGTAACTATAGATGACTGTAAAAATACATCTGAAGCCCTTATTAACAGATGCATAAGTGCAATTTCAACTAGGTCGGCCTGGTATAGATCTTTCAGCCCAAAGACTAATTTTCTTCCTTGGATAATTATGACGTGCAGGCATGTGGAGCTGGTCAGCAATCTACCCACAAAACCTTTTTTAGTATATTAACCCACCTTCAATCAGTTATTCTAAAATATTCAAAATCTCATTCATGCGGGAATTATTGCCAGCCTACTGAGATGCAGTTAGCAGTTGGAGATATTATATGAGCTCATTAGCATCAATCCAATAAACATAATCAACTCGATTGCTTCCTTTCAGATTCAATGCCAGACCCGAAATACTCGCTAAGCCAACGTCCAGAAACAGATCAGCATTAACTGCGAACTTGGGGTGTGTCTCGTTATTATAAGCATTGCTGGAAGAGTCATTGTCGGCCAAATGCGCGATCATATTTGTAACCGTAACACCGGAATGCTGACAAGAGTGTGGAACGAGTTTGATTATCGCGTAGATGTCGTTCGGGCCGCTCGTGGTGGTCACATTGAACATTTATGAATGTGTGATGAACAAACTTCACGGTTCCACGGTTCATTTTATTGGTCAATCAAAGTTGTAGGTTGTTTGGTTTTGATATTATAGACCTTCAAAGTTGGGGCATTCAGTTATACTCACTCTTTATACTGATAGGCCTACTTTTCGGACTTTTTTTCATTTCATTATAACTCTACGTTTAAATAAAATCAAGCAATTTTTACTAGCACACAATTAACAATATAATTTGTATTTTGCGTTTAGCACGATTATTAGTTCTAGATTTTAGATTTTGTAAAAGTGGAATTCATTTGTAAAGTTGTTCTTTGTGGCACTTATCTTCGCTTACGTAACAGAGGAAATAGTCCAGTTAGTGTGAAAATATGATGTTATTCCACCTCGTGTGATTTCATAATCGTGGGAGATTAACCGGTTTATTAAACGCTTTTTTTTCAATGTGGGAAGGCCAATCGCGAGGTGAACTACTAACTTAAACTATTGAAACTAATGAGGCTAACTTAGGATTTGAAATCGAGACTTGGTGATTTTAAGCTGACGCCTTAGCAACCTAGGTTATGGACATCATTCATCGAAGGGGTGTGAACTACGAAGAACAACAACGATGCCAAGTAATGAAACGCTCCTGTTTGATCGTTGTGTCCATAAGACGCTACCGACAGACAAGCAGCTTTAAAACTCGTGGCGTGTGGTGTGAGATGAAGATGGAGCATCGTTGGAGTGAAAGGGTGGGAGAAACTACAGTACCCCGAGAAAACCCAGAGGACTACGGCGGCGTCAGGAACGGCGCCCAGATGTTTTTGATGTAAATTTAAATTTGCCATCTCACAGTAATAAAACAAAAGAGCCTAAATAGCCCTCAGAAATCATAAGCACAAAAAAAAAAAAGGAAAAGTTTTACTGAGAGAAGACTAACTCGGCTCCCACCTAGGCGACCGGGGTTCGATTCCCGGCAGGGTCACTCCCGGATTTTCGCATTTGGGAATCATGCCGGACGATGATGTTGGTCGGCGGGTATTCTCGGGTATCTCCCGTTTCCCCCACCCTTGCATTCCGGCGCTTGTTTCACCCTCATCGGCTTTCAATAACTCGACGTAGAGAACCGCCCAAATCTCCCAATCCACACTGAAAGAATTAAACCTTTCCTGGTGCCAAATATTTCCTTGGAAAGTATTTTTTTGTGATAAATTATATTTTCTACAAAACCAAAACCGCTCTTGGCAAAAACATCCGCATACGTTTCCTTGAGACAAAGAATACTGTTAAAAATAGTGTATTGGGCGAAACACCTTTATGGTTGTTTCGAAAGTATTGGCATATAATTATTACACACAACCATTTCACGATGGTTGCCGTACGTTAAACATTATCATTGTTGATTCAAATAATTAGCTTGCTGCGGAATGAGCAAATATTTTATAACAACCAATTCAAACGGTTACAGTACCGGATTTAATTCGTTTGTCTGCATCATTTGGGAGTCTTTCGAAAATACAGCTCGATCGTTTTTATAAAACGTATGTGACAATTTGGATAGCTACCAGTATAGCTTTTCAGTTTTGTTGGTACAAAGAAATGTTGGCATAAACAGACCCATTAATATCATTTCACGTGAACGCAGAAAATAACATAAAAAACGGAATATGTTTGTGTGGAGGATTAATACTAGGAACAATATATATCACACTATGTTCACTCAAATGTACGTTGTACTGGTAAGTTAGCGAACAAAGCGTCTGATTCCTGAGTTAGCGCTCCAGCCAGAGAGGGTTTCAGTTTCGGTACACTTGTGATTTTTTTTTAATGTAACTAAAATACGTTTTATGATTCAACATAACGCCCGCATGACAAAGGTTTTTTTTTAATTTTATATAATGGTTTATAGCAAAGTGCTGTTCCCTAACGACATTTCTTTCTCTCAGTTTCGAACTTTAGTTGTAGTGCTTTAGGGAAAACAGCGTGTTCACACTTGCGAGTGTTGTCGAAATTATAAAATAATAACCCCGCATATAACAACTAAAAAAAGATCGTAAACAAATAAACATGAGTACACGCGATACGCTTAGTAAATAAGCAATAGGTATGGATAACAAGTAAACAATAATATCTCGCAGAACTTAACCATAGCCAAATGTCTCAGAATGGAAGTTTTCAAAATTTTGAGCAAGATGAAAAGAGAAAATGCTTAGAATCAGGTACTTTTCCGTAAGTTTTTACTAGTAACAAGTACACTGAAGAGCCAAAAAAATTGGTACACCTGCCTAATATCGCGTAGGGCCCCCCGAACACGCAGAAGTGCCGCAAGACGACGTGGCATGGACTCTACTAATGTCTGAAGGTATGCAGGAGGCAATTCACACCATCAATCCTGCAGGGCAGTCCACAAATCTAATCTGCGCCAATTTGAGAAAGGGTTGCACGTCTGTCACGTTCAATGATAATCGTAAGTCGTCGTTTGTCCCGTTCTTTCACGATCTTTTTCCGGCCACAGCGATGTCGAAGATGTGATGTTTTACCGGATTCCCGATATTCACGGCACACTCGTGAAATGGTCGTACGCGAACATCAAAATGATATCGCTACCTCGGAGATGCTATGTCCCATCTCTCGTGCGCCAACTATAACACTACGTTCAAACTCACTAAAATCTTGATAACCTGCCATTGTAGCAGCAGTAATCGATCTAGCTGCCGACCACATCGTGTTACTCTGATTGGTTCCATACCTCTGTTATTTGCATACGCACGCCTATACCAGTTTTTTTTGGCTCTTCAGTGTATCTATCACATACTGTCCAACATTTTTGTGGAATAAGTGGATCACTGGGCAAAACATTACACTTCGAAGCCAGCGCATCGATTTCGAATTTTGATGGAGTTATTGAAGAATTTTGGTTTTTACTAAATGCCACATCATGACTCAATATAACACTAGGAGTTAAGAAGAGATTTGGTCGGCTCTTATCATCGATGTCTTGAGAAGCGATGAGAGTGAAGCGAGGTGAGTATGGAGCGGGGCCGGAATATAAAGGCGAGGGAAACGGGAGATCGCCGAGAAAACACGCCTGTCAGCGGCATAGTCCGGCTCGAATCGCACGTGCGAAAATTTGGGGAGAGACCCTGCCGGGAACGGAGCCCGGTTCGCCTTGGTGGGAGGTGAGTTGTTTGACCACTACTACATCGCGGCCCCTATGACACTAGGATCACTAACATTTTGAATATTCTTTATGTAGTAATACCCCAATAAAACTACGTTAATCTTAGGCCAAATTAATTTAACGTTCTTTAGCAACAATAAGAAATTTCACTTTAAATATACAACAGTGTATCACTCGAATATGTGCTATTTTGGTAGTGCAAAGAAATATAGTGAAACATTTTTTTTTGTTCCACCAACTTTAGATTTGTTTTGCCACCACAAACGTATTGTTTGTTTGGCCAAGGCAAATTTTGTTTCTCTTTCATATTTCTTTATTTAGTGTCCCTAAAGAAAATCTGTAATTAATCCACATGCCATTTTTATTTATAGTTAGTTAAGTAAAATGTAATTTTCTTGCCCGTACATGGATAAGTGTCTAACATTCCTTTGCCAGTGATACGAGAGTAGTCGTAACTTGTTAGGAAAATCAAACGCGACAAATCAGGCAACAATGAAGCAGTGTATACATACAATTTGTATCACAAAGTATTTAAGAATGCAGAGGTGAAATAGTACACTTATCCCGCGAAATCCCAGCTGCACACGCCAGAAAAATGGCGTCACTGGCCACGAACATGTCGGAACGCCGTTTGCCAATCAGCGCCTGGAAACCCACTCGCCAGACGGCAGCCCAGCCAATAGGGAACATTCCGCAGTACGCCACAGCAAATAAGACGCAAGACCCGTTACCAGATGCTCGCGCAGCCAATCTAAGAACGAGTACGACTACATCAAGGGAGACGCCAAGCTTTGTCGCCTGTGTGCTATTATCTGGGCGGCGTTCCATAACGTTACTCTGAGAGTAAACTTTTTTCTTTGGCTCATCCAAAACACTTTGAGTAGACGTTTTACTCGCTCTTGGCAGTGTCCCAAAACTGCAGAGCAATTACTCTGAGCACCTTTCCAGAGTAAAACTTTTACACGCACTATTTCAGAGGGTAATGGAGGGTAAACTGAACATGGCGGGAAGTTTGGTAGAATTTAACAAACAGAAAGTAAATATGGACATTCTGGTTACAGAAAGGTACGGAAAAAATTACGAGTGACGAGTGATAAAATTCGTAATTTAAGTAAAAAGTTAACTGGTATAAAGAATAAATTTTTAGACAAAGTCTTTATGATAAACATATGTTAATTGAAGTTGTTTATATAAAAATAATTTTTGAAAAAAAAAAAAAAAAAAAAAAAACTTGGAGAAAGTGATAAATATATTTTACAATTTAAACTGGTTGCTTCATCAGTACACGTAAACACAGCACGCTATTTACACCATGCTCGTTCCAAAACCACGTTTACTCTTGCTTTCCACAGTTGTTCCATATTACTCTCTGTTACTTTGCTCTCAGAGTAACGTTTTGGAGTGCTGCGGTACTGATTGTTTGTACTGCGATCATCTGCTCCAGGGGTCCTCAAACTGCGGCCCGCGGGCCCATTCTTTGTGGCACGCGCTCGCCGGCTTCAGTAGATACAAGTTACCACATTCTTATTTTTAGGGCGTCTGTAACAAAAATAAAAAAAACAATACATAATACCAATTTATTAAATGTTAAAGTCACTGATGAAACTAGGCGACATTTTCCATTGTTTTTATCAGCCAGGCGACTTCTGTACATATTTTTGATGTACTACCTCCACCCACCATCGCCGTATCGAACGAATAAACAAACGACTTGCAAGACGATACACGACACTCTGAATTTTAAATGTCATCGAATTACCTACCTACTTTTAGTTCACAAACATTATTATGTCAAGTGTCGTAAGTGCGGCCCGCGGCGGTCTTAGTTTTTCTCAATATGGCCCCTAAATAGTAGTCTTGAGTACCAGTGATCTGCTCGGACAAGTCGCTGCACGCATATGCGACTCCAGCAGCTGTCTCTCGAGCGAGCCTTCGTTACGCTGAGTGACAGCAAGCACACATTAGCGGTAATAACTTCACTCGCTTCACGTCGGCGTTTTTACGTACATGCCGTCTCTCATTAGTCTCCCGCCACGCAGCCTGCTGTTCTCCTGTCTCCACCTTCCTTAAGCGTCTCTACCCTCCTCACTTCCTCTGACCCCTTCTCTCGGAACCCTCGGTAATTTATGAACACCTGCTCGGAGCTAGTCACACACGTTCGCTTGCGCATCTCTGATGATTAGATCAATTGTTTGTCTACCTAAATGGGATTTCGTAGTAAAACATTGTGTGTAGAATCAGTATTTGTACGTATACATGTATTCTAGCAAATAAATGCTCTGAGAATACGACTTTGTTGCAGGATAGGCAAAAAACAAAAGATATACAGTAGCCACTTTTTAATTTTATTCGATGGAATGTATTGTTAGGTGTCGCTGGTCTGCGCCGCTGACCTCGGCCCACTCCACCAGAGCGGGCGGAAGAGAAGGACAGAGCAGTGCCGATAACGGAGCAGCAGGTCAATGGGATGTTTTGAATGGCAGGCGTGCGAACCGCGTATCTGTTACAAAGAGCGAGCCGACGCGATAATCCTTTTTGCGGCGCACGCTGCTGACCCTGGTTGTATTGATTTCTGCGTTTATCTGAAGAATGCTCTGGAATACTGACCTCGTTCTCTCAGCGTGACTAAGGGTGCGTCGAACCTTCCAGATGGTCAGGGTGAACGATATAAACGTGTGACAGGTCTCCGAGCCGAGGAGTTGATGAATGAGTGAGTGGCTGAGTTCAGAACGTTAGAAGACGAGCGGTGGGAGAAGTGATCAGCGGAAGGGAAATCTGCGACTGCGAGTATCAAGAAGTGAAGGGTGCGGCTGGCAGGCTGGACTATTGGACTGAATGCGCGAGTGAAATACATTACAAATGGTGGCAACAGATAGACTGAACACGTGTTAAAAATTGTTATAAGATAATTGACTGTAACCAAACAGAGACAATTAATAAGGACGTTAATTAGAGTTGAAGTATACATTAAATATTGCACTCACTGTTAAACAAAAATAGTAATAGTGGAGACAGATAATTAACTGCTGTAAATAATAGTTGTGCAAATAAATTAGAAATTTGCGCTATGCAAAGCTTGTGAGCAAAAAAAAAAGAAAATTCTGGGGAGAAAAGAATTTAAAAAAATATATTGTGGTGTGCCACACTGATTTCGTAAAATATTTTCTCTGAGAATTTCAATTTTTACTAGCTGTTGTACCTTTATAATATAAAGTTATAAATAAGACTGCAAAAATAAGGGGTTTGGGTATTAGTATTCCGAGCCTTCGATAAAGGAAAATTCTAATCATATTTTATCAATGCAAATTTAATTCTACCTGGAGGTCTGATGTATGCTGAAATGGTAAAAATAGTTTTAAAATCAATTTTTTTTGTTTTAGGGTAATTATTGTGAAGTAACCGCGAATGGTTTACAGCTGGTGATGACGTGTGCCCCTTGAGGCCCGGGCGAAGAGAGACGCCCAAGGTTAGCTGGAGGTAAGGTTTATTATACACAGGTTGGGAAGCTCAATGCTTTTAGTTAGGCAATTAAAAATTTTCGCCGCCAGGCAGCACTGGTGCCACATGTGTACCGCATTTTTCCGGTTTGTACGTAAGTAATTGGTATAATGGTAATACTCTTCAAATAAATATAGCTGTGTAAAATATCCATATTTGTAATCTGTTAATACCAACGTAAAGAGATAAATTTTGTTATTTATACAAGAGTATAAATAAAAAGGAATATGTTCACTTGTTTTAATTTATGTCGTAAACTGGATTAAGCAAAACCGTGGCTTACATAATCACTTAATTAAAATATAACAACTCAATCAAAATAATAGTGGAATAATTAAAAATAATATATATTTTTTAGTGTTCACCTACCTAGTTTCATTAATGGAAAGGATAAAAGTAAAAAGTAATTTTTGATTATGACTATATTTATTTCGCACTCAAATTCGTAATGTTATCCCATTAGCTTGTTTATAAGGGTTAAGTTCCAAACAAGGTTGTATTTTTTGCTGCTTGCTCTTTTAAACACCATTGGAGGACGTGAATAATAGCTACGAAATAAAGTTAATACTTCAAATTTTGTTTGGGGAAGAATATATCACAAAACAAGCCAAACACCGAGTTTTATCATTTGTTCCATTTAACGCCAGCTTAAAACAGGCTTCTTTGGAAAAACCAGCGCACCTTGGGGCGGAAATGTTTCCTATGCCAAACTCTTCCGTAATAAATCACGTTTTGCTCCTAACCCGGCTAGAGTGAACCTTACTGACGGTGGGGGGAGGGTGCCACGGCGACACACGCCTGCACAACGAAGCCACACACAACGTGAGTCTTGTTCACTTCTCGTCTTGCCACACAGCAGTTGGTACGTCAGACGAACAAATTGTAGCTGTGTGAATCTCCACCGGGCGAGCGTAGGTTTTCCAGAGCGTTGGCTTGTGCAGTCAAAGCGTGACACTCGGCCACACAATGTTCACGGATTCGTTGTTTCACCTCACGAAATTTCTGACATGTTGTAAATAATTTTGTTACCAAATTTCATACGCATGTTTTCCTTAATAATTATCACATGTCTTCGTGTATTATTTTCTCTACCCCATTTTGCATAACGAATTTTCTACTAAGTTTGTTCCTGGAGTTTAAGATAACCCTGAATGTATGCTAATGTTATAGTTGCTCCCTTAAAGGAGATCAGGCCCCGCCATCTTGAATTTATCAATTTTCCACCATAACTCACATATTATTCGGTTTAGTGAAATTTTTCGCACGACACAGCATAATTAATAGCTTCCCAAGCTTTATAAAGTTCTTACATTTCCACCGTCTTTATTAATTTTTAACCTTTAATAGCTGGAAATAAGTAAATTGTTTTGTAGACAAGCAATGTCAACTTCAGAAAATATAGAAATAATTGTCCTGAGTCTTGCCATTCCATAAAGTTCAATACAAATTTTATAATACATGTTTTAGCGAAAATTCTAAAAATCCAAGATGACAAGGGCTGATACACCTTAAATATATTATTTTCCAAAACATTACATTATTTAAAGGTTTTTTTTTTGGAAGAAATTTAAGTTATGAAATCTTTAGCTGAAGAATTTTTAAGTACACTGAAGAGCCAAAAAAACTGGTACACCTGCTAATATCGCATAGGGCCACCCGAGCACGCAGAAGTGCCGCAAGATGACGTGGCATGGACTCCACTATTATCTGAAGGAATGCAGGAGGTAATTCACAACATGAATCCTGCAGGGCAGTCCACAAATCCAATCTGCGCCAATTTGAGAAAGGGTTGCACGTCTGTCACGTTTAATGATTCTCGTCAGTCGTCATTTCTCCTATTCTTTCGCGATCTTTTTCCGGCCGCAGCAATGTCGAAGATGTGATGTTTTACCGGATTCCCGATATCCACGGTACACTCGTGAAATGGTCGTACGCGAACATCCAAATGTTATCGCTACCTCGGAGATGCTACGTCCCATCTCTAGTGCGCAGACTATAACACCTCCTTCAAACTCACTTAAATCTCGATAACCTGCCATTGTAGCAGCAGTAACCGATCTAGCTTCCAACCGCATCGCGTTACTCTGATTGGTTTCATACCTCTGTTATTTGCATACCCACGCCTATACCAGTTTTTTTTTTGGCTCTTCAGTGTATTATTGATATGAAGAGTAACTTTTATCTTCATCGTAATGCTATAAAATGTAACGGTAAACGCCTCCATGACCCACAGCTGATCGGAGCGTTACGAGATAACTGCAACCCTAGCACAGCATCTGGCGAAATAATTGAGTGTTTTTACAAGCTTCATATTTTGCTTCTTCTTTTTTAATGCACATTATAACTCCAGATAAGTGTGCGAAGCTATTTCGCAGTTTCTGAAACAAACGTTTTCACCAGAAACTGTTTGTTTACCTTCGTTGCAGTGTCATTGTTATGTAATAAGAAATATCAGTTAGTACTAGAACGGAATACATCTTTCAAGACATTTCGCGTAGGCCTATCGTACACATTATTTAGAATCCTTTGAACATAGTAAAACACTGCCTTTTCTGATTGCTATTATCTTCAAACATGAGCAGGGTTCTGTTATGAACTACGATGCTCTCATTACACAAATGAAACGATGGGGGTCCTGTAGTTACACAAACACACAACGAAAATCATGCCTGCCAGTTCACTGCTTGGCTCGTAAAGGCGACAGGGTCTTTTATGGCCATTCGTGAGTCGTCGTTTCATTGCTTTTGCCCGTGTCGTAAACCCGGAAGTTAACCTATAATATAAGGGGGTGTGTAATAAAATTTATTCAGGTAGATGCGTGCACAAGCCTCTGAAACTTTTTTTTTTTCGGTTGTCTAACGACTTGCAAGCAGGGACGGAACCATAGCAGGGGAAGAATCATCCACGGAAGGACCATCCTGGTATTCGCCTGGCGCAGTGGCGCGTGGTGAAGTGTTGCAAGGTAAGCTGGCGTTTGATCAGTGCTGTACACACTCGGCGCACGCACCAGGAATCAGTAACCAGAGTGGAGCCGTAATAAACTGAATGTACTGCGGCCACTCACGAGAGAGCGGTGAGACACCCATTACACACGTGCTGTGAACTGAAATACACTACTGCGTTTAAGTGGCCTGTGTGTAAGCTACCAATATATTAGGTATAGCACATAGCAAAACACAGCATACCTTGCAACTGTTCATCACACGCCGCTGGCCTGGAGTGATTCCAGGAAGGGAAAAATCCTGTAAAACACAGTTTTAAATTTAATTTTTATAGGGCTTATTAACCTCATCCCCCCTCACCACCAAATCACCCACTGTTATGTATGAATGCTTATCAGAGGTCGGCTTACAAACTACGTTATGACGGAACTTAAACTAACTCCCATGCGTCAACTGGGATTCGAGCCTAGAACCTCCCGCACCCCAGACCGGTGGCGCACCAGCCGACTGCGCCACGGGAGTTCGGCTGGACAACCGATATCGGGAAAGCTGGAGCCGTGAGTCGACGCCCGGAGCTCCCTAACTAGAGTCCGCTGCCCCACCCCGCCATTGTCGGAAATGCTCCGGTGACTAGAACGTGGAAAGGAAGGAGCGAGGTCCCCCCGGCAGACCGAGTGGCGCGGCGTAGAGTTCTGGGAGCGCCGGCTTCGTCGTGGTTCCTGGGAAGGCGTGGGCGACCCTGACGGAGAGGGAGCAGTTGACTCACGCCGTGTGTGTGTGCGTAAAGCCAGCTCCTCGCCTGGGTCGCAGGTGCGCGAGTGTGCTGTGTGGACCCTCCTGCGGCGCCAGACAGTTTGTCACCTCTAGCTGCCGGCCGCGTCATCGACACAACACTCCTCCCCTCCCCCCACGGCACGCTTTGCCGTCATCTTGTCATCCCCACAGACTAAACATGAGGTGGGCCGATTTGTCATCTTCTGCACACGTCCGCCAACATTGACTCACCCATCGCGAGTGCTGTCAAAGTCAAGTGGCCAACTGTGACTAAGTGAAATCCGTATTAAAACAATATTAAAAGCCTCAAGGTTACATCCATCAGTTAGGAAGCATTGCGACGGCGATGCAGTGGAGTGGAGAGGTCTTGAGAGCCGATGAGGGAGAACTGAGACGACTATGGAGCAGCGCCGGAATGAAAGGGCGGGGTAAACGAAAGACCTCCGAGAAAACCCGTTGACCAAAGGCATCGTCCGGCACGATTCCCACTTTCGAAAATCACGGAGCGACCCCGCCGGGAATCGAGCACGGTACGCCTCGGTGGGAGGCGAGTAGTCTAACCACTACACCACCGCAGACCCTACGGCGATGGAAAATAGCGTAAAGAGGCTTCGCGTGTCATATTTCCTCTGAATGTTGTGCGGTGTTTATAGGGTTTCAGTGTAGCAATACGTTCAGAAAAGAATGCATGGTATCCATAGTTAAAAATATTGTTGTACAGAGGGGTACTTACAGCGGTTTTTGCTGACTGACACTTTTCAACGACCACGTTTGTGTTTCAGTAACCAAATTTATGTATGGGTAGCAAAATATCGACTTTCATTTTTGTCTTAAAAAAAAAAATTTACATTGAGATTACAGTTTCGTTGGTGATCGAAACTCTCGCTATGAGGTAGTGAGGGGGTAGCGAGCTCGCATTCCACACGACAATGTGAAGGGGACGGTCTGATGTTTTCTGTATGGTGCGCCACCCCATTGGCACCTAGCTGTTCGCGGATACCTGAACGAGACGTTGCCGCAACGCTGGATTGGTCGAGGAGCAGCTGGTGACCAGGCTCTTCATCACTGGCCCTCAAGGAGCCCGGATCTTACCCCGTGCGATTTATTTCTATGGAGGTACATAAAGGATCAAGTGTTTCGTGTCCACCATTGCCGGCTGACATTGACGACCTTCAAAACGAGAATTACGGACGCCATCCAAACCGTAACACCGGACATGCTGACAAGAGCGTGAAACGAGTTTGATTATCGCGTAGATGTCGTTCGGGCCGCTCACGGTGGTCACAGTGAGCATTTATGAATGTATGGTAAACAATCTTCACGGTTCCACGGTTCATTTGATTGGTCATTCAAGGTTGTAGGTTGTTTGGTTTTGATATTATAGACATTCAAAGTTGGGGTATTATTTTCTACTCAACCTGTATAACACTCCGAAATCGAGAAGAAAGGCCTTATAATATTTCACACAGAAAATTCCTATAGACAGTCCTTTATTAGTTTGTTGAGAAACTTTAATAATCACGAGTAGAGATCGTGCAATAACGCGTTACAATTTGCCAACATGCTACTCTCCCTATAAGTAATATAGGTACTTATGATTTTCATTTGTGCCACTGAACATTAGCTAATCAGCCACTCCCTGCAAAACATAAAGTAGACTATTAGTAGACGTTGGAATCTCGGATATAACATGAGAGTGAGTTATGTATGTGGGAAATAAATTACCTCTGCTCGGGTACAGCATATGCAATTAGCCCTTAAGTTAATTTAGCTGTAAGTGACAAATTATCCCTTCAAAAGCTTAATGACATACATTAAAGTAACGGCGCTCGTTTGGAATCTAAGATAAAAGTAATTTATAAAAATGGTTAAATTTAAACTGGCGTCGGCTTCGTGAGAACTTTTCCTCTCCTAACTGCGCACACGTCTCTCTCTCCCACACACCGAACTGGCTATTTCGCAACGTTGCCACATCGTTTCGTCACGAGGGGGCGTGGCCTCGTGTGTGTCTTAGGTCAGGCCACATTTCCTTGCACATGGTCGCGCAGGAGGAGAGGAATGTTACCTGCTCGCTCTGACATCGCAGCGAACTCGTCACAGTCTTGGAATCTCATGGTCTTCAATTCGCGTGTTTTCCGCGGTGCTGACGCAACCATTCCGGGTAAGAAGCTAATGCGATCGCAGCACAAAAAAAGTGTTACTCAGCACAATATTCAAAACGTTCGTCCGTAATCCTAGAGCATCCAGTCACGAACTTCCCATCAATATTCCCCACCCTCTCTCATGAAGCGATAACCCCCTCTTTAAATAACACTATACACTGAAAATAGTAATTTTAATAAAATTATCAACAGCATTTAAAGTGATTTATGAGAAGCAATTTATTTATTTCTGCTTTAAGTGCCTTCTCTAGAGATCATACCTTCAAGTGCCAGCCACAGGTCAGAATATAATTCGACAGTTGGATGTACGCACTTGCAGTTACACAATACCGTAAAAATACATAATGTGAATTCATTTTGTGAACATAAAAACAAATGGACGTAACTGTTATAACATTATTCCTTAAATAGACCAAATATAATTTAACAAGTTTAATGCATGATAAAAGAAAAGATCTGTCGCGATTTACGGCTTGACGTTATCATCCATCTACGATTCAAGCTTCCAGTTGGGTGATAGTAAATAACCCAAAGATTGAAGAAGAAAAAATATCGCCAGTAGTGGGGAAATTATGGGTTGGACATAAAATATTTAGGAGTAAGCGCCAGGCGCCGACGGCCGCCATCTTGAAATTCCCTTTTTCTCTTAAAATTACCCTTTTCCCCTTAATAAATACCATTATTAGCTTATAATTTCCCGTTTTGTACTAAAAAAGCACCGATCACCTCATTTTCAATAAAGAAGCTTTAAAAAAAAGAGTCTTGAGTCAAGGGTTTTGAGTTTTGAGTCTTGGGTATTGGGTTTGTCTTGATTCAGGGTATTTAGTCAAGTTTCAAGGGTTTTTTGAGAATTTGTTGGAAAATTTTAGACATTTTTAGATATTTTTTAGATTTTTTGGCTTCAAGGTCATCTATGGTCAAGGTCGAAGGTCAAAGTCTCAGGTAAAAAACGAGCCCTCCAAATCCTTTCAATGAATCGTTTTTGCAAAAATGGGGTTCGTTTTTTTAATGAGAGGATAGATGCTTTTTGAGGAAAAAAAGGCATATTTTAAGGGGAAAAGGGGCAATTTAAGATAAAAAGGGAAAAAAAAGAAAAATTCAAGATGGCGGCAGTTAGCATCTGGCTCTTACTCCTGAATGCTTTGTGCCCGACTCATCATTTCCCTATTTCTGACGTCATATTTTAAAAATTTCTTGTAACTACATATGTCTCTTAGTTGCGAATCATGGTTTATTTCACTGTTTTTTTCTGAAACATATTCTCGTTTTTATATAGCACTGTCGATAATCATTTTAAAATTTAAACCAAGGTTATAGAAATTTGGTAATTGGTACGGATTTGTAAGGGAATATGAGCTGCTATCTTTTATGTGCGTGTAGATCACAGAAAATCATATGTTGCACCGCTTTGTAGACGTAGATTTCTTCGTAATGTTTAAGGAAAAGTTAAATTCCTAAGTTTTTAATATAAAATAATTTTACGTTTCGTCTCTATAGCATTATATGCCATGGCCAATCTCTGTTAGCAAAAATACGCACATATAAACTTACTTATAAAATTTAACATGGCAAGCAGAAGACAATAGTAAAAATTTAATTGAAGTTCATTAAATATTTTGAATATGAATGCTGCGAAATCAGAATGTCAGTAGCTTTCAGTTATTTTTGCTACCAGCACCCACAAAATCAGGCACTACAGAAGTCCGTAAGCTACGAAGAATTTACAAGGCAGTCACAGACGCATTTCTTTAGCAAACTGCTCTTTCAGGTAGAGCAATGTAATGTTACAAACACGAGTAATGGTAACGTTTTCAGTTTCTAGATTTGTTGTTGTTTTCCTGGTGCCGAAATGCGTCACTTCTCTTGAAGTCTTTGCGTCAAGTTTGGCTGTCGTCCCGTGAAATTCTGTGAATAGGCCTAGTGCCAAGCAATCTTCCACACCTCCCCCATCCTTTCCTCACACACGAAGTGCCACAGCTGGTTGGGAAAAACACTTCTTGTAACTCGGATATCTGTCATCTCTCAAGATGTTCTGTCGAGGTATACATAACCCCTTCTCTGTTAGGACTACGTACAGCGATGGACGCAACATTAAACCAATTAAAAAATATTTAGTTTTGTAATATCCATAATTTTTTCTGTCCAGTCTTCCAACATTTGTTAAATTCATCGTTAGAATCGAGTTAACAATGTGTGAATTCTGGGTTTCAGATCCTATGTACCATTTTCATGTTTTAATATTTCCTTTGCGTGTAAACCACATGTCCTCTTCTTCAACCTCCAGATTAACCAACTTTTTAAAAAACAAACGAGACAAAACGCTTTTTTTTATTCTACTTTATACGTACTTGAAAGTCAAATTGAAAAAGAAGTGAAAAAGAGCGACGGTACAGCCTCCATTTTGCAACACATATTTTAGGCAACAATTTAATAATTGGGGCGAGTTTATGTGCAGCTATTTATTACGGCGTCAAATTGTGTTTTCATGTGCGGCGCTGTACAATACATTGAAGACATAAACCTGAGCGACGAATGATTCCAACGGAAATGTGCGATGATGTTCTCCGGGGTTGCTAGTTGACGACGGAATTTGTAAAAATTGCTTCATTCGGTAACAGTCTACACGAACATGTCTGTTTCATCAGAGCTTGCACAATTACATAAAATAAAAAAAATATATTAAAAAAAATACGACACCCCTAACTCAGGGTGGACATGGATGAAATCAGGACAGTGTTGCAGAGGACAGACTTGTCACTAGTGGCCAGGCTGAAGGTTGGAAGAGGGGCATGCAGATGTGTTCACGACAGAGAGGAAAAATAAATCTTTACAAAACCCCAATTCTATGACGCAGCGTACAGAATTACACAGATACGAAATGTGGTGGTGGTTCTTTTGATGTGGGCGCACCCATTCCGTGATTGGCTGCGCGAGCCTCCGGGAACGGAGCTTGCTTCTGATTGTCTACTGGCGTGCTGCGAAAGGGTTACCTATTGGCTGTGCTGCCGGCTGGCGAGTAGGTCACCAGGCGCTGATTGGCGACAAGGCGTCCTAACGCGCTCCTGCCCAATGACGTCATTTCGCTGTATTTCGCGCTGTAAGCGGTTGTTTCACCTCTGTAAGAAGTGATCTGTGACTTCGGCGGTATTCTGCCACTCTACCCTCGTGAAAAATCACCGCCGTAAGAGAATTTGCGGCTAAGTCTGGCTGGGCTCGGGNCGCTGTCCACAGTGTCGGCTGTGCATTCGCCGTCAATGGAGAACTTTTGTAATGCTAGCTGGGTTTCTTCCACCAGGCCTTGTGCATCATCCCGCTAGCCATTGCCTTGAGCGTTACGACTGGTTTTAATGGTTGATTTAGTTTCGCTGTGAAATTGTTACAAACAAATAAAATTCATTAGGCAATTTATTATTAAAAGAAACAAACTAACTTCATGTGGAAATATTTATTTATATTACAATTTTAAGAGAAATTTTGAACAAAGAAAAACTTTTCAAATGATCTCCTAACATTTCTGTAAATACGCCATTTAATGTTTATATTAGACAGTACGCATTTATTTATAGGAACTTTTTTTTACATGTGTTGAGTTAAAAAAAATTTAATGTAACCGTGAGCCGGCGGTATGCTGAAGTGACTGACGCCAATGGTTTGGTATGCCTGCATTCTATATAATCAGTAGTAATATAATAACAATAAATATTATGTCGCATTTATTAAGAGTCTTTGTGGTAAGATAATGGAAACTGACAGTTGAGCGCATTTTATTAAACAATAAATTGGCAGTCACATATCAAAATTATTTTGTAACTATTACCCTCTTAAAAGTATTTATTTAACATATTACAGCATTTTTTTCTTTGGCCAAAATGATTAAAATTCGGTCTCATTAAAAATTTAACCCATTAATTTTATGAACAAATTCAGGAAGGTTTCTAATTTATTAAGAAATTGAGCAGTGTTAGAGGTTCTGTTCAGAATTTCTGATCCATGTCAGAAACTTTTAAAATTACAGATCTATAGAGAATAATACGCTCGATTCAAAATATCCTTTCTCTCAAAAGAACGTTGCCCTTGAGTAAAAAGATTTGCGATATTGCCCGGGGAAATATTATAATATCACACAGCTGAGGTTTCTAATTTCATTTATTTTATCTGTCCTTGATAATAAGTGCTACGGCTCAGTAACGGTAGTTTGACTTTTAATATGTTGCCTTGATTATACCTTCCATCACAGATCAGAGTAAGGTAATAATAACTTACTTCATAAAACCTGGCTATTCATCTGGAAAAGCCAATAGCATGCGAGTGCACTTCGTTAAGATAGTGGGGAGGGGGTACGTAGAGAAAGAGAGAGAGAGAGATATAGCGAGCGAGATAGCAACAGAGA
The DNA here is from genome assembly GCA_002778355.1 of Clitarchus hookeri. NCBI lineage: Eukaryota > Metazoa > Arthropoda > Insecta > Phasmatodea > Phasmatidae > Clitarchus > Clitarchus hookeri. The sequence goes on along the minus strand of NQII01000272.1, from coordinate 928,962 downwards.
GAGAAAGTGAGAGAGAGAGAAAGAAAGGGATATTTAATGATTAAATGGCCGAGGAATATAGACTTGTGATCGTTAACTAGTACTTAAGTCTTGGATTGAATATTATGTAGGTATTATTTACATTGAAGACTAACACTGACATGCTTTAGTCGAGTAATCTGAATCCATTACATTAGCCGTTGAAGTGATACCATACTCTTACCGCGACGGTGAAATGTTTTAAGTGGAGTGAAGTGATTTGGGCGGCTTTTAGCATCGAGGTCTTGAGAACCAATGAGGGTTAAATGAGGTGAGTATGGAACAGCGCCGGAATGCAAGGGTGGTGGAAACGGGAGATCCCAGAGATAACCCGCGGACCATCGGCATCGTCCGGCGCGATTCCCACCCCCACCGGGAATCGAACCCGTCTTACCTAGATGGGAGGCGAGTAGTATGACCACTAAACCACCGTGGCCCGTGTTTTAGGAAAGTATTATTATACAAAGTTTGATTTGATATATATTAGCATGCAATATTTTAGTGATAGTAATTTTTCACAATTTTCAGAGGATACTGTTACTGAGATAAACATTCAATAATGAACAGTATATAGGAAATATTTTATGGAAACCCATTCCATTTTATTCGGAGTTAATCTTGCTACTCTGGGCATGTTTTATAATGTAAATTATAGTAGTTTAATATATTACCTTTCATAATGACAAAGAAACAAGTTTATATGTAGCATGCGTAATTTGAGGTGTTGTGAGGGTATTTTTTTTCCATAAAAAAATATGAATTATAAAAATGAATTAATGCAAGGTTTATAAAATCACTGAGTTATGAATAACGCACTGTGAAGAGGCTAAATGGCTACATGCACCCATAAAATCAACATGTCACAGAGAAAATGGAATACTCTAAAAAAAAGTATCTCAACACGAAAGTGAAAGTGTATCCCTAACGAAGAGCAGCGTGTCTTCCGCCATGCAAGAAACTACTACCCGACCCAGCTGTCAGCAAGCTGATAACTTTTGGCCACAGTTTGTGTAACGATGTAACTTACGAGAGACGAGAGTTCAAACAGCAGATATCATTGCAGTCCATCATGAAAAAAAAAAAAAAAAAAACTATTCATTCTTTAATTTTTAATTTTAAACTTATCCATGTGAAGTGAAGATTTATACAGAGTTCATTCTTCAGCAAATGTTCAAATATTTGTATAGCTATGTCTGAAATTATTTTTCAGTTATCTTAATTAGAAGACTTAATTGATTTTTGTACAGAGAATTGCGAAAAAAAAATTTACGTGTTAGATAAATAATTTGCAGAAGAATGCTTTAAAAAATTCTGCACGTAAATATCCCTCCCCTCTTTTTCTGTCCTCAAACAGAATTAAACTCACCTTTCACCTTCTAGGTTATCCTTGATATTTTGCGACTTACGAAAATAAATTTCGGTAGGACTTATCACAAAAACACATCCTATTTGATTATTTTATCATAAGTCGACCGTTAAACTAAAGTTTTAAAATAAATTAAGCAAGTAAAAACTGTAAAATCTTTGTTTTAAAGTATTTGTTAGAAGAATACTTAAAGGGGAACACTATAGCAAAACAAGGAAAAATGTAATAAAGAATGTTTCAAAAATATTTACTGCAGTTTAGTATGCTTACTAAGATGTATAAAATAACAAATGCACTACATTTGAATTTTTTTTTATTAATTTGTGTTATAGTTTAATTATAGTTGTGAAAACTCCGTAATAAAAACGTAGAAATTAGTAGATTACACATGTTATATTTGTATTGTATAATTTCATATTATTAGAGTAGAAAGTAAGAAGAACAGGGATTCACCAGTACGGAAAGGCAACAAAATAACCTAAGACTATCTTTATTGCCAGTATTTAGTTATACACCAAATCAATAAAACTAACTTTCGCCACTCTTCTTAATGGAAAAAAAAATTATTAAAAACTATTTTATTTTATTTTGGTGAGGTGGGGGTATTGTACTTTACTAATAAATACAAGGATTTAATTCTGCCTAGGTAATGCTATACTAAGAGTGTTATACGGTGTAGTCAGCAAGAATTTTAATATTATATGAAAAATTTAAGGTAAAATGAGCATAATCCGCTCGACACATGACAGTGAAAATGTGCGCGTTGCTCCCGTCTGCAAGCAGTCAGCAGCCAGCATGGAGGGAAGTAGGCTGGTGCTCATTGTAGCCCACTGCCCCACTCGAAGGACCAATCAGTCGTTGCCACCAACCCAAGAACTGCTACGCCTTAGGTGAGATGGGGGCGAAACAACAGGGCAATGAGTTCGAGAACAAAACGGGTTTATCCTGGGGTTACCACGCAGTGCAATGTAAAATATTTCCTTAAATTCACAGCAAATCCAAAAGAAATGTATACAGGATGTCAGGTAATTCGCATATATGAACTGCACCACACAGATCCGTTATCAGAACTAAGTAGAAAACTCTCTTTGGTAAAAATTCATAAAACCTTTCGTTTACGAGAAAAATTGCATGAAAGGTCCGAAAACCATGGCAGCAAATAGGTTGTGTTCCAATAAGATAAAGGTGACGTGATGTGGCAATGCTGCAACTAATGTGTTGGTCGTAAGGCATACGGCAAGGGAACATGCCAAGCTCAGTTGTGCCAAAGAGGCCGTGGATTCCACAAGCAGTGGTTACTGGAACATGGCAGTGGCCATGGGTGTATCCGGCGGCCGAGCTCCGTGCATGCTGCATGCATCCAACCTGCGAAAAAGTGCTTTGCGATGGGCATAGAAAACCTCTAACACCTGTTACGACGTTTCGACGCTTTGTATGCTGATGCTGTATGCTGTGTTCGACGTGAAATAAAGTCATTTTTCTCGTAAACTAAGGGCATTGTGCTGTTTTAACAGAGTATTTACTACTTCATTTTTGATCACATATTCGTGTGGTGCAGTCCATATCTGTAAATTACCTGGCAGTCTGTATCAGTTCCGTAATGATGAAAAACATTCAAACATGTCTAGAAACTGGAAAATTTACGTGAGTCGCATGTCTAGAATTACCGTATTTGACACCCTCCACTTTCACAGAAATGTTGTAGGTGAATGGTGAGATTGACAAACACAAATTATTTTTATTTGTGTTCAAATCTGTCTCCAAAATAAAACATTTTAACGCTTCAAATTTTTTTAAATGATTTTTTTAAAAACCAAAAGCACAGAAAAAATATCTATCACATTTATGGTGGAGTTCCGCGAATCCTCGGGGAGTTCTGTGAAATTAAAGCAATATCCGCTATTGAAAAAAGTGATGTGTCCATAATTTTACGGATATTTCTGGAGAATTATTTCCAGAAATTTTCCGTTAAACTATCGAAAATTTCTTAACAGTGTGAGGGTGACTTCACGTTGTAAACACACGCAGGGAATATGCGCTAAACTGTCAGAAGTTCGTGGCGAATAGGAAGAAAGCAAACGCGATCGAAACTATTGCGTGTCTCGTAGGGAACTTTTCGCTGCGGTGAAGGCAGTTCGCATACTTCCACTGTGTACGTGGTAAATAGTGTCCACCACAGACCCCATACGAGAAACGTCATCCAAAATCTCCTGGCATCGAACAAGACAGCTCAGTTTGAGAACGTAGTGACCAACCACCGAATTAGTCGTGTGTTTTTGACATTTCTTCAATAATTATTAATGGTTGTCATTAGATAAGGGTGCATAGGTTATTCACGCTTAATTGAGCACTTTTGTAAACCCTCCTTAGTATATAGTTTTTCTCATTTTGTATCATTATGCGATATGTAAAAATTAACGTTCCCGTGGACCTCGTCACTTTATTTGTGTACCATCCAAGCAAAAAACATGGAATTGTTAGGAATGGAAATTTGTTACTAATATGCAAGCTATAGTCAGTTCGTGGTTTCTGCACACTTTTTAAAACAAACATTTGAAATATTACCCTCAGTATGACGTATTTAGTTATTTACTAAATATGCCACAAATATCAAAGGCTTCATATTTCTGTTGACATAAAAGTACGTTATTTTCAGTTAAATTGAACTCTTACCTTTATTATGTTGATAAATTTTAATATTTAGTTTATAATTAATATGAACAAAAACAGGGATAAAACAGGTGTGTTGGCAAAACCTAGTAAGAAATAGTTCTTATGCAAAGTATTATTACACAAAGTGCACACGAATGCGGCGCGTTGTCCCTTTAGTGTAATCTTCTAAACTCGGTTAAGCTTTTTTTGCACGAGGCGGAGGAATATCCTGCAATCAGAACCTTAGCAGAGCTTCAGAAATGTTTGACGCAACCGTGAATGGACTATACAAACAGATTTTAAGCAGGGCTTTCAAAAGTGCTTGGTTTGCCGTGAACAGCCTTGACCAACAACGTTCGCCCACAAGACCTCTTTCATTCGGTACACCACTGCCGAAAAGCGGCGCCAAGGTTCGCCAGTTTCTAACAGGTGGCGGTATTGCGGCCAGGATCTTAGCAGTCGCGACCTACATTCAAGCCGCATCTACATATGCTGTAAGTTTTATCGCCTGGTTTTTTTTTTGCGGGTCTACATCCTGTTGTCAAAGACGCGACACCGACCCTTTATTTTTTTGCACTCCGGCCCGCGGAGTTCAGCGTGTCTGGCGTCTTCCTGGGTTATTTATGCGAGGCCAGCGCCCCGGCGACAAAGCTGCCACTCGCAGACCCCCAGTTTGTTTTGGGCCACGTCCTCGAAAATAAAGTTCAAGCTATTTTTCATGCGTCCCTTCTACACGAACTGCCGCCCTCTCCCAGAATAATATTTTCGTAGCAAATGTAACGAACTTCCGGAATTACGTTCTGTGCCTTACGCGCGTTCCAAAGCCAGATTTCAGGAAAATAATTTTGACGAGATAACCAAACAACACTCTGCATTTTCTTGCTCGCAGTTTCTAATAAGTTAACGGTTAATTTCTGTATAAAGTTAAACGGGAAACAGCTGTTTTATTGATATTTTGTTGAATCACTTACAAATGTAGCAGTGAAAAGAAGTCTTATAAAATAACAAGTAAATATGCATAAAGAAAAACTAACCCAAATATATCTGGGTCCGTGGTTGGGGAAGTGGTAGGGTTGCCAACTTTTTTCATATTTACCGTACGGGACACTTCCGGTAACTCGACACAAGACATTTGACCTCTAGTGAAATGATCAAGTAAAGCTATTATTTACAACGAAACCACTTTTATACCATCTAAACCATGTTTCTATGTAACGATGTTAATACGTGCTATTTCACATTACTTTCACCGCCGTGTGAAATCGAATATTCTCGTTTGCAAAATACGCATTTACCTTTGTAACAATTGTTATTACGAACTAGTCGCTGATAATTTTGTTCCCATCTGTCTAAATAAACACAAAGCCGTTTCTTTTTTCGCGGAGGTAAATCACAAATTCCTTTTGCATTTTAAATTTCGAAACTCAACGCACTGGCAACACAACTAGAAGTCAATAAACGATAGCGACATAAACTGAAAGATAACTGTACACATCTCGGCAAGTACTACTTGTACGAACGCTCTTGTTGGCATGCCATCAGTCGGCAACAATAGTAACTATATATTTGTAATAGAGTCAGTGGCCATAGAGCTCCATCATTAATCGCGGAAATGGTATATTACTGACAATGGTTATTCATTTTAGTTTAAAAAATTCTGAAATACAGGAAATATGACTTTCCGTCTAATGTCCAGACGGGATATATTTCTTTTAGCCCCAGGATACGGGAAATCCCGTACAAAACGGGACGGTTGGCAACCCTATGCAGTGGATAGAGCGCTTGCCTTCCACCAAGGCGAACCGGGTTCGATTCCCAGTGAGGTCGCTCCTTGGATTTTCGCACATTGGAATCGTGCCGGACGATGCCGCTGGTCGGCGGGTTTTCTCTGGGATCTCTTATTTCCCCCGCCCTTGCATTCTGGCGCTGCTCCATACTCACCTCACTTCATCTTCATCGGCTCTCAAGACACAGTTGTTGAGAGCCCTTAAAACTTCTCCACTCCACTCGCTTAAAATAAAGCGTCTCCAAAAGCTGTGTGAGGAAATGATGTAGTTGTTATATTGGTATCACGTAGATACAACCGTCCCTTCATTGACACTGCAGTCATATGCAAGTTATTAACAATGACTGTGGATTTGATAAACATACGTAATATTAATGTTTCTGTTTCGTGGTCAGCGGTACATGTAAATATTTCTGCACGCATCCCTTTTCGTCGTTAATTCCTGTCAAAAATTCTGCCTTTCAAAATGTGCAAAGAATCGGTTTACTCAGGCAAGGAAGCTTCCGGCTACGTTTTCTCTGTCACAATTATCGACTAGAATTTTGAAAAACCACAATTTTTAATTAATAATTGCTTTTATCTCAGATGGCCATTCCGCGACCCATTTAAAATTAAGTGCCTCTCTATTTTTTCTTTAAATTGAAGTTTTAGTTACCCTAAAGGAAAACTCCAAAAACAGTTTTTTCACAGTCAAGCAATTTATCACCTCTTCAAATTACTCAGCCACATTTTTTAAATATTGACTTCAAACTGAATTATTTGCAACACTACGCGGAAGATCATTCACGCCGCAGATGTAACAACCGAAGTAATCGGAGTAGCAACTCTACAAAGGTTATTCCGTCTGGAAAAATGACGAGGGCCGAACAACTTAAGGGTGCGCACGAACTGACTAGATTCATTGAATGCTGCAGTTTGAAAATGAGAGAACGCAAAGGGATGTTGCGTAGAGAAGATAATTGTTGAAAGCATTTCTATTGGTATCTTTAATTTTAACTTTTCGCCTAGTAAGTTACCCCAAAACAATTCTGCACAATATTTTGCTAAAAAATTTCAGCCGCTAATTGTGGGCAAAACTTTTTTCCCACCATGTACTAGCTATTGTGCGACTTAGACAGGACATCATGGAAAATTACACGAAGAATACGGAGCGGAAGAATTATTTTCTAATAAAAATCTGACACATGTTTATTTGCAAGAAGAATTAAACGTGTTTTCATTCAATTCTTGTTCAAGGATAGTTTAAATTTACTAATAAGACTGCTTTTAAGTAAAATTTGAACAGGCGTATTTATTTATTCGTAAAATGAATAGTAAATTTAAATATTTAAAATATAAATTTAAAAAATAATAGATATTAATTTAATAGAGTACTTGGCTCGCCATGACGGTCAGCGAAGTCACCCGTGCCGTCTCCTGCCACACAATGTTAACACTGAGAGAACGCCCATTCTCTTCTTACGTGGAAAACTACATTTCACTTTTAGACGTCATATATAGTCATTATTATGCGTATTCTAGTTACGCATCAAGAACGATCAATGAAAATTGGCCTTAATATAGTAATTTTACAAACAATACAAACAAAAAAATTGTTTTCGTAAATAAAATCAACATGAAAACTTTTTTTTTAAACAAGACTTGACTGCACTGATAAATACTATTTTAAAAATAAATTGACTGTGATAGTCCAATAGAATTTATGATTAAAGGACAAAAGTTCGTAAATATAGTAACTTAGGAAATCATAATTGTTGAATGCACTAGGTCTAGAGTATTATATTTAAAAAAATTACTACTAAAATGCTGGTCAGTTTTTTTACTTTTGTAGCCATTTTCTTGTTGCTGCTTTATCCGAGTACCTAAAGTCTGGAAAATACTGCAGCATAGAATAAAAAGAATGTTTTGTGTCCTCCGTAACACTTCTTGAGTAATAATACTTAATACATATGTATCATTTCGTGGAACGGAGTGGAACTTCCAAATTTAAACAATAAAATGTAACATTAATATTAGTTGCATTTTTTTTTTCACTCATTAGGCTTTACCACCAATTCAAAAAGGTCCTTACTTAATTTTACGCCGTTGTTAGGTGCTATAAAGTTCGAGTCAAAATGGAAACTAGTTCCACAGATGTGGCAATTCGTTCAAAATAATTTTCGAGGTAATTCCTTGAAACGGAGCATGTTGTAAATATTCGAAGACCATTAAAATTTTCCGTTTTTCCTACGCTCTACAGTGTACAGTCTCTTGGTTATCAGTTTAACCGTTCCTGAGACACTGTTTATAATTGTTTTGCATTTAGGCTTTCCTTTCCTCTCAATATGTGGTAGGAATGAGATAATCACTGCTTTCAAGAGAAATTTGGTTCAGTTTGTTTGAATATTTCTGATATTAACTGGGTTAGAGAAGGACACACATACACATGTACAAATAAACAGCTATTGTGTGTCTTTTTTCCGAAGAATGTAGAAAAAAATTGTACTTTCACCCTTCCGATACGTACGTTGTTTGATTTTTGCACAACCCAATAAATTCTTGTGCCAATTTACGTACGAACAGTAGTGGCCATTTCACCAGGAATGTCATTCAAAGTAATAATTGATTGGAAAGGGTTTATTAACGTCCCTCGGTGTTATGCATGAAGGTATATCAGAGGATGGCTTACAAACTAATTTATGATCTAACCTAAACTAACACACCTATGCCTTACCTAGGATTTGAACCCAGAACCTCCCGAACCCCGGGCCGGCGGCGCACCAACCAACTGCGTCACGGGAGATCGGCTCCAAAGTAATGATAGACATTTGTTTTAGTAAAAATAACGCTTAACGTAGTTACGAAAATTGCTGCTGTCTGGTTTTGCAAGCGAAATATACACTCTTTTTAGAATCGATTTTCGCAATGAGCCGTGATTTATAGTAATTTTGAAACTGTTCGAACTGATTCAGCTTGGAACCCACAGACTTTGTTTAGTTTTGTGCTGTGAAATTATTACTTTCACAAACTACCTTTACTTTATATATACAGAATCATAAGCACGTTCAGACGTCAAACGCGCCTAAATAGCGAGGAGGCGAATGTGCAGCGCTGTTGCAGGACAGCAAGATATGACTCACCGATGTAACAGCTTGCAGTCAAACCAGTTGCAATAAAGCCATATTGGCCGGCAGTGAAGGGAAGTTCTGCAACTGGCGAACACGGAAACCGCGTGCAATTCCGCCGTAAAACTGGCGCAGTTTTATGGACTACAGGCGCGCCGTTGTATATTTAGTGCAATGGCGTGCGTGGGATTCACGCAACAAGCTGTCAGGGATCGGATTGGCTTAGCCAGTCACGACGCGTCGAGAGATAGCATGCTTCGAGGTACGAAGCACTCGCTATCTAACGGACAATAAACAACGATTTATTTTTAATTGTTGGTAACACCTGTGCTTATAATAAATTGAACGAATTGAAAATGTGTTTGTTGACACGAATTTGGCAACACTTTTCAGAAAGTACGACAACAACAAGACATGGTAGGTGTAAGTTAGCGTGTATGCGAGCGCGAAAATACGCTCTAGCACACGATGGAAGGGGGGAAACGACGGCGGGAGGGGGGACGGTGAGAATAATAATAAGGAAAGGAAAGAAAATAAAGGGAAACTAACCAAAACTCATAAACAAGGAAAGAAATAGAAAAGGAATATAGAGTGCCGAACCTGTGCTTAAACTTCTCTTTAATATCTGTAAAGGCGATAAAGGAAAGGTTCACAAAACGTGGACTCCGTTTATTTGTTAACTTCGTCTCATTTCTGAAAATGAGATTCCATTGTTAATAATTAAGAACAGACGAGAATCTCGAGGTCTTAACGAGACACTTCGAACGGAGACGCTGTAAAATTAAAAAATATGTTTACGTAGATACTTGTAGAATCAGAAAAGTGCGCGTAGTATATTTGCACATTAATTTAATGTTTTACGCTTTTGAATGATATACTTATATGGAATTTCCATCAGCAGCAGTTATCGTTCACATATTGTGAGAGAAGTTTAGTCAGCAGATTGACGCACGCCATTTTAAACTCGATATAAGTATTTTTTAATGGCTTCACACTACAGAATTTTGAGTTCAGCAGCTGTATAGTAACAACAAGATAAGTGTAGTGGACATAGTTTTATTTTATCATAGGAGACGTAAGTTTCATTTCCTTCGTACTAATACAATTTGTCTTGACTACAGAGCTGTCAGAAACTGCCCTCAGCCGGGTGATATAACATTTGCGTATAAGGAAAGACAAAATATTGATGCGTGTGAAGGTAACAGCAACGTGCTCATGCTGTGTGATATGTTTTATACTGATTACAATAGCTGTCAGCAAGTTGTTTATAGTATCGGGGATATACGTAGATACATATAGTATCAATGATACGTGCACAGAGAGATAGCATCAGGGATACACGCCTCGAGATCTAACATCAGGTATAGGCTAGGCTGTATATGCAACGAAAAATAGGACTAAGGATATATCCACCAAGAGTTGGCATAAGGGTTATTTGCACAGAAAAAATGTATTAGGTCTATAAGCACCCGAGAGTTATCATCATATATATGCATCTAGATGAAGCATAAAGGATACATGCAACGAGAGCTTCATCGATCACCATCATTGGTATGTGCACCGAGAGGCAAATATCACCGGCAGTTATTATCTCAGGGGTGCATGCATCGCACGGAAGTCATCCTGCTTAATGATTTGCCAGCACAACAAATCAATTTGTAGAGGCCTTAAATGTTTAGTGCTGACCATTAAAATGTTTCGTTTCTACCTCAAAATATTCCGCGAAGTGAATATCGAGATAAAAATCTGTGGCTGCACACAAATTAAATTTTTTATTTGTTTTCGGGTCAAGAGATAGAAGCAAAGGTATCTGCGCAGAGAGGTGGAATCAGGTATATATAAGCATCGATAGTAAATATGAGTGATACACGCATTAAGACTTGTCACATTTTGATTTAATGCGAACTAAGGAACCTCACAATTTGGCATCGGATCGACTGTTACTTGGTATATAACTAGCGTTTCGACTCGCACTATTCTCTTGGCTCGAGTTTTGTGTCCGTGATTGTAGCAGGCGCGTGTGTCGGCGTCCCACGCTGTACCAGGCGTCTGACGTGGCGTGCGTCACAGCGGGCACGCGAAGTGCAGTGCAGTTTGTGTGTCCGATGCTCGGGTGACGAGGCGCTTCTAGGCTCCCAGCATCCCGCACGGAACTGCCCGCCGGACCGGCTCCCACCGCCGTCCGTCCGTTCCTTGGCCGGTTAATGCGAGATAAGGGACGGCTACCGAACGCGCCGCCCGTTCTCGGTTCCGAAAATGATCAAACCCCCCTCCCCCGCACGACGCCAACACACGCCTTCGTAAGGACTCGCGTGTTGCAATATCTGATTGCTACTGGCAATTAGGCGTTCATTAACGTCGTGTAAATCTGCCAGCGGAGCAAGCGGCGGGGCTAATCTGACACGCTTAAAAAAAAAAAAAATTGAAGTTGAAAAAGGGCCAGTAGCTATTTGGGCTGCAGTCTCGGACGCAAACGCTTACAATTATAACATCACTAATTGATAGTACGGCAAAAACTGTCGCAGGAAATATAAATTATCAAGTGAACAGTACTTCAAGTAATTCAACTTATGATGATAACGGTAACTAAGTTAAGCCATTAAACCGCAAAGAAAAAATTAAGTGAATATTTACCTACTCAAAGACTAGGTTCTCTCTTTTTTGGACATTCGCAGCTCTGCAATCGCATTATGCCTAAAATAATTTGACACTTAGTTTTAATTTAACGAATTTCACCTACCCGCGAAGCAAATAGTTTCTCAAACGCAGATTTTAAAGGATATTTGACCAAAACGCGAAATGGGACTTATTCAGATAGCCTTTTCCTGATATAGTAGATCAATATAAACGAATTGAACTTTTGACATTTCGTAGGTACCGTGCTGCCATCTCCGTGGTGTATGATTTGCATTGAAATAGACAAGACAATAAATATATTACAAACACGTTGGCGTTGTTTGGTAACTATACTTAAACGTTTTGCGGCATTTGAAGTTTGACGTTTGGTGAGATAGTCATAATACATTTTTTAAAGACCTCACTATTTCGCGCAGTCATTCCGCAGCAGGTTAGATGTAATAAAACTGTATATTAAATCCACGCACGTTGTTAAACTTCCTCCTATCCGACGCGTCCTGCAGAACTCGGTACCAATCAAACTGTTATAGTATCATATTTTATAATCGAGACTAGGGAAGGTTTATGCTTTTATAATTATACAAGGGAACAGTGGCGTGTGGTGAAGCGTCGCAAGGTAACGTGGTATTACAGGGCTGCAATTAAACCTTACTATTGACTAAATGCTACAGCAGACCGGAGATATTGCAACAGAGAAAAATCTCTCTTGTATAGTTTTATAAACAGCACTTTTCGCAAATAAGACTGTAACGTAAACCCGTATTGTCTATAGTAGCTTTGAGTTATTATTTCTTTGTGTTTTTGCGTTTCATGAAGGTGAAAGTTGCCTAGCTAAAAATTAACAAGGAACGATTTTACAGATCACTTCCACGTGCGAGTTTTGGCCAGCTTAAGTACTGTGTGCGTAATACAAAAGCATGAATTTTCTTAGTAATAAATGTTACATATTGGTAGTGCCTATGCTATTTGTTTAATATGTGTGCAATTTATTTAATTTACTTTTGCAGCAGGTCTTAATTCTACACTGGGTAATAATAAGAATGACTGCGTTAGACAGGTATGCGTTACCTTAAATAAATGTGCGGTTTTTAATTTTGTAACACCGTGTTTTGTTGCTTACCTTTAAGGAAGAGTTTATCGAACAGAAAGAATATTGCAAACGAGCAAGTGAACGCTGAAGTTATCATGATTCCAATAATGCTAAAAGCAATATGCAAAATTACTTAGCCTTGATTTCAGGACAACTAGAGCGTGGCCTTAGTTTGTGTAAGTTTTTTTAAAAAGAAAAAGAAAACATCCGTCGTGCTGTTATTTTTTACGTTATTATACACGTGGACTGCTTAAGGTAAAACCTTGAGTTCTTATCTGGATGGCCTAGCCCTGTTATTATCGATAGCGTTTGTGAAACCCATTCGAGATTAATTTATGTCTCTAGCAGATGTGACACTAATTGCTGCTTTCTCTGCATATCGAGGGCCGAAGATAAGTCACTTGGAAGAAAACATAACATGAAAACCGAGTATAGAATATAATGGGTGTGGAAAAATTCCGATCATTTGTTTGGTTTTGACAGCTCAGGTAACAAATAAAAAATGTTCGACTGAATAGCGAAAATCTGCATTCCATTCAGTTATCACATATAATTATCACAGCAAATTTAACTCATGGTTTAGGTTTCGTAAACTCATTTTGTACAAAATTACATTCAAATACTGATACTGTACTTTTACCGTTACTAGTAAATATGTTTCGTTTTAATGAAGCGAGACTTGGGAAACATCCCTGAAGAAACCCCATCAGCATATAAGGAAGAAAGGTTTTATGTTGGTATGCACTCTGTCGTCTCACAAAGGTACCCTGACATGCTTTCTCAAACCTTTCAAACTTAATTGTTGGCGCGGTTACGCATGGAAATTGATTTAAAGGAAATTACAAAATTCATAATTACAACACTTGAAATACATTTCTTGAAACTTTTTATATAGCTACTTTTATATTAATAGTTTAACACAATATTTCATAATATTTTACGAAAAAACGACATTTAAATATTTGGATAAAATATCTAGCTAAAAAGTTAACAATATTGATGAAAAAAATATTTATAACGATTTCTACGATCTCACAACATTACATTACATTGATATATTTTCAAAGTATCATCCCCAAAATTTTAGTGCTTTAAGTTATCTTTCCATTTTAACAAAACTTCAATAAAAAAACATTTAAAAACATTTTGGCCAAAGCCTAACTCTTAAAAATGTTCTACCTTTCTTCTACATTTGCAATTATTTTTAAAAGCCCCCAAATATTAAAATACTTATCTCCATTGTGATTACCTCCGGAGTCTGAGAACCAGGCACATCATCTCCAAGAATGCATGCCTATATATTTAAAAACCCTTTCCCCACCCCTTGCCAATACTTCACATTTAATAGATTTGGCAACTGGATGTTCAGCATTTAATTAAGTACATTTAATTTTAATCAATAGGAAAAATGTATTTTGAAATAGAGAGCTCTCAGAGCTACACGATGACAGTCTTATATTTTTTGTCGTGAGCATTTTCTCTCTTCAAACTACAAACCTTGTCAACACCGCTGACGTCACCAAGGCGTAGCCAATAGTAGTGAGGCACGTCAGTCTTTCGTTTGGCCGTGCTGGAAGCACGGGCGCTTTCGGTAGTTGGATTTCTGACGCTGAGGCGGCCACTACGCTGGCCGACTCGCTGCTGAACATTGGAAATTTTAGTACTGGTGTTGCTAAAGACGATCAGGTTTTATGTAAGCAAATTTCACAGGCTCAAGAAAGTTACGTTTTGTTGTCTGTAATGTCTATACATTAGGGTATGCTATTCAGGGTGTGACTGCTAATCCTGGTAGCGGTGTCTTGGAAATGTGTTTCTACAGAAAAGCTCACAACAATCCGTGTCCATCCGTTAATTACATTAGTCAAATTGATGTACGAGACATTATATGCAGGAAGACATTTGCTCTCCATGAAAGTGTACTGAATCAAAGTGCTGTTGTGTCTATTGCACAAGAGCCCGTATTGTACTCACGAATAAAGATGAAGAAAGAGTTGGGTGATGAAATATGGATGTTTCAAAAATAGCTTGCCAAAGGTAGGAAAAATGTCCACACCTGAATTGAATAACGGGCAGGCGAAAATACGTAACGTGACGTACTTTTTCATAGGGAATTGGACCTCTTGAACACGAGACGAAAACATTTCGTCTCAATGTGTAGTTTGAATGGCTATCATTTTAGAACATATCACCCAAGATTTTAAAATTGAAGTTCCTCATCAGCGAGTCGATCATTTTTTTAACTGATGGCATTGGTGTCCTTGGATTGTGATGAAGGCCAGTCGGGAAACTAAGGAAAACTAAAATTTTAATACACCACTTCGGCTTGCCCATGATTCGAATGCAGGGCCTCGTGAGTCAAATTTAACGTCTTTGTAAAATCCTTGGTCACGGGGGTCATTTTCGTGGTCCTCAAGTTAATAGGTGGTTTGTGTGGACTAATTGTAGTTTGTCCCAGGTTCCGCCGTTGCAGTGGAAACTCCATGGTTTGCAAAGAAAGCGGCGTTTACGAAAATTGTAATTTACAGACTTCGTGTAGAGGACCTATCCTGGAAGTTCCCTCCGTCTCTTCAGGAGATATCACTGAGTTGCAGATTATTGAAAGACTTCGCAGTGCCACCTGTGGGAGAATTATAGAACTACGTCTGGCACCGGATGGTAGTGGCTGGTTTCCGTTGCTGCTAGACGCAAGTCAGTAATTTAGAAAAACTTAAAAAATGTAAGCTACCATTATCTCTGCTGAAGTGTGTATTTGTACTACCAGTGAAGTGTATGTTGCTTATCCACTTTGGTAAATACTGTGCTCAAACATTTCAATTGGTGACAGTAACTAAATCTGTGGTAAATGTTAAAACAATCTATAAATCCTACGAAACCGGTTTTATAGGATGGATATTTCACATATGACCGTACAACAATAAAACTTGTGTGAAACTCGTGGGTATGTATGGTTTACACACGTAGAAAACGTGATTCGGACGAAACCTCCTTTGCCACCACACTTTAGCAAATGTTAAGATTATTTTTTCGTATGAGAATGTCACCAGACTTTAAGCTTACTCAACAGTAAGTAAAAATTAAGTAATAATGAAGGCCGCTTAGAAAAATTGAAAAATACGCAAGAATAAGAGAAAGTGTAAAGAATATATACTCGCAGGTAGGTAAGATAAACATGCTGGCAACACGCAAGAAACAAGTCCCGGTAAAGAAACATAATTGATGTTGATGAACTACCTGATAGAAATAAGCGACCATGCCCAAAAAAAAAAAAANGTCCCGGTAAAGAAACATAATTGATGTTGATGAACTACCTGATAGAAATAAGCGACCATGCCCAAAAAAAAAAAAACTGAAGAAAGTGATAACTAATAAGAAGGACGGGTTATTTCATTCCGGAAAACCAGGTGTTCTTNAAAAAAAAAAAAACTGAAGAAAGTGATAACTAATAAGAAGGACGGGTTATTTCATTCCGGAAAACCAGGTGTTCTTGGTCATGCAGTAGCTTGCAGGTTTTCCACTTGGCAGGCTGTGGTTTCGATTTTGGTAGTCTACAAGCTTGATGGCGTTTTCCGTGATGCTTTCTTTCCCCATACAAGGTTAATAGTTTTGGAGATTATTTATTGGTAGCATGTGGCGAACTGTTTCAAGGTAAGCTGGCGTTAGCTCCGTGCTGTATCATGTTGCTTGCTAGTTTATACTTCCACTAGTAAAACGTAGCTCGGCAGTTGACGCCACGGGACGCGTGTAATAGGTCCCTCGCTGCTCGCTTGTGAGTGGTCGGAATGAATTCTGTTTCCGTATGCAGCACTGTGGTTTCTGGCTCCTGCTGCGTGCACCGAGAATGTACAGCAGTGATCAAGCGCCAGCTTACCTTGCAACACTTCACCACACGCCACTGTCCTTCATATGAACAATTATTGCACCTCGCCATTTAGATTACGGCAACCTCTTTGAATATAAGTATATAAGCGTTATTACTACTTGTTTAACTATTGCAACGGATAACCTCCGAAGCATGGGACATGCGAATACGTAGTTTCTTCCATTCAGGTTAGGTTTTTTTCTTCGAAATAATTAACCTTTTTAATTTGTACTTCAAGGAGAGAAGAACATCAAGTAAATGTGGTGAATGAAGAAGAACACCAAGAAATTTAGTTTTTCAAAAAAATAAAATTTTTGTAATTCAGTGATTCTTCAAAAACTGTTATCTATAACCAAGAAGGTTATCACACACAAGTATGAATTCTAAACAAATATTTAACATTTGTTTTAAAAATTATTTTAAACCCCACTAAAAACAGTTAAAACACACAAGTATAAAGGTACATACATTTTAAGTTTTCTCCCTTCTTATGTCACCCCTCCCTCATACCATAGCTATTTCAAATGGAGGAAAAAATTCCCCTAAATATATTTTCCCAAAGCCAGGCTATCTCTGTCTTCCTTAAGCCCCGAAAATTTATTTTTATACAGAATTCCTGGATTCTAGAAGAACTTGTTCCTTCCACCTCTTCTTATTGGTCAGTTCAAACCGCCGCCGTGCCCAGTGGCCGAAAAGTCGTCCGATGAAGCGGGCGAACGAGGGGATAGGAGAGGGGAGATTGCCGCGCCACACGCCGTCCACTCGTATCTGTTCGTGGGTGACCCGCTCTCCAGTTACACGCGACCCTTTGCTGCTCCGATCATCACCAGGTTTGGTAATTTCGGCAATCATCCTTGACGGTTTCAACTTTTGTATGGGGAAATGTGGCAATCCATCGCACTATTATCGGAGCAAAGGTTGGATCAGTGGATTGAACTAGCCTATTGAAGTCCTCGTTTTGACCCTAGGTATCGGTGAATGGTTTCTTTATTCCGGCCGGGGTTCCTTACATGGGAAGTATTACGATTACTGCCGTGTNCCCTAGGTATCGGTGAATGGTTTCTTTATTCCGGCCGGGGTTCCTTACATGGGAAGTATTACGATTACTGCCGTGTATTGTGTGAAATTTATCAGAGAGCAACTGTTTCTTCTGTCTGTCCTCATCTCGCGGCTTCTCCACGCTCTAATGTCGTCTATCTCATGCATTCTCCGGGCTGGCCGGAACTGCAGCTGGCTAATTAGTAACGGTCTCCTCTTATTCATAATAATTGTTTTCCCTGCCTCAAGATTAAAACATACATTTTTCAAGTCTGTGTGGAATAAAGNCCCTAGGTATCGGTGAATGGTTTCTTTATTCCGGCCGGGGTTCCTTACATGGGAAGTATTACGATTACTGCCGTGTGTTGTGTGAAATGTATCAGAGAGCAACTGTTTCTTCTGTCTGTCCTCATCTCCACGCTCTAATGTCGTCTATCTCCGGGCTGGCCGGAACTGCAGAGTTATTCCTCGGTCACGGCAGCTGGCTAATTAGTAACGGTTTCCTCTTATTCATAATAATTGTTTTCCCTGCCTCAAGATTAAAACATACATTTTTCAAGTCTGTGTGGAAGAAAGAGAGAGACAATTCATTTACAGGTTTATTAATAACGAAAAACAATTTTAGATTAGCAATAACATACCTTTATTTGTGAAGTGAAGTAATCAGGAAGTAGGCTATTATATCAAATAAACATATAGAGTGCCGAACATAATAATTAAAATGCGCGTTAAGAAGGGCAATTCTCAGACGACCCCAGGCATTTTCGTTCAATGGTTGATAGCATACCTGCTGAAAAGCTGTAAACGGCTTTCAGTTTTGGCGTACTTATATGGTTCGGTTGGTTTCACTGTTTTAACAGCCTGTACAGGATGCTATAAATGTTTTGAGGTTGTAAAATTCCGCGTATTTCTTTTACTTACTTATTGCGTGTGTCGTTAACATGAATTATACACACGTTGTTAAATAAATTGAGTTATGTTTTATTTTTTCTTTCCCGAACAATTATATTGACTTGGCACCACTAGATTACACACAAATAACTGGTCAACAGTTTCCAACTATATCACAGCGCCGAAAGTTACTAGCGAGACTTGATAACTCGCACTCGCGAGCTGAAACGGAACTAGCAAATGAGGGCTACCGCAGATGAAAGGCGAGCGGGACTTTAAGGTTCGTCACTTGTTAGACGACACTCTCTTCAGAAAGAAAATATAAAAGCAATGTGACTGTCTCGATGTCACAAAGAATGATTTTGAGTCAATGACTATGGCTATTTTATTTATAACAAAGATTCCACTATTTAATCCCTACATAAGTAAAAACTACAGAAAGCGTAACGTTGATTTCTATTTGGAAATGAGCTTGTTATATAGAAGTGGAAAGCAGTGTCAAAAATGAGGAACTGGTCAAACAGAGTTCGTTTGGACAACCATCTCAACCGTATTGAAATCTACACACACGCACAAAAAAAAAATATTTTGCTTACGTCTCAGTACGTGCGTAAATCAACATTAAAAATGGTGAAACCCGAAAAAATGTTAGGCAATACACGATTGTTATCACGAGTACATTATTTCCATTGATGTATCTGTCACCGAAATGAGCATCCAAACGTCGCTGGTTGTCTTATACATCAGAGTAGAATNAATATTTTGCTTACGTCTCAGTACGTGCGTAAATCAACATTAAAAATGGTGAAACCCGAAAAAATGTTAGGCAATACACGATTGTTATCACGAGTAAATTATTTCCATTGATGTATCTGTCACCGAAATGAGCATCCAAACGTCGCTGGTTGTCTTATACATCAGAGTAGAATATTACATCTGTTTTGTTTTGCACTCGTCGTCTGCTTTATCCAGTTCACCTAGCTCTCGGGAGTTAGATCGAGTATAAGTCGTTTATGGTAAACTGCGCTTCTGAAATCAATACTTGAAAACAGCCACTGCTCCAGGATTGCGTATGTTTCAACGTAAGCCTCGAGTGAAGTATGTGCTCGTTATTAAGTAGGCAGAGGACCAGAAAAAGTAATCCCATGTTTTTTTACGTTGTATAAAGAATGCGATGTTAAAATTTTAAGACACCTGATTATATTTATTTAAGCTTTTGTTTGTTTTATGAGAAGTACATAATAGTCATAGGTTGCAAATACATAACTAAAATTTTAAGTTTTCGACATATTTGCACTTCATCGACGCATGAATAAAGAGAGTTGGTCCGAGTGAATGATAATTTTACATGTCACAGAAGTAAACAAACTTGGCTGAGGAGTAGATCCTGAGCACGGCCATCAAACATGCAATAAAATACGTGATTGGCGACGTCCTGCGGCATACGAATGGAACAAGTTTCCGAACTGCTGTAGTTATAGTTAGGCTCTGTTGTTAGATCACGCCGGTTGGT
The DNA here is from genome assembly GCA_002778355.1 of Clitarchus hookeri. Lineage (NCBI taxonomy): Eukaryota > Metazoa > Arthropoda > Insecta > Phasmatodea > Phasmatidae > Clitarchus > Clitarchus hookeri. The sequence continues at coordinate 909,008 of NQII01000272.1, read as the reverse complement.
TCGTCGTGAGTGACTGGACGTCCTTGCGCCACGTCGGCTCGCGAGGTGTAGACGTCGAAGGACGATCGCCACATCCTTCTTCGTTCATCTTCACCGGGGCGCTACTCCCTCAGCGCGGGGGGAAGTACAAGCCCTTGTGAGGGCTCTTGTCCTCCCATTTGTATATCACGCCTCGAGTCCAGGTTGGGGACAGCTAGCCCATCCCGCCTGGCTGTTGATAATACCGATATACTGCGGCAAGTACAGCAGTCTGTTTTGTTTTAAGGCCTCCTTTGTAGCGCCAGGGGACTTGGTGCCCATCCTCCTTCGCCACTGGCGTCGCAAGCATTTATGGATGTTGGGAAAAGAGAAGGGGTGAGGTCTTGTAGAGAATTTGGCACCCCTGGTGCTGCAAAACGTGTCCTCCACAAATAGTTTGTTTTGAAATCAACTGCAGCTCTATTTACACACATACATTGCTTCCTATTCGCTAGTATCTGCTAGTGTATTTATCTTTTCACTCCAATCAGTTGTTTTCACTGGTAGTTTGCAAATGTACTTGGAATATTTGTCTCATCCATATTAGTAATAAAAGTTTGTTTTGAAACTGTTAGGATGTCTATGCTTCTAGTTCAGTCATCTTGTATGTCGTGATTTATTTCTTAACATTTCTGGTATCTGTTTTTTTTTTCATTGTATATAAATGACGAAAATATTTAGTGACGACTGGAATATTAAGATGTTCGTATTTGTTGCCATTTGTTACCACGCTTTGTTTGCCTCGTTTGTTGTTTTACGCAACTTTTAGTCTGCTAGTGCCAGAGATTACAGTCTAGTACATATTCTAAGCATAATGATTTTAGGTCACCGCAAAGAAAAAACACGTCTTTTCATTTTCAACTAGAGGTTCAATGTAAATTACGTAAATAAATAAAATTTGCCTTCTTTTAATTTTTAAAGACATAAATCCTATAATCACAGATTTATTATTTTTTCATCCTAATCTCTGTTTTACTTGAAGAATTATAAGATTTCATATGAGACAGTTTGTCGGATGGCCGGCACTACAGTACAACATTTTAATAATAATTGCCGTTCATATTATTTTCCTCTGGGAAGGAATGGCTAATTCAAAAGCGCGATTTTAGTGGCGAAGCAAGTTCCGCTGAAACTATGTTCTACAGTCCAATATGCTGCGAGTTGCAATGCTACATTTTTACGAAACGTTGCGGTGAGGAAAGTGTACTTAACAGTTTTTGAGGAAAAGTACCGTATACTATATTATTCAATATTCTTTTTCTCTGTAAAATACGTTTTATGTGTACTTGCGGGCAAAATAATCTTCAGTAATTAAAATTTTTTCGGCTGCATATTTTTTTGTGTATTTATCTCTCAGTATGAAAAATTAATATAATTATATGTGAGGGCTAAATAAAAAACTTATCTGCTTAAAATACAAAACAACAAATATTAAAATTCTAAACTGATTCTCTTTTATAATATTACCTCTAATATTTTTAACAATGTAGAAATTCGTAAAATGAAAATTTGAAAAAGGTTTTGTCTTTAGGACTTAAAAACATGTATAAAATTATTATTACTTTATAAAACCCTCGCAGAGGTTACAGCATTTTTTTTAGACAGACGTAGGTGTGATGCTGTTAGGGAATTATATTTTTAGCCATGCAAGAAAGATAACCTGTCATTGATTGATAAGTACATGTGCCAGAAATGTTTAATCAAATAAAATTATTTTCTGAAAACCTTTGCTGCTTGCAGCATATTTGAGCCCGCCGTCCTCCATTGTCTTAATGAGACTATTAATTCACACCTGAGCAGCCTGAAATATGTGGGTTTGGTACATAAATCCGACGTCCCTACCAGCTCTCGTGTACTTACATATTTCAACGTGGACAACTGCTGTGGGTGCGTCTGACCACGCCCATTTCAAACGAATGGAATGGACCCTGCCTGAGCCTGCTTGAGAGCTGAGTGGCAAGACAGCGCTGCCGGCTTGTTATTGTGGAACCATGCTTTCTCCGTATAATACCTTTCAACTGTTTTGAATTAATTTTGTGTAGCACAAGACTTCACGGAACAAAGATAATTTCCTATTTTTATTACACATGTTGCTCGAAATTAGCCATTTATTATAAAAAGGAAAGATAATATAATATTTAAGAAGGTTTAAGTCTTCACGTTAGAAGGGGTGACATAATTCTTTCATAGACATAATCTCATCAGGCTTCCTTAAAATACCTATTCATGTTTCATCTTGCAAGACTCTCAGCCTTTCATTTGAATATCTGGTGCGTTGGTTTTAATGTTAGTGGTTTAATTTCTACCGGGAATAAGATGAAGCCTTTGTTGTTGTATGATAACTTTGTCTCCATGGCATCTCTTTTATCTTGATAATTTTGTTCACGTGTCTCTTTATTCAGCTACAAAATCTGCAACTACTTCGGAAGTAATATAATAATTCGACCGCATCAGTTCCGCTACTGTGACAAGTCGTTCGCCTTTAATTGAAGAACACGTCACGAAAGAAGATAATGTTTCACACGCAGGACAGCTTATCAAGTTCAGTTCGAACATTCTGGAAATGTACAGAGACATTCCGGGATGCGTACAGGCCCAGCCTACTTCTTACTTTCAATGTTCAAACATCTCGCTCAACTATCTGTGACTCTATCAGAGTGTGAATTGTGTTCGAAGGCCACGGAGGATCAAGGAAACGCAGACATTGGTAGTGTTGGAACGTTGTGAAACTGTCAATTCTTGCACGATATATACTTGCTAGATTCTCACGCCAAACCGACGAACTGATAATGAAGCACCAATATCTGCTGACATCCTAGTCGACGACTAGGCAGAATCTACAAAAAGAGGACATGTAAGAAGAAAATGTTGATAGGTTGGATTTTAAAAAGTTAAGTTTGTGCTCAAGGGGCTAAAACTTTGTGCTCTAGTTCGACAGTACCTTACATCTGTCACAGAAGACGTTCAGTCGAAGATTGCATGTTATGTTATTTCTCTAGAACCCTTTACCGTATTCTGAAACCGACTTGCGGAATTAACATAAATCACACTCACATATTACTCACTGTTAATTTTCAATCAAAACAACCACATAATGTTTTGTCTACTTAATGAAATCGGCTTTGTAAGTCTTGTTAAAAATAAGAAATTATATTATTGCTTAAGTGTCCTCGACATCACTTTTACTAGGAAACTATAAAAATGTTTCCAGTTCAAAAACTGTAAATAGCTTTCAGTGCTTTTTTTATTATAATGATTATCTTTGCTTTAGATTATCACTTCAAATCAAAATAATATAACATACAGATGTTTGTTTTCTTCAACACACGATGTCTCCTTGTTTTTAAAATCTCTGCCATGAACATAATTTTAATTTAAAGTTTCAGCATACTAGCAAATCAAGGTGGGTACCTAAATAACATTTTTACTTTTTCATCTTACAACCTTGGTCCTACGTTGCTCATCGTCTATCAAATCCGCACCGACATTTTCTCTGCCACGAGATTTGAAAGTAGACATATTTAACCGTTAAATAGACTTCCCGCATATATGTGACGATCCTCGTGAACTGAATTCTATCTTGTGGTTTCAGTGCCGTTCTAGTAACACGACGTTACCTCAGTCTTAGTGCTACTACTCTACTGCCGTTACTTTGTCTCAGAGCTTCGCCTGTTGGAACAGGTTGCGTCTAGGGAATGTTAGGGTGGGAAAAGGGCAAAGCGCTTATCGGTTATGCATCATTCCTTGTCGTAATCCTGTGTTCAAACTCACTTTACAATTGCCTTTAGTATCAGTCTCCCCTTTTAGAAGAGTATCGAAACCATGACATCTGTCTGTTGCTGCTAGAATCCAAAACCCAACGAAACGAATGCACCCTAGAATAACCCCCCTCCAATTAACTCTTCATGTGCTCTGTACTGTTAATTACACGTTTACCACATCGATTGCATATTCCTGCCGTTTCTTGGGCACTGTTCTTCTTAAACAAACCAAGGACACACAAGAAAAATCAGTTTTATTAATATATATTAAACGTTTTCGTGTAAATAGTAAAGGGAAACTAACAGGAGTCTTTGAATTGCTTGAAATGAAGAGATAAAGTGGTTGTGAACAAGGAAATTCGGCAGCGAATTAGAACACAGCTATACTGTGTTTTCAAATTGCATATTCGTTATGCCCCATGCCATTTAGGAACATGTTGCAGTTAGTAGAGGGGTTGCGTGAATTCTGACCATATTCATGTGCAAAAACTATTCGCCACTGGAGACGCGTCAGAAACCCTGAAACTTGGCAGTAGACTGATTCACCGAGAGTTTCGCTGACGTCAGAGGAAGGCGCGAACAGACACCACTGCCAAGGATAACTGGAGAGCGGTAACGCCGAGTCAACGTAGCGACGTTCTTCCTCACTTGGACTTCCTCGTTACGCGTCGTCGAGAAAAAGATTTGCCATGCTTCAAACCGGCGTAAACCGGTGCTTCAAAAGCACTGGTTTAAGATAACATTTTATACCTTGCGTCGATGACATACAGAGATAAAGCGTCGTTTAGGCTGTTGCCTGGTTGGGAATTTAGTATAGGGAAATACCTTTTAATGAAATTCGGTCTTTTGAAGCCAATTTTGAAGATATAAATTTTAAATCAAAACCCAAGTGTGAGAAGTGATGCCCTCAAGCTCTGTATTAAGGCAAATAAAACAATTTGTTTTTCAGTAATTTTTAATTTAATTATTAAATTTTTCTGATCTTTCCAGGAAACAGGCTGCACATTAATATAAACAAGGTTAAATAACAAATAAGCACTAATTTTTCTGCTCAAAAAGTCCCTGGTGGTGGTGGTATTTATCTTTATTTAACATTAACGAAAAAAAAAAAACTAATTTCATTATATGAAATTCTCAACTAAGCAACACCCTTAAAAAACTGCAAGAATTTCATAACGAATTTAACGTAGAGGCAGAAGCTTAAGTGTGTTGCGTTGATTCAAGGGCGTATCAAAAATTTTATTTTGGCATGAGCGGGGTTGACATTAAGTATTAATATTGACACTGTTTAGCCAGAATTCTTCGTCTACGAGGTCAAAAGGGAAGGAGGGTTGATGTGTAAAATATTGATAGTGACATATACATATATGTGTGTATATATACAACTCGTATTAATGATGGTCTGAAGCATTATCATAAAACGGTCATTTCGGGCCGTAAAGAGGGCAGGGAGGTTTTTTAGGCCCGCTTGTTCTACTCTACACTTCTCGCGTCAATGTTACTGGCGTAGGAACTGCAAACAAATCTTTTTAGCTCCACCGAGCCTAAAACTACCGACGAGAAGAGTGGGAGAGACGCTCCGATATACACTGGAGAGCCAACCTGGTATAGGCGTGCGTATGCAAAAAAACAGAGTTAAGGAACCAATCAGAGTAACGCGATGCGGTCGGCAGCGCCTATACGAGACAACAAGCGTCTGGCAAAGTTGCTACATCTGTTACTGCTGCTACAATGACAGGTTATCAAGATTTAGTGAGTTTGAACGAGGTGTTATAGTCGGCGCACGAGAGATTGGACACAGCATCTCCGAGGTAGCGATAAAATGTGGATTTTAGTGTACGACCATTTCACGAGTGTACCGTGAATATCGGGAATCCAGTAAAACATCAAATCTTCGACATCGCTGCGGCCGGAAAAAGATCGTGAACGAACGGGACAAACGACGACTGACGAGAATCATTAAACGTGACAGACGTACAACCCTTTCTCAAATTGGCGCAGATTTCAATACTGGGGCATCAAAAAGTGCGAGCGTGCGAACTATTCAACGGACCATCATTGATATGGGCTTTCGAAGCCGAAGGCCCACTCGTGTACCGTTGTTGACTGCACGACACAAAGCTTTACGCCTCGCCTGGGCCCGCCAACACGGCCATTGTACTGTTGATGACTGGAAACGCGTTGCCTGGTCTGACGAGTCTAGTTTCTAATTTTATCGGGTGCGATGGACGTGTACGGGTATGGAGACGTCTTCATTAATCTATGGACCCTACATTTCAACAGGGGACTGTTCAAGCTGGTGGAGGGTCTGTCATGGTATGGGGCGTGGGCACAGTTGGCGTGAAATGAGACCCCTGATACGTCTAGATACGACTCTGACAGGTGACAGATACGTAAGCATCCTGTCCGATCACCTACACTCATTCATGTCCATTGTGCATTCCGACGGACGTGGGCAATTCTATCAGGACAATGCGACAACCCACTAGTCAAAAGTTGCTACCGAGTGGCTCCAGGAACACTCTTCTGATTTTAGACACTTTCATTGGCCAACTTAATCACCAGACATGAACATTATTGAGCATATCTGGGATGCCTTGCAACGTGCTGTTCAGAAGAGATCTCCACCACCTCGCATTCCTATGGATTTGTGGACTGCCCTGCAGGATTCATGGTGTGAATTGCCCCCTGCATACCTTAAGACATTAGTCGAGTCCATGCCACGTCGTCTTGCGGCACGTCTGCGTGCTCGCGGGGGCCCTACACGATATTAGGCAGGTGTACCAGTTTTTTTTGGCTCTTCAGTGTATCTGGTTGCGTATAGTGTTACCTGGCACTTTAGTATAACAAGATGTGCTGACCCTAGATTCCAGCACCTTTACATAAAAATATGTATTGAAATATAACCTGCATGTAAAGTAATCATTATATATATACATATATATANATATATATATATATATATACATAACTTGGAAACAAACGAGGATTCTCAAATTATTTACAGAAAGTTCTCGAAAGGTAAATGCTAGTAATGGCCAACAAATTATATATAATAAAATACCTAAATAGAAAAATAACAAAAATGTATCATCGTTTTAACAACTGACACAAGTCCTTTTAAGACAATAAAAATGTATTTTTATTATGCTAGGCATTGTAAATTTTATAATGTTTTAATTGGACTTTTGTATGGGTTACTTCAAATATTAATTTAGGTTAATGACATTTAAAAAAAGTGACAAATCTAATAATTTCAAAACTAAATTACGGCGGGCCAGCGACTTGATGCGTTGGCTGCTGGCACATGCACGTGATGAACATAAGGAGCAAAGTAGTTCAAATGCTGGATCTTCCTACCACTTCCTAGTATTTACGGGAACGCTCTTGCCATCGCCTAAGTTCTAGGGCATCAGGCATCAGGCATCAGGCAAGACGCCCGAACACCACGAACAGGAACATGGAGTCGTGAACATGCCTCACCAAGGCATCATTAGTCCCGACCGGTTAAATCGCTAGGTACAACGAAAATAATCAGAAATATAATTATGAGTAACTTATCGAAAGTGGTAAAAGTTAGACGATTATCAATAAGTAATGGATAAAAAGAGTGAAAGTTGAAAACAAAGCTACGCCATTGTTATTCTCGACGAAGAAGATAGAAAAAGGGTGCGTTCTGAAATTAGCAGTGATTGTCACAGACATCAAGTCGCTTGACGCAACACCAGTAACAACGAAAAGTATTTTTGTGATTTTACAATTATTAATACAAAAGAACTGACTTAGAAAATTAAAAAAAAAGAAAAACAATATTTTACACATTAATATTTTACATAATCATTTTCGTTTCAATGAAAATTATTTAAAATAAAATATGACCTGATCAGCTTACACTTGGAACTGGTCACCTATACATTTTAACAATTTTTAATTTGACTCCCCTTAAATCGTACAGTTAAGGTGAGGTCGACGGTTCACTGTAAGGCAATGAGAAAGTGATACGGTTAGTGATAATAATGCCAAACTAAAATGTCATAACTCAAATTGTTTTGGAAATATTGGTAATTAAAGGCCTCACTTTTGTGTTGGGCAGCTAATATGAAGGGTGTTTTATTGGATGGGGAGGAACTCTTCATAGACTACACTAAACCAAATAAGGGAATACTCAACCATGGCTTATCCGGGATTATAAATCAACTATTTGTGATCTGAGGGTGATATTTCATATCTAAGTGATCTGGGCCACTGAAGACGACGTAATAAGAACGCGGTTGCACTAAAAGTTGACGTTGCTAACGTGAATCTTCTACGGCAAACTTTATTAAACACGTTCAATTAAGTTGTTATCAAAGATAATATTTTTGCGGGGTTACACATCTGTAAATTTTTACAATGCAAGCGTATGGAAATCCTACCCTTAATATCATGCTTCCTTAATTATTTAAAATCGCTACCAACTTTTAATAATGTAAACCTGTTAAAAAAAACTAATTGCAATATAACTTATATTGCTTTAACTGAAATAGTGCAATGTAATTACATATATATTTTATCTGGCTCTTTATTAATTTCAACTAATGTGAAAAAACTGATTTATTTCAGCTATCTGAATAATGCTGTTTATTTATATAAAAGGCAGTCAACCGGAGTGCAATGCAGAATAATTATTCTGATGTATTTACACCAGCAGTTGACTTTGAACTCTAAGTGACTGCGATCGGAACAAGTTCGGAGCCAGTGTATCCGTGTGCGTTACTGAATATGTTTAAAGTGCAGTAGTTTTGTGGACCACGTGTGACCACGAACTAAGGAGAAAGTTGGTAAATATTGAAAACTACAGTCAAAAACGCGAATATGTTACTAGATTCGGGCTATAGTAGCCCGGGCTCCAGCTTTCGTGTCAGATCATATTATGACGAACTTCCGTATAAATGCTCAGTTGATTTTCTACTCAAAGTCTGGTCGTGTGAAGCGGTATCGACAACACAGCGACGCGGTCGACGACGGAGGTTTAATAAAGGTATTCACAACTGAGCTGCAGAATGTCGGCGGCCATCGCCGATGCAGATTATGCTGCTATCTGGTGTGCAAGTTGGCAAGTTCATTTTTTCGTAAACAAAAGACGCACCAAAACAAATATGGGTTTGTTTATGGTCTTGACAGGTGTTATCGCGTATTGCATGCCAATATTTGTACATGTAAGTAAAATATAATCAATTAATAAAATAAACACGGATACTGCTGTGAATTTATTTCGCAAACAAACGCAAAAACATATAAACGAAAATTAAAACAGATATCAGTAATTGTGTGAAAGTAACATAATGACATGCTTTCAGTAAGTAATGTATGTATTCACAGCGTATTTATATTACACAACACTTATTAAATTAAAATAACTATTCAAAGATAGTAGACCTAATGTTTACAAAACGTGCCTTCTTCTTCTTCTTCTCTTCGTCGCCGTCCGTCGCCGGAAAATCCGACGTCTGCGTTGGCTCCAACGCTCGTGTCGCTCGTCGCCGGCTACAGCGCTCTGATTGGCTAATGCTCGTCGCGCCGCGCCGCATCGCTGTATTTTGAATACCGTTTAAATCGCCAGCGAGTGTACTAGTAACTAGCGTCCAAGCATTTTTTTTTTTTTTTGCGCTTTTTGGTACGAAATATGGAAAGGGCCTTATTTTTCGCCTCATTTCACATTACTGAATGAAATTGGTTAAATAGTCGTGTATGAATGAAATGTAATATCTTACAACCGTGTTTTCGTGAACCAGTTGTAGTAGAGACTGCATACATAACGTTAAATTGTGTGTGTATGTGGTAGTTGAGAATATTTTGTGGTGATAAGTATTTGTAGTAAGCCTATTAAATCGTGTCAATTTGTTTGCAGGAATCTTGTTTTGAACGTAAAAAATCGAATAAATTTACTTGCAAAAAGAAAGACAGATAAGTACAGCGACGTGTTCAGAGTAGTAATTCACACAGTGTGTTGCGCGACTAACATGCAAGTGAGGGAGTACGTTCAAGGTCACCGTCTCGCGCAGTAAAGATGCCTTCGTGTACGAGGTTGAAGTACAGCTTGGTGGGCGAAGCTCAAGAGAAAGCCGATACTGGAAAAAGTAAAGTAGACGGGCTTCTTTTCAGTCGTTTTGTCTTCGCTGACTGTTAAAGTGTCCGCCTCGGTCTGAGTGTTCGCGAGAGTGAAAGGCGGCTATAAGGTCGACCTTATCACGTGTATCGGATTCGCCCTCACCTTTATTTTCACCTCGCACAATTCACGTTCAGCCGCGAAGAAAATACATCGTGCTGCAATATTTCATGTGTGGTGATTCCTTTTTTTTTATGGTGTGTTACTGAAGTTAAGTTTGTGTATGTTTGTAAGCTAATACATTTTTCACAGAATTTCTCTTTGAAAAATCACATTATAATTGCAAGTTGGGAAATGTTATTGCTTCCCGCTGTTACGCCCGAATGTCAGCATAATACTATTGTAAAATCATCGCGTAGACAATAATAGGCAGTTTTGGCTTAGAATGCAGGAGTTCGTGAATTAAGCGTACTGCGTGTAAAGTGGAAAGCGCATTTGAAACATGAAAGAAAGTTGACTGTACACAAGCGCTGGTAAACGCTATTTTATTTTAAACTCGCCCTTCCACGCGGCCTCGCTCGTTTGGAGCTTGAATTTTTGTGTTCGGCTTGTTAAAAGAAAACATTTTGTCTTCCCTTGCGTTAGAATTTTAGGAATTTTTGTGCATAGCTCACATAAATGATTTTGTTTATTCCCGAAGATACGCCTGTTCGGAATTTGAATTTATAATCGAAATATGGCAGATGTAAATTAAAAAGAGCTTTTGTATTTCGCTAAGAGCTTCCTTTATCACGGTGGAATTTAAATATTTTACCTGTCATATTATATTGGTTTATATGCCCAAATATAGGAAATCTTCGGAAGAAACACAGTAGCCTCTCATCGAGTTTAGGATATATTGAGAAATTCAGTAAAAATGTTTCCTCCCTTTTTACATTATCAAAGGCTTAATTTTGAAAAATATTAAGTTTTTTCGTATGTATTGTTAACCAAAACTCGCCGTAATATAACATCGGTTTTCAGATTTATTAAAGTTTCCGTGTGAACAATTGTACCTTTTCAATCCCTCTGAATTAAAAATAATCTCTTCTTACGTGGTAACTTTACTGCAACAGTAAGTGGAAGACTTATGCCAAAATGTCGTGTTTCAAGATACATCGTTACATCATTTTGATCTGTGTGCTGATGAGTTAGTCATTCAGGGAAGACAGTTTCTTATGTCTACAGAGATTGTGGATAATAGGTACGATTGCTTTGTTTGATCTGCAAAGTGTTGTCTTGGTTGGTCGTGAGTAAAACAAGACTATTTACACACAGGCAAAACGTGTATCTTCGCTGTTCAAATCGACAAAGCACATGTCGATGATAACGACTGAAGGACATGTGCTTGTAACCAACAAGTGCACTACGACAAACGTTTCAGCTTACAAAGAGAGAGTCGAAAACACAGATATGGAGTAAAATTTTGACTTCGCAATGTCATTTTGCAAATACCACGCGATCTAAAAAAATATTATCTGAGGAAAAAAGTAATCTCAGGCAGTTTCTACAAATTGAAGAGTGCGCGGAACAAATATAAAATAACAAATGTTTTCGTGGCCAAGGCCCTTGATATTTTTTGCGAGGAAATGATTGTTTTACTGCGGTGCAGGATTTAAATTGTTACTCATTGCACGGTCTTGGCAACGATGTTATACGTTGAAATGCAGATTCACATCCACTGCTGTGTGTTACAGACTCTCGATTTATCGATGGTAATTTTGAGATAGCCAATCAAAATGAAATAATTAAATTAATGGGGTACTGTCTCTTTACAACTTTACGTGTATTGTTTATTTGCAGTGAGATGCCAGTTTTTTCTGACAATGTCTTCTATTTTGACAACATGTTGTTTAATACAGTATGTCTGGAATTTCTTCTCTAGGTGCTTTGTTTCAATCTTACTAAAATATTTTGGTTCTTTCGTCACCACTGTGGCCGCTGAAATTTCTGAGATAAAAACCGTCACAACGAAGGTGCTTCGCATAATATCGGACCTGTAATGGACACTTATGGACACCATTTTCGATCCACGATGAGTTGGAGAACAAGAAAGGAGAGACTAGCTGATAGCTACCGCCGTGTTGGCGACCTTGAACATGACACCCACAAGATGGTGCGTCTATATACCCGCCATTCAACTTCAAATTAGTTGGCCTAAAATTTGGCTAAATATTTTAAGGCCAAGTGACTTTAAGCCAAAGAATTTTAGGCGACATGAATTTAAGCCGAATAATATTAGGCCAAGTGACGTTAAGCCATATAATTTTAAGTCAAGTCCCTTAAGACCAAGTCACGAACACCCAATCGTCGTACGTAGAGAATTCAATACCTCAGTACACGAGTGTTGTATCAACAACATGCCTTTCTCAAGCGCATTGTCATGCTACATTATCCCTTGCAAAAGTACAGGGCCCGGCATGATATTCCCGATTTGAAACCGCAATACAATGAACAATCACGGTCCCGGTAAACAAAACACCGTATCATCACGCAGAACAATGTTTGCCAATACACGTAACACACGATGGGCTCTGAAGATGATACCGTTCGTATGCTTACCCTTGCGAGCGACGCACTCTTGTAGCCGGCGCCTGAAGTTCAGAATTGCGCGCCGAGTCATTTCCACTGGTATTGCACCGCTTGCATTGCGGACGGCGTCCTTCAACTCATCAATTGTTTTCGGACTGTGTCAGAAGGTTACGCACAGCTNACTCTTGCGACCGAGCCGACCATGGGATGTCACCATGTAACAAGGCCGCAAAAGATCTACATTGTTCTGCATGACGATACAAAATATCGCTTACCAGAACATATATTGTTCATTTTTATGCGGTTCCGAATAAGGGATATCAATGTGACGGTTTCTGTTTATAAGCTGTTAACGGTTAATTAAGCACTTTTTGGTACCAACATTTGAGAAAAGCCACTGACCCTACCTGCGCATATTTTCACGAACATGCTGACTGGCATGTGCCCAGTAAGTTGGTGACGACAGGAGTTAAGTAGTTGTATGCCTTGGCGCGTCATCAAGAGTCTTGGGTAATCAATTGTGAGCGCTGAAATTATTTCTTCGGATTTCTGTAATTTATTATGCATATGAGCGCATGCATGATCTAATTTGTAAAATATTTACTTTCCTGATAATTATATAGTTTCACTTGACCGATGCGTGAAAAAAAGTTATCGGGCTCGTGGCAGTATTAATTTTGCATGTTGCGGAAGAAAACGCGATTTGCCTACAAGTAGATTCTAAGCAAGGCTTTCAAAAGTGCTCAGTTTATCGTGAACAGTCTTATAACTGTCAGTAAATAAATTGTAAAAAATTAACACGTAACAGATATATCTGTACAGGTTACTGTTAAGCACGGCAGAACCGTGATTTTATTTGTTAACGGGGCGCTCTTAGCCGCGAGGCCATACCGCACCCCGGCCTCCCAGTAGGCGGGGAAGAGGGATCACGCCCTCTCATCGCAGACATGACCAGCGCTTTCTGAATTGACCAAACCCGTTTGCCCCGACCTGTACACAGGCCGCACCAGGCAGAGCCCCGATCTGATATTGCAGATCGCACAGAGCATGTCCTACCACAAGGCCTGAGATTCTAGCACTCAGATTACCAAGCGTGTGGTATAGCCGGAGCACTACCCACGCCCCTGACGTGATCTCGGGCACGCCCCCGGAACAATCCTGTTCAACGTCCGGCTCTTTTAGCAAGAGGGGGAATCTCTCCGAGCCTTCTCCAGCATGCGGAGTCAACCACTGCCAGCACGAGTCCAACCTCGTCTGATCCAAATTCCAGGGAGTACCCCTGGATGGGCCAAGCGGATCATCCCGTGCTCCCTCTTAATTTCCATGGCACGTATGGGTTTTCCTGTGTCCGACTGCGTCGCCTAACCTCCATGCGGGAGTGTGCGGAGTCCCTCAGAACAGGTGGGTACCGCCATGACCGTCCGGTTTTACTCCCTTTGCTGTCTTCACCAGGAGCCGAGCTCACACGAAGCCGCACACCAGGCCGACTCGCAACATCAGACACGCGTCCTTTACCATCCTAGAATTTCTTCACAGGGAAATTCCTGTTTTGGGCCCCAGTGGCCTGAGTGCCAAGAGGTACCACACCCCACCAAGTGGTCGGGCCTTGGTACTATCTATCGGCCCAAGCCATCACGGCAGATACCCCTGAACAGCCGCTAGAAAACTGTTTCCCATAGGGCACGGGCGGCAGAGCCCAGTCTGTTTAATCAGGGGTGGCACGAGAAGCCCTGGGTTGCCATGGATGTTGAGAGGCTATAAGAGACGCATCACCCATCCTTTCCGGAAACCGGTAAGTAAGTTCGTCTCGGTTACCATAGCCTAGTACTGCCACGCCACCTCAAATGACCAACCTACACTCCCCCCACCGGGGTGACCGTACGATCCTCCCCCCAGATATATCTGTACAGCGCATTGTAAAGTAATTAAATTAAGAATAATTTTTTTTGAGTTGTGACACTGTTGTACTGAGGTCTCGGATAATGGGTGGGTGTGCCAGGCGTTGGAAGCACGTCAATGCCATAGAGTAAAGATGAGGTAGACCGATCTCGCTGGCTGCGCACAACCTGTCTCCGTGCCCCAAGATTGAACTGTTCCTCTGCCAAAACGAGCAGCTAAAACGGCATGGATCGGATTTGAGGTTAGAAAAATTATCAGTAAACAAGTTCATATAAGCAATTTGTAATGCAGTTTGATGAAATTCAAATTAGTGAAAGTATTTTATTCGTATAATATGGCGTGTCTTTTGAAAAGTGAGCTATAAACAAACACGTTTATCACTGTTGACCATGTGTCTTTGATAGTTGTTCTGCTTTGGAGTAGGTCAATGTTGGGTACATGCGCAGAAGACGAATATAATCGGTCTACATCATCTTTAGTCTTTGGTCGACGCTGCCTGGGTAGGCCGCCCGCACAGCACGCCGCCTGCAGCGAGAGTGCGACGGGCTGCCGGTCGCCCAGGCACACGGTGGAGACCAGCGAATGCGAAATCAGTCTCCCCACCCCCTACTATAGACCATAACACCACTTTTTTTTTGTTTTTGTGAGATGAGACAGCGATCGACGATACACCGTGATGCAGCGAGGGGGGTGGGGATCAACTGGTGCAACTGAGATTTATTGGAGCGACTACGTGGGGAAAGGAATTGGCCGAGGGGAGGTGGGGTTTATTTTCGAGCCGCCCGGTGCGGTTGGCAGGCGTACGTACGCTGGCCCTGGTGAATAATGCATTAGCCCGAAGAGGGGCAAGGAGAGATGAAAAGGAGGGGGGGTGGATGGTGGTTATCAGCCGCACAATACGTGTCGCCCGGTTATTTTTACTGCATGTATGATACGCCTGGGAACAGGCGACTTCTTCTCCCCGAGTGGCGTGTTTATGCCTCGCAGTAAAGCTGCCACCCGGCGACTCCCACGGATAATGCCTACTTACTCCGCAAGTAGTCGTCTTTTATTAAATCTCCGGGCGGGTCGGCATCACTGTCCCCCCCCCCTTCCCTTTACCACGCACTCGCGGTGCGCCATCAATTCTACCAGAGCGAAAATTTTCCTCGGGACTATTTTACTGCGCGTGTCATGTTTCACGACCCTGATGCAACGTTGCCCCAATAAAAAGCAGAAACTAGCCTTCGAGACGCGCCCTTCCCCTCCTCACCTGGCGACGCTTGTGCTTCGAGAGGAAGGCTGGCGTTTTGTACGTGTTGGGAGTCAGCGTATCACACGTTTTATGGCTGCCAGCAGACTGTTACTGCGTTCTGGATACAGCAACGCCGTGTTGCAGCTTACGTCTGGTAGTTAGTCCACTTATTCCGGGGGGTGTTCTGATCAATGTCTGTGAAGATGAGTATTTGTTTAGGCTAACAATGGCTTGCGTTAAAAAAAACGTAACTTAAGGTTCTTCTAATCCACGGTATTTTAATGTACATAAGCGAATAATCAAACTGTGTTATTTGAATTTATATACGCTGTAAGCTGATTAAGAAAAAGGTGCAACTTATGTGTACAAAACAGATATTTGGTGTTTAGTATCATTGGGGTAATTTTCACTTCAGCATAAATATATCGTAAGTTACTGTTCTGCGAGTATAAAATTACATAATTTTATGTTAATATCCTTAATGTCGTTTAAAGATTTACAGTCAAGGGTAACTTTCTTAAGGAAGAATTAGCGTCATACATTGAGAAGACGTCGTGTTAATTACGAGGAATAGCGAGCTTAAATTTATCTCCTGAATTGGTACGGCCAAATCGGCGTTTCTACTTTATGCATGATTTCGTAGTTTAAGGAATAAACTACGTTCAGTTATGGTGAATACTAATATACAAGCAGGAAAAAGTGGGAACAGGAGCTAGCAGACAGCCGAGTAATGTACTAAAGAAGCAAACCTTAACAAAGTAATAATATATAGATGAAAAAAACGGAAATTATGTAAGTTGACAAAATAGCGAAAAGCGTGATAATACCCTTGAGACCATCTCCTTTACATTTTAAAGCTCAAACTAAGAAAATGTTTTTTCATATGCCCATCTGTATGAATTTTCATGGGCCGCACTGCATAAATAAATGCTGGGAGTAAACTTACAAATTGGAGGCCATAAGTAACAATAACACTTAATAAGGAATCCTCCCGTAGTGGCTTATACTCAACGCAGACCACACTGCCTCGTGAGCTATTATCTCGACACGTTGTTTTTGGACGGACGTATGTGCATACGAACGTTTTTTTTGTCTTGATGTGTAAGTGTACACGATACATTTTTTTAAACATATTGTTTATGAAACGAATTAAGAAGTTTTCGTTGTCTGTTATTGTCTGTCAAATTTTCTTAAGAAATCTGACTGATAATATACGTAATATAATCGATAATGGATCCCGGTGGTGTGAAATGAAATAAAAAGTGAATTTTTGTGTTTGCGATTGAAAGAAGAAGGATCTTTGTGTGTGAAGAGTTGGGTAAAGCCTACTGATGTATTGATCGGTTCTCTCTCAATTGCCATCTGTCAGTAAAATCTAGACTGCTAACCCATTTGCGGTAGGTGAATCGTGCCCAAAACGACATACTAAGGTAAAATGACATACCATGGGTTCTATAGATTCTATGGATACCATGTATCCAACACTGAGAGAAATTTTTCTAGGCAGAGGGGCATCAGCGTCGAGACTAAATTGGCGGACATCGAATAAACACTTGCGGTGGTATTACAAAAAATACATTCCAGATAAGGTAAAACAATATTTCTGTTACAGCTATTGCACAACTGTGAGAAATGTTGTCCTTTCTTAGTTATATATTTTTTACAGGTAACTACACACTGTTGGTATTTTATTACTGTATAGAGTGTTAAAACGTAGGGACGTAAGTAGTTGGGAATAGCTGAGTTTTTAAATCGGTGCATGTCAGGCTAAACGATCAGGGTAAAATGGCATACCTGTGGCATTTTACCCTACTATGTAATTTTACCCGGATTATAGCCAATTTTAATATTGTAGGCCACCACGAAATCAACATCTGATGTGCAAGACGAAGATGATAGTGCCCTACGTTTAACAAATAAATTATTATTTATAGTGAAATTCCGTCTCTTCTGTTTGCAGAATGGTGAACAACTACAAAAGAAAATCCAAGAGACAATCGTGGGAAGAGCGTGATATTCAGATGGCCGTAAATACTGTCAGCGATGGAGAAATGGGTCGGCTCAAGACGTCCAAAATGTTCAAAGTTCCACAGGCAACTCTGCGTCGAAGGGCTCAAGGTAAGAACATAACAGATCAAGGTGCAGGTAAATTTTTGGGTAGATATAGGTACATATTACCACTTCAAGTTGAAGAACAGCTGGTTTGTCACATTTTAGACATTGAATCTAGGTTGTCTGGAGTCACTACTACCGAACTATGGAAATTGGCACATGACTTGGCGGAAGAACATGGATTTTAACACACATTTAGTAGGAGTAAAAAAAAATGGCGGGACGGAACTGGCTTGAAGATTTCAGGAATCGTCATCTATCGCTAAGATGCCCTGAATCAACATCATCAGCATGGGTTATAGCATTTAATCAGCCACAAGTTAAGACATTTTTTGAGCTCCTGCAAGAAACCACAGAAAAAGAAAACATCACT
This sequence comes from Clitarchus hookeri, assembly GCA_002778355.1. Taxonomy (NCBI): domain Eukaryota; kingdom Metazoa; phylum Arthropoda; class Insecta; order Phasmatodea; family Phasmatidae; genus Clitarchus; species Clitarchus hookeri. The sequence continues at coordinate 890,952 of NQII01000272.1, read as the reverse complement.
AATACTAGTATATACAACATGGATGACTATGCTTTGACTACTGTCCAAAATACACTAAAAAATTTAGCAAAGGAAGGAAAGAAGCATGTTGGTGCTGTGACAAGTGCGGATAAGGGACAACATGTCACTGTAGTTGCGTGTGTAGGGTCTGCGGGAAACTACATCCCACTAGCCTTGATCTTTACAAGGAACAAATTTATTAAATATGCACTTAGTTTGTGTCATGCATCTGGGTACATGACAGGAGAATTATTTCATCGTTGGATGAGACATTTTATTTCCTATGTCAAACCCTTTCTTCAGGATAATGTGATTTTGATAGTTGGTGGCCATGCTTGCCATAAGACCTATCAAGCTCTATAAATGGCAAATGAGAGTGGTGTGGTTCTTCTGTGCCTGCCACCTCATTGTACCCAAAGGTTACAGCCACTTGACGTCTCTTTTTTTGGCTCACTTGACACCTACTACAACTCTGAAATTACTGGGCGGCTAAAGAATCGCCCAGGCAGGACTATTGGTCTATATGAAATCAGCAGACTTTTTGCCAATGGCTATGGTAAATCAGCAACTGTTGCAAATTCCATGAGTGGGTTCCAAAGCACTCTTATTATTCCATTCAATCCAGATGTTTTTCCCGATCACATGTTTAATCCCTCAGAAGCAACTAACAGATTTTTTCCTCTGCCCAATAACACGCCTAATATCAAAGACTGTTCAACTTCATCTCGGGCATGCCATTTGTCTGAAAAAAAAAATGCTAGCGACTGTGCAGCCGCAGGCGTAGGGCTATCACAAAACAATCAATTTCGGCCATCTTGTTCTCCAGGACAAGGGAAAAGGATAAAACAACATATTTATCACTTGCCAATTAAACAAATAACACTCTAAAAAAATTGTCACCCAAGCCTGTACCATCAAAATGTGAAGTGTTTGGCAAAGCCACGCACAAGAAGAGGAGAAGAAAGTGCAGTGCCTACAATCAGTCCATATCTGTCAGCTGTCAAGCAAGAACACGAAACCAAGAAAGAGCAGGAGGCAAAGAAATTTGAGAGACAAGCAGTGAAGAGAAACTTTGCTAACAGCGAAGTTGATGAAGATGATCTTTTCGAATGTTTTGAAGATGAAGAGGACGTGGCCTCTTGTACTGAAATGACTTGTATGGCAGATAAAAAGCTGGTGAGAACTGGGTTTGATGTCAAGAATGCAANACTTTTCGAATGTTTTGAAGATGAAGAGGATGTGGCCTCTTGTACTGAAATGACTTGTATGGCAGATAAAAAGCTGGTGAGAACTGGGTTTGATGTCAAGAATGCAAGAAGTGGTGCCACCCTGAATGCGCTGGTGTTAATAGGGCATCAAAAAGATTCATCTGTGAACCGTGCATTGCATGGACTTGCTTATGGACACTACTAATAGGCAAAATTGCAAATTTGACATGGCATCGATGCATGTAATTCAACGTATGTTAGAGAACACAACGAAGAACGTGTAATATAACAATATTTATGAACAAGTATTTCATTAAAATTTATAATCTAGGGCCTAAAGCAAATAATTAAAATATATTTTGGTAGTATGTCATTTTAACCGGAGTGTTAGGGCAAAATGAATTGGTTTTTTTTTCAACGCTTACTCTATGAAAGCTAAGTAAATTATTATATGTACGTTAAGTACATGTATTACAGATGTAACATCTGTAATACATGTACTTAACTTACATGTTTGCACAGTCCCAGGATACTATCTTCTTGTCTCACAGATGAAGCTTGTTAAGTCCCTGCTAAAAAAACTATCGGAACTGTGAAACATCTAAGATCTGGTTACAGAAGGTCGAAATCACAAACGGAATCTGATTTTGGATAGGCCAAGAAAATATTTTGGTCTTGATTCCAGTCAGTTGAATTACTCGGAAGGTCATTCGGTGTTTAGTGCCGTGTGACNCCAAGAAAATATTTTGGTCTTGATTCCAGTCAGTTGAATTACTCGGAAGGTCATTCGGTGTTTAGTGCCGTGTGACCAGATGATAATATCCGTATACGTGTCTGTGATTATCCAGTAGAGACAGTAAGATCCTCCAAATTTCAAAAGGGAGTTTAAACTTGCAAAGTCCTCTGTTACTAATTTTTTAAAATACTATTTCCGGTACCATAATTAAGGCACAGGAAAGGGTTACAAATAACTCAATAAAATATTGACTATATGCTTGAGTTATAAAACTTGTGAAAACTAAATTAATTTACCTTAAAATATGGGCGTTAATTATATTTAATTATTTATTTATTTCTTTCTTAAAACACGCACGTTATTCCAAGTGTATAAACGTTCCTTTGGTTGTTGATGATAGTCTTTTATTGTATGTCAGTGCGTACGTGTTTGAGTATTTAAAATTGTTTTCCTTTCAGTTTAATTTAATGTGATAATAAATCTTGCGTAGGAATAAAACGGCAAGCAACTGTGCTGAAATATATATATATATATATATATATATATATATAAATATATATATATATATATATTTGTTATTTTGGTATAGTTACGAATATTTTGAATTTAGAATTTTTCAAATTCAGAACATCAGGATTACAAATATCGTATTTAAATGTTAAACACAAGTGCCTCATTTGGAATATGACATTAAAGGTATATATTTCATATAAATCATGACATTAAATGAGCGATCTGTTTATTTGTAGCGAGAAAGAAATTATATATATATTAAACACGAGGTCTAGGAAGAATAAAAAGAGGCAAAATGGAAGCGACGGTTGGGATCGTAATCTCAATGCTATCAGCGCGATAAATCTGTTTTGCCGCAGCTAAGTGCATTCGATGTATCTCTCTCTTAAATAAAAAAAAGAAGAAGTTGGGAAGAGTGGTGGTATCACGGCGGGTGGGACATGTTTGTCGGTCCGCGGAGTGTAATATTCATGTTATGTTGGAAGCAGTGCAGGGGGGCGGGAGAGAAGTTGCGTGTGACGTAATGCTCAAGTTCGCGTGCTCCGACTAAGTGCATATCTTAATACCGTGGCCGCGTCGCCCACGGCCGTTGGATTGCGCCTCTAACAACGCCGTCTGCAGAGCGCGAATCTTTCGCCAATCACGTAACTCCTGTTCGTGTATACGCGTGTATTTATGGATGTCACGCAGGTGTTTACTTGGAGGCTCATCAGTATTCGTGGGCGGGAAGACTGGCTGAGTGGAGGAGAGAGATTTGGATGGCTCTTAACATCGAAGTCTAGAGAGCCAGTGATATTGAAGTGAGGTATGGAGCCACACCGGAATGCAAGGGAGGGGGAAACGGGACATCCCCGAGAAAACCCGCCGACCAGCGGCATCGTCCGGCACGATCCGCACATGTGAAAATCCGGGAGCGACCCCGTAGGGAATCCAACCCGGTTCGCCTGGGTGGGAGGCGAGCAGTCTACCCAATACACCACCGCGGACCCTTTGCAAGCTGGTCGAGAACCAGCTGTGGAAATGAGAAGGCGAATGAAATTTCGATGGACCTTAACGACTGAATTCTTCAGTGCACACAGGGTTGCAGCGAGATCTAGATAGAGAAGCGACGAAATGCAATAATGAGGGTAAACGGGAGTGTCGCGAGATAAGCCACACACCTATGGCAACGTCCACCACGTTTCCCACGCGTGAAAATCCTGATGTGACCACCGCCGAAGATGTAACCAGTTACGTTCACGGTGGTCAAAGGAGAGTGGTTTGACAGCTAGAAAATTGAGTCCGTAATTAACATTGCTTTGTACTCTTTTAAACTCCTGCGTGTCTGAAGCACACATGTGCGCGTGTAGGTGTGCGTGTGTTTGTATATATAAATGTATGTATATACATATATACACACGAACACACCACGATTTCTATGTGAACAAACACCTCACAACGTTTGTGGCTGTGAATTTGATTAATTCTGTGCTGCACTGTTAATAGTGTACGTTGGGGTTTTCTGTGGCTACAATTTTCATTGTTACTTGCAATCGGAAAGAAAAATACATATACTGATTGCTACAATTCATAACATTGACTCATCAAATGGTTTTGATTATGAAATAAATTGTACACAAGGAATTTTTACTTTGTGTTTCGCGTATAGTCTATATTAGTTTTGTGATTTTTTTTTTTAATCGAGCGATACGATGTAGCATCTTCACATCTACGTAAACTGAAAGTTATTTCTCACTTGTTCTGACGACCACAGCTCGTAAGGAAAAATGGCGCGGAACATGCAAACCCCAAGAACGGTTGCATCTGCGTCACTTCCGATAGTAAACTTTCATGTTGGAGGAAAACTTATAATATAAAGTCTGTTGTGTTGAACTAGTGTTTCTCTTCAGTTTGTACATAGCCTATGGCGCTCTTTTGATTAATCATTTTTCGACCGTATCAATATGTGGCGTCTGTCCTCAGTCTCCATAGAATACATTTTTCAACTTAACGTAGCTTAAAAAAAAATCGCTACTTTCTATTAAAATAGTTTTATTTTATTAGATGAATCAGCATTTTAAACAGTTTTGTTCCGTAACCATGACGTTAAAGGAATCCGTTTCACGGCCTCACTATCCTCGTTAACTTCCCCCGAAAATAGATCTTGTATATAAAACTGGTCTGTTTCAGTATGGCGCGCCTCGTAACATAATGAGCTACGTCATTATTGCAGTCACGGCGGTGAAGGCATCTAATTAATCGCATACGACAGCCCTGCTGGGTTTATAATGAACTTAGTGTTCCCTTACAGGTCATGTAAATTGATTTGTAGACTAATATCTACTTATTTTACCAAGCATTGTTTGTAAAAAAAAACATATTAACTCTAGCAGCTGAAAATTACGTACTTTGAAGTATGCTATGACCTTACGATATCAAAAATGTCAAAGTCAAATCTAGGTCGTTATTAAGTCGAAGACAGCGCGATTTGTTACGCTTCAAACAGGGGCATATCCAGGAATTTACTTCGGGGGAGGGGGACTTTCAAATATATGATTTGGAAACAATATAAAGAAATATTAGTTCTAAACATTATTTACAAAATATGAAAGTTGTAATATTAAAAAATATTAGTTCAAAAAATTATTTACAACGAATGTAACTATAAAACGCAATAAACTTCCTTCGTGTTCAGGGGGGATTGAAAATTTCTCCTATGTGAAAAAACTAAAGATATCATTTTACTTTTGTTAAGTTTAAACTATTATTTACAATCAATAGGCACATAGGCATCAATATACACATATGGAACCACACATGCCTATAGACATCCTTCATGTTCAAGGGGATAACACATTTATTATATTTAAAATATAAAAGTAGTAATTTTTTTCCTAATTTTACTTTCGGAGAGTTTATTCTCATTTCTATTGGGGAAGATATGTCCCGATACCCCCACTCCCACCCCTCTTGGGCTACGTCCCTGGCTATAAAGCTGACTGCACGCCTTCGAGACGGCGGATTTAAAACTAGCTGACGTCAGGTCGGCGAGGCTGCTCTGCCGAGGCAAACGTCCTGACGCCTGCACAATTTGCTGAACGGCTCGTGACGCGCCGGAGCAGGAAAACTTGAGCTTCACTGAACGCGCCAGACCGACTTGTAAGGAATCTTGTGCTTACGCCGACTTGTGAGGAATCTTGTGCTTACGCCGACATGCGAGGAATCTTGTGCTTACGCCGACTTGCGAGGAATCTTGTGCTCACACCGACTTGCGAGGAATCTTGTCCTTACGCCGACTTGCGAGGAATCTTGTGCTTACGCCGACATGCGAGGAATCTTGTGCTTACGCAGACTTGCGAGGAATCTTGTGCTTACGC